>JAHDVF020001164.1:1192500-1630823 GCA_022606425.2 Lepidostoma basale
CTCTTGTTTTTCTTTAATCACAACCCCAGTAACGTAAGTCCCGCATGGACGAGGCACGGGCCTAGGGATAGAGTGAAGCTGACGAAAGGCGATGTCTGCCTCTAACCGCTTCGGAAAAGCGGTGGGACTCCTCTATGTCCCTATGAATATTTAAAAAAAATAAACATCTCACCTGCGCAGAAGACCTTGTCTGTGACGTAGGCCTCGAATTCCACGCGTGAAGATCGGCAGGTCTCCGAGGAGACTACGGAGAGGAAGGCTCTACGCGGTTCAGGAGTGGCTGACAGGCCATTCTCGTCTCGTCCCCATCCTACCACCTTCACATCAATACAATACCAATATTATTAATCAAATGTTTTTCAAGTAATCTTACCAACAGCCCAAGTTATAAAATCTTCTTCTTCTTCTTCACTTTTGGAAGACTTAGGAGTCTGTTATTTCAGGCGGGTCCTCTTGAGACGCTGAACTCCAGCTTTCTCTCCACCGTTTGGGGGGTCTTCCTGGTCGGCGTTGTCCGTTTGGCGTTCCATGGACAGCTATGTATGGTATTCTATTTGAGCTCATTCTTCCTACATTTTAATGCTAGTATCGCCGTCTTTGACGTCCCCATCTGACCACATCTTTGACCTCGCAGATTTCTCGGATTGCTGTATTCCTAACTCGAATTATACTTTAAAATCAACTATTGTAAAAATATGCACATTTAAAGGTCCATTTACATTGGACAGATACCGTAACGTCACCGACGTAGCCTTGAATCTCACCGACTCATTATCTCGGTGACGGGTTTCTCATAACCCATTTCTTTAGATTAATTAGGGGATATTTTGAAAACTCAGCCATGCTGGAGGGTGTAGGTCTTTTTGTTCCCGACAGCGCCAGCATTGATTGTTCTTTTTTCCGGTCTCAAAAACCAAACTGCCTCTAATAATGCCGGTGGGAAGAGCAATCAGTCTGCTGAACAAGACGACGTCTTTCATATTAGTGAAAGTACGTTCAGAAGAAAAATACTCTTAACTTTAGAGAGTATCTTGTCTTCCTAAAGTTGAAACATCTCTCGTGCGTTCCTGACTCTTTACCCTTTCTCAAATAGATGCCTTAAACTGTAATTATGTCTGTAATATCTTTTGAGTGAAAAATAAATAAACTGAACTGATAAACTGATTTCAAATGCTATAATAAAGTAACGCGCAGACGTAAAACTGACACTAATCAACTCTCCCAACAGCGATTTTATTATAGAATTTGAGATTCAACGGTGATTCAACGAGTCGGTGAGATTCAACGGTGACGTTGGGGTGCTGTCACACAAAATAAATCTAAAACAAATAATATAAAATACAATGATATAATATAAAATACAAAATATAATTTTTTTTATACAAAATGTTCTTTTTAGATGGTGCACATATTGTCTATTTAATTTATGTTCCACGAATCCACCGATATAGTTTCAAATGCAAATATAAGAAGTGAATGCGGTGCGAATGAAAGTGTTATGAAAGGGTCATTTAAGATGGTTTGGACACTCGGGGGAGGTCGAATTGAGGTGGTCTCTTAACCTCGGATATAGGATGGGAGAGAAACTCATAAATGTGGTATGATGTGCTGAAGATGCAACGATGCTGGCAGAAAGTGAAGACGATCTACAGCGAATGCTCTATAGGTTCCATCTTGTGTCTGAGAAGTATAATATGATAATATCCGTCGCTAAAACAATATCCTAAAACAATAAGTCTAACAATATCCAGACATCATCTCAGATGCAAACTGGTTGTAGACAATAGACCCACAGACAGGTCATGAAGTTCAGATATCTGGGTGTGGAGATATCTTGTTGCAGCGATCTGTATAATGAAGTTAAAAAACAGATTGACAAAGTAAATGTGTGGTGTTACATGCAGTAAATAGGAATTAGTACTTACCGTGGATTTTACCCCCACGACCCTACTTAGGTCGCTGTCTTCACGCCACAAGCATACTGGTGTGACGTTTTGAGAAAAAGTCAGAAATTTTTTCAAAACTAATATGGCGATGTCATCTTTGAGATTCTGTAATATTTTTTAACATAATGAATCAAAAAAGCCTCTGCCGTGTCAGGATGCCTGAAGAATCTGGTCTGGAAGAACAAGCACATGCGTATCGACAGCAAGATCAGAATCTATAAAACATGCGTGCGACCTATCATGACGTACGCTGTAGAGACGCGGGCTGACACTGTGAGAACCAAGGGACTACTAAGAACATCGGAGATGAAGGTCCTAAGATCAATTACTGGAAAAACCCTCCGAGATCGTGTCCGCAACGCAGACATAAGAAAAACCTGCGAAATAGATGATATCGTTCAGTGGAGTAGATCCAGAAGAAGATACTGGAGGGACCATGTAGCCCGAATGGATGGTGACAGACTTGCATATACAGCCGCTTATGAAATCCCCTCCGGACACCGCCCACCTGGAAGACCGCCTAAGAGATGGAGGGACAGCTGGATCTCATCATCCAACGAAATATGATTTCTGTGTTACAGATCGTCAGATCTATTAAAAGAAGAAGAAGAAGAAGAATTAATAAAAATATTTCTAGAAAAAATAATGTAAAACTTCATATTCAATCAATCAATCAAATCAGTTTATTTACTCAAAAGACATTACAAACAGCATAAATGTTTTAGGCATCTATTGAGTACAGGTAAGATATTATAGGGGGAGTAAGGGGGATCCTATTGACTCTTCGAGCGGTGCATGGCCATCACCGTGGTGATGGCCATGCTATGCTGGAGGATTGATCTGATCCCAAGTACCTTTCCACATCTCCTCGATTTTGGTCTCCCCTGGAAACTATGCGAAATGTTAGAGATTGAGTGTGAATAACCTCGGTGGATAATATTGATGGATAGGCTAACGTGAAAGGACACCTCGCCAACCCGTCTGCCAAGCGTGGCGTTGTAATGCCAACCACCCCCCGTATGACATGTCATACATGTAGAAGTATGAGAGAGGCCTATGGAGGCCTAAGCAGTGGACGACAAACGGCTGTTAAAGAAGATATTATACACATACAACATAATACCAGGAACACATTAGTGATGGTTCGACATTAGGAAGACAAGATACTTTCTAAAGTCAAGAGTGTTTGTCCCCTGAACGTACTTTCACTAACATGAAAGACGTCGATCTCCGAGGAGACCGCGTTCAGCAGACTAATTGCTCTTCCCACCGGCGTCACCAGAAGCAGATTGGTTCTGGCGGCCGGTAGGTAAAACAATCTGTGCTGTCGCTGTCGGAGATATCTATCGGGGACAAAAAGACCAACATCCTCCAGTACTGCCGAGTTCTCGAAGTATCCCCTAATTAATCTAAAGAAATGGGCTATATGTCCATCTCTTCGAAGCTGAAGAAGCTAGAGAATTGGTTCCGGGCATTCCCAAAAGAAATGCCGTGGGACAGAGGCACGGATAGCTACCATTCTCCCTCATGTAGAGATACCTCAGAAAAATTTTCTGAACCCTCTCCAGCATAACGGAATATCTCGCTTCGTGAGGACTCCATATCACAGAACCACATTCGAGTCTTCTCCGAACCAACGCGTTGTATAGGACTCTGAGCACATTGGGATCCCTGAAAACTCTTCCGTAATATTCAATATCCCTTAATCCCCTCTGACTGTCACACCGAAGGTACTTATATGTAGGTATACTTACACAAAATTTTGGCATCAAAATAAGTATTATTAAAAAAAACTAACTAACGATCACGCCGTCTCCCCGAAGGGGTAGGCTGAATGGACTGCCACACTTTTCTTTCTACATCGTGTCATGCACGCTCGTCGATTTCTCTGACTCCTCACGTGGCCGACATTCAATATTTGATTTATTTAATCGCGCCACGTTTTCCTCGGCCTTCCTCTATTTCTGTTTCCATTTACATCGTTAACATATACTTTTCTTACCATTCTTTCTTCATTCTTTCCATATGTCCAAACCATATTAATGATCATTTCATTTTTTCATAATTTACTTCTTATATTTCCATTCGACACTCTATCATACACAGAGTATCTACACATTTGTCTAAGAGATCTCATTTCTACTGCATTTTTTCTACTTTCATTCTTCTTTTGCCAATTCCATGCTTCGCTTTCATACATAATGGTCGGTAGAAGAACACCATTATGCACTGCCGTTTAAGTTTTTTTGGATAGGTTTTTGTTTGCGATGACAACTTTAAGTACACTCATTCACTTTGTTGCCTGCCCCAACCCTTCTTTCAATACACCTCTCCACACGCCCATCTCCTGTAAACATAATACCTAAATACACGAACTTGCTCCAAATTTTTACCATTCACGCTAATGTTGCAGACTGTCATGATTTCTTATTTTTCAAAATTCATTTTCTTGGACTTATTAACATTCATCATCAGATCATTTCGCATGCATACCTCATACATACTATTCACCAGGACTTGTAGTTCATGCCCGTTGTCTGCAAGTAGGACAGCGTCATCCGCATACATTGTCATTGAATAACCCTGTATACTAAAAAATGTTGGCATCGAAATAAACATTAACAGATTTGGTAAATATTTGATTGAGTTTGCAGTATGATTTAAGGGTTGATACAAACGTTTTCTTGGCTGAAGTCTGAGGTAAGGGAGATGTGCGCTACCCCTTGAGGGCGAGACTCATCTGTCCACTCGTGCAGGTTGTAAGCTCCTACCCTTACGAATACATCTCCTATCGTCACCAGCTTCCCTTTCTCCGTGTGGACGCAGTGGGCCGCTATGGAATACAATTAAACAATTATTTTTGGAGTTTACTTCTAGGACCGACTCTGTGCAACATTCTTTACGACGATGTAATGGCTGTTGTATTTCGGAAGATTTGGAGACGGTGTATTATACCGACGACTTAGCAATATCTGTTACAGCAGCAAATAATATATTGGGTTGATGCAAAAGTTTTTAAGTTTTTGTATAATCCCACCTTTTTTTTCTTTTCTTGGAACTGATGAATAACATCTGCTTAAAAATGATTTTATTGTGTAAATAATGCTTCCCATCTACTTTCATGTTATCAAGCAACCACCGTATTCTTCAGATTTGGCTCCTTCCGATTATCATTTATTCAGATCACTGCAATTTTTGGAATGATAATTTTTTTATACAATAGAGCAGATAAAAACATCCCAAAAATACATTTTTCGAATCAAAGTTGAAGAAAATGGAAAAGTTTTATTTTACTAAAAAAAAGTCAAAACTTTAGCATCAACCCAATAGAACTATTTTTTGTAGAGATTGTTCATTTGTATGTGAATACGCATACAAATGAACAAACATTGAGTTAAATAAAAACATTTAAAGTTACCCACAGCTTACCCGAAGCTGTTACAGGACGCAGCGGTGCTTTTCATCAGTCAATCCCTAGGTACGCCCCCCGTCCACGCGGGACTTATAACTGGGGAATGCACAATTACAGAAAAAAAGCAGATGGCAAAAGGGTCTCCAGGCCACATTTAATCCAGTTTAATATCTTCTTTGTCCCAATCTCACAAAATAGAGGTACACGGTTTTATGGCCTATCATAAAATTATTTTAGGCAGGTATGGTGAGGGTGGGACATAGTGTGGGATGGGAGGAAAACGTGGAATGATGAAAAAAAATCCTAAGGAAATAGATAAATTTCCTTAGGACTTTTTTTTCCATCAAAATCCTAAGGAAATAGAGAAAATCCGCAGAGCGACTAGATACTTTTGAGAGAAGGGTGCTGCGCAGAATTCTGGGACCTGTGAATGACGGTGAAGGCTGGAGAGTGCGGCATAATGACGAGCTGTACCATATTTATAAAGCTCCCCGTCTCTCCACACAGGTCATACTGAATAGACTGAGATAGGCCGGTCACGTGCAGAGGATACCGTCATCGTGAACCCCAAAAAGATTGCTGGAGTGGCACCCGGGTGGTAAAAGACCAATTGGACGACCAAGGCTGCGATGGGAGGATAAAGTTGGGAGAGATGGGGCAAGATTGTTAAGAGTGTCAGATTGGAGGGTCGAAGCGGAGGACAGAAGGAGTTGGAGGCGAAGAATACTGGAGGCTAAGGCTCGATATGGGCTGTAGGGCTATCGAAGAAGAAGGAAATAGAGAAAACACTGGTCATGGAAACAAGGAGCAGAAACATAGGGCCTAACATTTTAATGTGTACAAAAAAAATCATATTAAAAATATGAATATACCGGTGACAATGTGCTTGTTGGAGACGATGGTTCCACCGCAGATGAACTTGAGGGATTTCACGTCATCAATGAGGATGACGGCCAGCCAAGGCCAGTCGCCTGGAGCGGTTGTTTCTCCGCCCACTATCAGCGGGACCAGGCGCACTTGGCCGAGCACTCCACACTTCCAGATCCTAAGGGAATTTCAATTATATTAATGATTAATTAACATGCTTAAAAAGATAAATATTTTGGAGGAAACAGATGTCTGAAATATTATTTACAGAGTTTTATAAGATGAAAAGTGGATAAGGCGACTGCTGTGCTGGTGTCTGAGAACGGCAAAGCGTGGAGTTGGGCGCCCACAGTTGCGTTGGCGCGACGATATCCGAAGAGTGTGGGAAGTGGTTGGATGTGGATCGCTCAGGATAGAAGGGAGTGGAAAATCCGAGAGAAGGCGTCGGTCTAGACGTAGGTCCAGTGAAGAAGAGGAAGAAGAAGAAGATTGAGAAGAAAAATAATAATAAGTAGAAAAAGAAGAAGAAGAAGAAGAAAAATAAAAAGAAGAAGACGAAGAAGAAGAAGAAGAAGAAGGAGAAGAAGAAGAAAAAAGAAAAAAGGGAAAGAAGATGAAGAAGAAGAAAAAGAACAAGATTAAGAAGAAGAAGAAGAAAAAAAAAGAAGAACTCGAAGAATAATAAGAAGAAAAAGAAGAAGAAGAAGGAGAAGAAGAAGAAAAGAATAAAAATAAGAATAAGAATAAGAATACGAGGAAAAAGAAGTAGAAGAAGAAGAAGGAGACGAAGTAGGAGAAGAAGAAGACGAAGAAGAAGAGGAAGAACAAAAAAAATAAGACGAAGAAAAATAAGAAAAGGATGAAGAAGAAGATGACGAAGAAGAAGAAGAAGAATATGATGAAGGAGAAGATGAAGGTGAAGAAGAAGGAGAAGAAGAAGGAGAAGTAGAAGAAGAAGAAGAAGAAGGAGAAGCAGAAGTAGGTAAATAAATACATATTGATTATTGTAAATATATGTTCATTATGGATGCTTACTTTTTGGTTGGTCTCCTCAGAGTTGTTCCTGATGTCGTAGATGTAGGAATTACAGGATATACTATTGGTTGGTTAATGTTATCTCCGGAATAATTAATGATGTCTGGATACGCGATTGGCTGATATGCTGGTTCTGGTTTAGCCGTGACCTGAGCAGCAATCTGATAACCACTCCCCTGTTGACCATATGTGTCTGCTCCAGGCCCATAATACTGATTGTGTGGTTGGTTATATGTAATGCTTGGCTGAAAACTCTCCGTGGTGAATAGCTTGTGGTCCAGAGAAATTGTTGTCACATAGCTGGCCTGTTCTAGAAAAATACACAATCAATTATTTATGATATTTTACTCCATTCTATATGGGAGTATAATGAGAGATTTTATTATTATTACTCTTATTATTATTATTATTTCGTTAAATCGCTTTTTACATCATGACAGCCTGATCCAAATCGATGTAAAGGGTATTATAGCTAATTAGTGATTCTCGTGACATGTGATAGGTAGCTAATCTATCGCCATTTTATTGTCACGTGAATTCTACGCCAGACCAAAGACAGTGTGACAATCACACTGCTCTCGCCGAGGATCGAACCCGGAACCTTCGGGGTGGCAGTCAATGCACTACCACTCGGCCACGAAGATCTCTCATTATCGATACCCCATGTTTATCATACACAACTCTAATTATTAATACCCTCATGTTTATCACATACCTGTAAATAACTCTCATTATTAATACCTCCACATTTATCACATAAATATCTCTCATTATTAAATCCTCTATATTTATCACATAAATAAATCTCATTACATTACTACATTTACAAAATAAATAACTTTCATTATTAATACTCCCATATTTATCACATGAATAACTCTCATTTCTAATTCCCCCATATTTATCACTAAAATAACTCTCATTATTAATAGCCCCATATTAATCGCATAAATAACTCTCATTATTAATACCCCTTTATTTATTAGATAAATAACTCTCATTACAAATACCCCCATATTTATCAAATAAATATCATTCATTTCTAATTCCCCGATATTTATCACTTAAATAACTCTCATTATTAATACCCCTATATTTATCAGATAAATAACTCTTATTACAAATACCCCCATATTTATCACATAAATATCATTCATTTCTAATTCCCCGATATTTATCACTTAAATAACTCATTATTAATAGCCCCATATTTATCACATAAATAACTCTCATTATTAATACCCTCATATTTATCACTTAAATTACTCTTAATAAAACGATGCTTTTTTTAAACTACTTCCACTTTTATGAAACACAACAAAAGTGGAAGTAGTTAAAAAACATCGTTTTATTTAATTATTATTTAAAATGAACTTCCATCAAGAGATTTCAGGAAAATCATTAGATTATCTTAAATAACTCTCATTATTAATACCCCTATATTTATCACATAAATAATTGTCATTATTAACACCCCTATATTTATCAGATATATAACTCTCATTATTTATACCCCCATATTTATCACTTAAATAACTCTTTTTATTAATACCCCCAGATTTATCACATAAATAAGTCTCATTATTAATACCCCTATAATTATCACTTAACTCACTATTATTATTAATACCCCCAGATTTATCACATTCATAATAAATAACTCTCATTTAACATATTCATAATATCACATTCATAATAAATAAATATTTAACATATTTGCATTTGAATCTATCATATACAAATTTTCTACATATTCGTCTAAGAGATATCATTTATTCTTATTTCATCCTTTTTTGCCAGTTACATGCTCCACTTACATTATAAATAAGGATCGGCACAAGAACATAAGTGTGCACTGCCATCTTAGCTTTTTTGTATAGGCTTTTGTTTCCGATGACAACTTTAAGTGCACAATTCGATTTGTTACCTGCCCTAACTATTTTATCAATATCTCTCACCACTTGCCCATGCTTTGTAAACATACTTCGGTCTATTGAGAGAAACCGTGAACCTATCATTCAATTCAATTTATTCAAAAAATTATAATCATTACAGAATAACAAATCCAAATCGTTTATAATCACAATACACAAAAAAAATTAACAATTTAAAAAAAAAAAAATTACAATCAATATAATAAGAAAACAAATGAGACAATTAAAAAAAACATATTCGAGAACAGTTTGGTAAAGATAAACATTTTAGTATTATACAATAAGAAGAGAAGCAAATAACAATTGAATACATAAGAGATAGATGCTTTCTGAGGGTAGCCTCACTATCGTGGAAGATGTCCACATCCGAAGAGATGCGGTTTAGAAGGATTAGTGTCCTGCCCACGGGTAAAATATAATATTTAAGATACCTGGGGGGCCCTGACAGAGAAGGTTCCCATTAAGGGTGAGGTCTGTGAGGACAGGCAGGGGGCTGGTGAGGGGGAAGTAGACTCGGTAGTGGATAACGCCCCCTTGAAGGGCTTGCTGCAAGGATGCTGCCTGGTTGTCCACCAGGTCCAATTTCCCGCCATATGTCTGGAATATTTAAAAAATCCTATCGATTTGGTGTTGGTTGGTTTTAAGTGCCTAATTACTGCCAAATAAAAAAAGTGGATACGTGGAACATTAATTAAATCATATAACAGCTCATTTAAAAAACGGTGGATACGTGTAACATAAATGAAATAAACATAAAAGTCCGGATCGTCCATGTCAACATGTGCAACATCGGAAAAACATTATGTGCTAAATTTAAAAAAACGGTGGATTCGTGGAACATAAATTAAATAGACAAATGTGCACCATCTAAAAATAACATTTTGTATTAAATTATTTTATTTTATATCATTGTATTTTATATTATTTGTTTTAGATTTATTTTGTGAATGTTGGAAGATCGAAGTGTGCGCGGGCGATGCCTATTGGTGGCGATGAGGTTCGCAACCCATCACACCGCGTCTCCCGCGGGGCGAAAAGAGAAGGATGGAGTGCCGCATCGGTTAAAGTGTGACAGTCCATTCTTTCTGCCTACCCTTTCGGGGAGACGGCGTGATGGTTAGTTAGTTAGTTTTCCTATCGATTTACGAAAAATCTGTTATTTAACGGATGTCTGAAACTTAACAAAAAGGCTGTAACTTAAGTAGGTAATACGAAAGAAAACGTCTGTTTTGTAGAAGTTTTATTATATTTTATACGAATGACATGTTTCGCCATGCTAACGCATTATGAAATATTTTTTAAAGCCTTAGTAGGTAATATATAATGTAATTGCAAACGATTTGGAATTGTATGTCTGTAATGTTTGTGATTATTATCAAAATAAATGAAAATGAAAATGAAAATGAAAATGAAATGAAAATATCTATTTGTTAGCGGAAGTTATTCGATTAGGTATTTTTTATTTTCACTGTTATTCGTTAAATTATTTTTTCTTGAAATGTGATGTAAAATTCCATATTAAATAATTAATACGTGTGAAAACGTCTGTTTTCTAGAAGCGACCATCGGCCAGACTGGATGCCAGTCTGTCGATGCCAGCGAGCCTGGCGAAACCGGTCGCTGTCGAAATAAAGACAAAAGTGAAAGTACTCTTAGTTTTCTCACCGTTTTATTTAATTATTATTTAAAATGAACATACATCAAGAGATTTCAGTAAAATCTTTTGATTATCTTTAAAACGCATTATCAAATGTTAGTAAGGCGAAATATGTCATTCTTGTATGATAAAGGTAAATAAAGCTTTTAAAAAATAGACGTTTTCATTCGCATTAAACCAATAAATATCTATTCTTACTATTTGATTTTTTTAATAATGATGTAACCTCCATATTAAATAATTAATACAAATGAAAACGTACGTTTTATAGAAGTTTAATTATATTTTTTGGAATGACGTTTCTCGCCTTGGGAACGCATTATTAAATGTTTGATACTATGTTAGTAAGACGAAATAGAATATATAATAAAACTTCTAGAAAACGTACGTTTTATACTTTGGGAATTAAAAAAACATTGTTTAAACCACTTTTTAATAAAAAAATATTAAAATACATGACATGTTTCGGAGGATACCACCATCTTCAGGTATAAAAATATAACATATTTTTACACCTGAAGATGGATTTCATTTTTAATAAAAAGTGGTTTAAACAATGTTTTTTTCAATTCCCAAAGTATATTACTATGGAATTCCACAGTCTTAATGCCTCAACTTTCAATAAAACATACGTTTTCATTAAAATTAGTTAAAAATTCTTACCGTCGGAAGTCTCGCACCGATGGACATCTTGACTCTTAGGTATATAACGTTGGTCTGGTATGGGGTATTAATCGTGACCAGACCGGTCCATTGCGAGGCGTAGTACTCGTAGTGGAAGATGCCGGGGCATGGGGAGATTGGAAGCTGGGCTGTGGCGAGATCAGCGACCCACAGAGCCATCCACCCATACACTAGCCTTGTTATCATCTCCACTTCTTTCACTTAACACTTTGAATCAATAATTCAATTTATTTAGAACCACACATTATTATACACATTCCTAAAATAAATGTTGATATAAGTTTTTAAGATATGTAGTAGATCTATTTACACCTTTTAAATAAAACAATTATAATAAATACGAATCAAAGCACACGGTTTCAAGATGTTTTATTATATTATTTCGCCTTTCTAAGGCATTATTAAATGATTATTAATTATTATTTTGTTGAATCGCTCTTTTCATCATGACAGCATGAGCCGAATCGATGTAAATGGTATAATATTATAGCTATCATAGTGATTCTCGTGACATGTGATAGATAGCTAATCTATCACCATTTTATTGTCACGTGAATTCTACACCAGACTAAAGACAGTGTGACAATCACACTGCCCTCGCCGGTAATCGAACTCAGAATCTTCAGGGTGTCAGTCAATGCACTAACCACTTGGCCACGAATGTCGCCACGCATGTAAAACAATTTTTTAGTGAGTTGGAGAAGTATTAGGTGTTTCGGAAAGTTCAGTAAGCGATACCGAAGATATTGTCAGATTGGGCAGGAAAAGAAGACGCTTCTGGCGCGACCACGTAGAACGAATGAGCGACGATAGACTCCCCCAAGCAGCCGCAAACAACGTGCCAATGGGAACTCGCCAACCCGGAAGACCTGCGAAGAGATGGCGAGACAGTTGGAGTTCTGTGTCCCAGGAGACCTCGACGCCATAAAAACAGATCCACAGATCTATTAAGGGAGGAAGAAGAAGAAGAAGGAAAGTTCAGTGCGTTTTACAACGTAGAACTCTGGCTATTTCAAGCTTTCAAATCTGGCGGCCATTTTTTTAGTAAGCCTGAGCATCTGTCAATTAAGTTCAGTTTTCAAATGTTTATCATTCTCACAACAACATTTGTTTTATCGCTCCTTAAAATGTCGACTTTTATGGTAAATAAGAAGCATTTGCTAGGAAGTTCTGCCGTTCTGTTTTATTTAGAAGAAGAGTGCAGCTGAGGTGCATAAAATGCTTGTGGAAGTTTATGGCGATCATGCCTCATCGGATGAATCATGCAAAGAATGGTATAGACGCTTCAAAGCTGGTGATTTTAGCGTTGACGGCAAGATCGCCCTGGAAGATCGAAAAAGTTTGACTGTAAAATGAACTCTCCAAACCGGATGGAATAGTAAATGGGGAAGTCTACCGAGAACAACTAATGCAATTGAAGCAGGCATTGGCTGAAAAACGACCGGAATGGGGAAAAGGCACAGAAACGGATTTTTCAACACGACAACGCTAGACCTCACATCGCAATCGCGGTCAAAAACTACACACAAAATGTGGGTTATATATATGGGGATAAAAACATCTACGATCAATCTTTTCTGGTGTCTTCTCCAAAGAAACGGTTCGGATGATAGTTGTGTATTCTCATACGTGATCATCGATTCTTTAAATTCAATTGCAGAGAAGGTGCTAAACAATTTCACACATAATAAGTGCTAATTGTTAACTTGCACAAACATATTTATATTGAACGCGTTCTGTACACTGATATTTAAAAAAAATGAGGAGAACGCCGAAATTCACGTCCGTCACAGTCAGAGCATGGACGACAACTGACGAATTCGGTATTTTATTTGATCAAAATGTGAATTATTTTCAATGTAAAATGGTGAAAGAGGTATACGATTCGATACATTCAAATCGTTTGCTAATATTTCGAGTAAATATTACATTCATTTGTAAAAATCTTGTTTTCAGAACTGACTGAATTAGAATGAATGCAGTGCGAATGAAAATGTTAAGAACAAGATAAAGAAATGATCATTAAGATGGTTTGGACACATGGAAGGAATGAATGTAGAAATAACTAACTAACCATCGCGCCGTCTCCCCGAAGGGGTAGGCAGAAAGAATGGACTGCCACACCTTTCTTTCCTGACATATTTCTCTCGCTTCCTCAACATTCATACATCGTGTCATGCACGCGCGTCGATTTCTCTGACTCCTCACATGGCCGACATTCAATATTTGATTTATTTGATCGTGCCACGTTTTCCTTGGTCTTCCTCTATTTCTGGTACCGTTTACATCATTAACATATAATTTTTTTACCATTCTTTCTTCATTCATTCTTTCCATATGTCCAAACCATCTTAATGATCCTTTCATTATTTTGTTCATGACACCGTCATTCGCACCGCATTCACTTCTTATATTTTCATTCGACACTCTATCATACACAGAATATCCACACATTCGTCTAAGAGATCTCATTTCTACTGCATTTATTCTACTTTCATCCTTCCTTTGCCAGTTCCATGCTTCGCTTCCATACATAAGGGTCGGTAGAAGAACACCATTGTGCACTGCCATTCTAGCTTTTTTGGATAGGTTTTTGTTTGCGATGACAACTTTAAGTGCACCATTCACTTTGTTGCCTGCCTCAACCCTTCTTTCAATATCCCTCTCCACTCTCCCATCTCTTGTAAACATACTACCTAAATACACAAACTCAACTACTTGCTCCAAGTTTTCACCATTCACGCTAATGTTGCAGACTGTCGTGGTTTCTTCCTTTTCAAAAATCATTACCTTGGACTTATTAACATTCATCACCAGATCATTTCGCATGCATACCTCATACATACAATTCACCAGGACTTGTAGTTCATGCTCGTTGTCAGCAAGTAGGACAGCGTCATTAAGAAATAATGGTATAAAAAGTATATTTTAACGAAGTAAACGTAGTGAGGAGTCGGAGAAATCGACGTGCGTGCATGATACGATTTATGAATGTGGAGGACGCGAAAGAAGAATGTCAGGAAAAAATTAATTATTTCAGCCTTATTTTTCTGGAAAACGGCGTGATGGTTAGTTAGTAAGTTCAGAGAGATACATGTGTCGCCTTTTTAGGACATTATAGCCTTCTGAGATTATCAGATTAGAAGTAATTTACTAATTTCGATATTTTATTTTTGTTTGCCGTTTCGTGTAAATGAGTCGCTTAAATGTTTTTCGTTTTTTATGTCTCATTTGTGTAACTAACTAACTAACTAACCATCACGCCGTCTCCCCGAAAGGGTAGGCAGAAATAATGGACTGCCACACTTTTACTGATGCGGCACTCCATCCTTCTCTTTTCGCCCCGCGGGAGTGGGTTGCGAACCTCATCGCCACCAATAGGCGATCGTCCAACACCCACAAAATGAATCTAAAACAAATAATATAAAATACAATGATATAAAATAAAATAACAAAATAATAATAATTTAACACAAAATGTTCTTTTTAGATGGTGCACATATTGTCTATTTAATTTATGTTCCACGTATCCACCGTTTTTTTAAATTTAGCACATAATTTAATAATACATAATGTTTTTTCGATGTTGCACACGTTGACATGGATGATCCGGACTTTTGTGTTTATTTAATCTATGTTACACGTATCCTCCTTTTTTAAATTAGTTGTAACTAGGCACTTAACCAGCAAGAACTTAAAAATAATATTGAAGAAATTATTCAAATTGTCATTGGAACAAATGAAAAATTTATTTTTACACCTGTCAAATTTTTTTATAAAAACGATAAAACTAATATAATTTTAACAGCAAAACAGTACAAACGTATTAGTGTCACAATTAACTATTATTAAGTGCGGCAACAGTTAAATTGACCAAAACAATTCACTTATACACGAAATATCTCCAAATTTACAGGAGCACCGCACCACATGAACCAAACCAAATTTTCAAAATCTAAACATTTTTCAAAATCCAAACATTATTATTTGTGTATAAGAAAATAAATAAATAAATGATCAAACGTCTTGACGTCATGAATTACATGTGACATCAAAATTGAATTGAATATAAAAGCCATCGTGAGTTCCCGCTCAGGCAAAGCTGTGCTACCACGCCCAAAACGGCTTTGAATTTAATCATAAGTACTTTTTTTCTTGCGTGCAAAAAGATTTATAATTATTTCGATTGTAACACAATGAAAAAACCAAAAAAATGCTCAGTAATGGCACCACGTTGAGTTAATTAATTTTTCAGGTATTCCCTAATTGAATATTATATGTTCTATCAAGATAATAAATAATATTTAAGATGAAACGCTCGTCATCTCGATCTTGAAGTGTGAAAGGATCTTAAAATGTCATCGTGAGTTTGATTTTGATTACAATGCTATTGGATATAATACTCGTACATTGGAGCAAGTTATCGAATTTACGTATCTGGGAAGCATGTTTACAAGAGACGGAAAAATGGAGAAAGATATCGAAAGAAGGGTTGGTGCTGGGAATTAAACAAATGGCGCACTCAAAGTCATTACTGCAAATAGGAATATATCCACAGAAGCAAAAATGGCAGTACACAATGGTCTTCTAGTGCCAACCCTCATGTATGGAAGTGAAGTTTGGAGCTGGCAAAAGAAGGATGAAAGCAGGATAAATGCCGTAGAAATGAGATCACTAAGAAGAATGTGCGGGAAAACGATGTATGATACCGAACGATGAAATGAGAAAGAAATGTAAGGCAGATGACTGCATCATGGATAAAATTAAGAAAGGATCCCTGAAATGGTTTGGACATTTGGAATGAATGGATGAGAGTAGAATGGTTAAAAAGTTGTACACAAGAAGCGTGAGTGGAAAAAGAAGCTGAGGACAACCGAGGAAAACATGGCATGACAAAATTAATCAATCACAAAAAGGCGGTCACATTCGAAGTCGGAATAATCGACGTACGTGCATGGTACGATGTATGAATGTGGAGGAAATCCGAGAGGTATGCCAGGACAGAGCATTGTGGCGATCCATCCTCTCTGCCTACCCCTCCGGGGAAATGGCGTGATGGTTAGTTAGTTAGTTAGTTACTCGTATATTGAAGTTCAGATATTTGTGGCTACACTCTATCTCTTGTGCGTGTTGGAATTGTATACATGTCTAAAAATCGATGTTTATTAATTATTAAAGTGCACAATTTGGGAATTTGTTTCTTAAAAATAATATCGTCCAAATGTTAACCTTCGCGTTCGAGGCACTCATTTAATCGAACAGTAAAATTTCTTATGACGGCTCGGCTGACTGATAATCGGCAGACTTTTTAACACTATCCACGTTTTCTACCGTTCTTGATGATCTTAGTAACCGGATTTTGATTTTTCCAGTGTTGTACCGTTATTTTAAAAAAATTTGATCCATTTTAGAATGAATATTATGCTAGGCGCATCATTTAAATAGCGGAAACCTCGAATATTGCATATTCTTCTACGCGCTACAGTCTCCGAATCAGCGTTTATGTAAAAAATCTTGCACGTACAACGTGCGGTCCGCTCCCGTGAAACGCTCCATAGTGACCGAATTGTCAAGAGCCAGGTTACCGATGACAATACTCCCGCGCCCCTCGGTTTTTTTTTTGTATACGACAGGTCTTTAGAACCCTATTACTGTATACATTTTACATACATACAAAAATACATGTTGAAATAAAACAATTGTGGTATGTACAAAATATTAGCAATTATGGTATGTACCTATATGTTCCTTAAAGGACGTATAGGTCATTTGGAGAATGTCCACATCGACTGATGCCTCATTCAGAGCACCATACCCCGGGTCATTGTATGCTGCGCCAAGACATTTGTCCTGCTATGCGGTATGCACAACAGATCGTGTCTTCTAGCGCGAACATACCTGTCCGGTGCATTGAGGCCATAACACTCTAAGAGGTATGGGCTATCAATGAGGTTATGGAGTATCTTAAATCCTAAGATCATCAATGTACCTTTTCTTCTTGATTCGATTGCGTTCACGTAGTTAGCTAAACAAACATAAACTTTATTTTGAGACACCCTATACGAAGTGTTAAAATTCGATAATACTTGCTTTTTATGGCCATAAAACTCTTGAGAGTTACAAGAGTTTTAGTTCCTTGATGACTTTCTTCCAAGTTCATCGCTCCTTGCGCCTTTTGTTCCCAGCAGTCCGTTTCACCCAACCTTGCCAGATCAGCCAAAACATTGATCAGCGCGCATTCATACACAAAGGTTACTAGAGGTTGTCCGGCAGAGCATCGTGTGCAAAGGAAGTGAAACATATAAAAGCCGTACATCATCCGACCACCCGATACGTCATTCTTTCTTGCGACTTCTAACAGACACGAGTCTACGTTATTAAGTCTACGTCACGAGAGATCTCGGACTCCCTCCCGCCGATCTACGAAGCCACGTCATTCAGAATCCCAATTTCTAACCGACACGACTCTACGTTATCAAGTCTACGTCACGAGAGATCTCGGACTCGCTCCCGCCGATCTACGAAGCCACTCGACTACGTCACGCAGCTTCTGGCGAGTCTTCGCATCAGCTGACCGACACTACCGCCCAGCGTAACATCGTCCTCAGCTGCTTGCCGTCCGGATTCCGCCCCGCTGCTATCGATATCCATCCCGCTCCATTACGAGTACATAATACTATTATGTATAATTACTTCTGATCTACAATAAACGCCGAAATCTCCACAGTCTTTCAACCCCTCTCACCACACACCAAAGAGTCTTTGTCCACGATTCAGAACCATATGTCACCACTGGCTTGATGATGGTGTTTATAAATGTAAAATAATAATGACTTTCCAATGTTTGAATCAACTATGAGTGTGAGTTACAGTATAAATTGTTGCATTTCGTGAATATTTTCACTGGATAATGTATGATTTAACTGGTATGTATGTGAACTGGTCACTTCATGAACAAACAAGATTTGTCAGATGAACGTGTTTGACAACTAACCTAATAAGAGCGAGTATGAAAATTATCCCACTATACATTAATAATAACAAAAAGAGGTTTAGTTATTGGTTTTTTAATATGGCCTCTTCAGTGTACCTTACGTTAGGTATACTGGAGATGCCATATTTAAAATCACTTACTTATTAAAAAATACTTACCTTCCCGCGGAACACTTGCTACTTTTCCGCGGAGCACTTGCACTTGCTAACTTCCCGCGGAGCACTTGCTACCTTCGCGCAAAGCACTTGCTACCTTCCCACGGAGCACTTGCTACCTTCCCGAGGAGCACTTGCTAACTTCCCGCGGAGCACTTGCTACCTTCGCGCAGAGCACTTGCTACTTTCCCACGGAGCACTTGCTACCTTCCCGAGGAGCACTTGCTACTTTTCTGCAGAGTTATACTACCTCTCGCTAAGTTTTTCTACCTGCCCGTGGAGCACTAGATACTTTCCCGCGAAGTTTTGGTGCATTCAAGTGAAGCACTTGCTACCTTCCCGTGGAGCACTTGATACCTTCGCGCGGAATTTTGCTATCTCCCGCGGAGCACAGTTTGGGAAACTCTGCTGTGTGCATTACACATGAATACGTGATAATAAATAATAAGTTGTCAAATATGGACCGGTTACACGCGCTCTTAGAAATAGTAGCAATGGGTTTTCCCCGACAAATTCATTCAATGGTCATATGCGTAAAATGTAAAATTTCCCATTTCCTTTTGCTTGGCAATATTGATCATTTACCAAGTACATAGCGTTCATATCTCCCAACTGGGGTAACACGAAGAAGTAAAGACGCTGACGTCATACTTTTTTTTTCTATTGCGTTTTTCTCGAAACCACTTTTTTCAAAACGGTGTACACGATATCTTTCGATTTACTCTCCTGATTTGGTTGAAATTTACAATAGTTATTTTCCATAATATTATCTATAATGTGACGATTAGTCTTTCTTTTGATTGGGTGTCATGTTCAAAATTTATAGTTTTTTTAAACTCAAAACTGAATGAAAATTAGAGTTTTTTTTCAAACAGCTGCCATTTCTACAATTTTTTTTTTTAAATGCGTATCCCTACGTCACTCGATAGCTATTAGAATTCTTAATAATAAACAATTGGTTTTTTAGATTGCGGATAATGCATTATAAATAAATCATGTACACCATCAGCAAAGATTTTCAAAACAGAGCTCTACGTATCGGCTTGTTTTTGTTCTCTTTGCTTTTGAGTTTATCAATCACATTTAAATAAATAGAAAAAATAAAAGTTATTTTATTTATTGTTTTATGTATTTCTTGGAAATACTCGAGATTTTCATGATTGATACGAATGCAAAACGTCAGTTTTCTAGAAGTATTATTATATTTTATGGGAATGACATGTTTCGCCTTGCTAAGGCATTATAAATTGTAATCGCCATTTGATAATGCGTTAGCTCCTTGTGTATGTCCTTATGTATAGAAGTGAAGCTTAGAGTCGGCAGAAGAAGGATGAAAGTAGGATAAATGCCGTAGAAATGAGGTCACTAAGAAGGGTGTGCGGAAAAACAATATATGATAGAATATCTAATGATGAAGTAAGAAAGGAATGTAAAGCGGATGAATGCGTCGTTAACGTATACTTTTTAACAATTCTTTTTTCACCCAAGCGCTCCATGCCTACCCCTTCGGAAAGACGGCGTGATGGTTAGTAAGTTAATAACAAGGCTTGATTTTAATATATAATAATAACTATAATATCTTTCGTCTGTTTTCACCTCTTCGTTATTTTCATATAATTTACCCTTAAATTCATATTATATATACTTTAAAATGTATATTTTGTAAATTATGTACATATTTCCAAAATAATAACATTATTGATTAAGTAATAATATATATAAAAATAAAAATAAAACTTCTGTAGCCATTTTTATTTCTGTATAATTTAATAAACAAACAAACAAACCATCACACCGTTTCTCCGCCGATTTCGTACTCCATTTACATCGTTAACGTATACTTTTTTAACCATTATTTCTTCACCCATGCGCTCCATATGTCCGTACCAACGCAGCGATCCTTTAATAATTTTGTTCATAATACCTTCTTTCGCTCTACATTCCTTTCTAATATCAGCATTTGAGATTCTCGATATCTTTCGATTATGATATCTTCCACCTTGCAGATTTCGCGGCGAACATGGCTATCCGCGAAATCTGCGAAACACGTCATTCATAAAATAATTTTTCACTTATTTTCGATTTTCAAACCTTATTTGTATAAAGAACATTTTTATTAATTGTCGGAGTGGACATATAGACAGAATACAACGCCATAGGACGGCTAGTTGACTGTGTCAACAGTGTATTTGTTTATTTAAAAAGTAAACAAAATGGTGTTAAATGGATTGCACAAATATTTCGAGCATTTCGTTAAACAGATATTCTGAGATAAGACCATCATATTATATCGTTATAAATCTGTATGACTGTCCCACATTTGATACCACAATCAAATTAACACCAATTAATATATAAATCAAACCAAATCAGTTTTTTTACTCAAAAGACATTACAAACAGCATAAATGTTTGAGTACAGGTAAAATATTACATACATACAACATAATACCAGGAACGCATGAGAGATGGTTTGACATTAGGAATTTATTGCATTGTTATCTCTTTGTTTTAGAAACATTAAATAATCAGTGTTATAATTGTGGTGGGTTAAAATCGGGGAATTCGAAATCCTTTTTCTTAAATGAATCTTTTATTTGTAGCCATGACATTACACTTTAGCGACAAGTGTGAAAACCGGTTACTCTGCGGACAATAGGAATACTCGAAAATTTGCGGGGCAAGCATAAGGTCATTCCATACAACACGGATATACTCGTAAAACACGTACTTAACAAGCGTTTAATTAATTAATCTTAAAATTAATGTACGTATGGAAGCGAAGCACGGAACAGGCAAAAAATATTCATCTTTGTCATCTTTCGACGTCACTATCCGTTAGTATTAATATTCAATATTCAAGATGTAGAACGTAGAACGATGTACGGCAGAATTTCAAATTCTGATATAAGAAAGGAAGTGTGGAGAGGAAAAAGGTATTATGACCAAAATTATGGAAGGATCGCTGCGTTGGTTCGGACATATGGAGCGCATGGATGGAGAAACAATGGTTAAGAAAGTATACGCTTATGAGGAAAACTTGTTGTTCTTCGTCTTCTTCTTCAGCCTATTCCCGTCGACTCCTGGACATAGACCTCCGCTCTTTGCTTCCACGTCACTCTGTCTTGTATAGACTGCATCCAGGCAATTCCGACATGCCTTCATCCAGCTGTGGAGACACCTAAGGAAGAAGAAGAAGAAGAAGATGATAGTAAAGGGTCTAAAGAAGTTGTCGGGATAAAAGCATTTCACTGTTCATTTTCTCTGCTTTACGAAAAATGCGTGGTACGTTAACATAGTTTGCATCTATATATCATCATCATCCTAAGCTCGACAGCCCTGGGTGGGCCTTGGCTGAATCCAGAAGCTTCCTCCATTCTTGTCTGTTTGATGCCCTTATTTTTACTTTACAAATCAATTTAAAATATACCTAAAACATTATGTAATTAAAAGTTTTTTTTTTTTAAATATATTAAATAAAATAAAAATTGTTAATTTAAATATATTGAAAAAAATATTTATTTTGTTTGAAAAATCAAAACCTCGATTCATCGAGGAAGGAAAAAAAGTTTGCCTAATAGATTATTTTTAGAACAGAAATATTGTATACTCACAAGTATTGTGAAAAATAACACAATATAAATGTGTGCTCTTTTTATTATTTTCAATTTAACTAGACTGAGCCATAGCAACGTGTGGCCGGGCGTAAAATAATATTAAATAATAATAATAAAATATATACTAGTTATTAAGATAGTTTGGACTCTTGGAAATAATGAATGATGGAAGAATGGTAAAGTAAGTATGGGATAGCGATGTTAACGAAAGTAGAAATAGAGGAAGGCTGAGGAATACGTGGCACGACAAATAAATCAAATATTAAGTAAGGCGTCGGAGAAATCGACGTGCGTGCATGACACGATGTAGGAATGTTGAGGAAATCGAGGGGTTAGCAAAGAACAATATAGCGGTCCATTATTTCTGAATAAGAGGAGACGGTGTGATGGTTAGGTAGTTCACTGGCTATAATGTTATGATTGAACCAACAAATTATGTCATCTTCTGACCGGGAAAATTGTTTACTGCCACCTAGCGAGAAAATCAATAAACTGAAAATATATTTATTCGTGTCTAAGACTCAAACCAAAATAAAATTTTATTTTTGAATATTATCTTGATATAAGAATTGTGAGGGGATTTATAATATTATGCAAATAGTCTAAACGAAAATATAAAGCTTTGCTAAACTAATTAACCATCACACCGTCTCTGGGAAGGGGTAGGCAGAAAGAATGGACTGAAATGAAATGCGGGGAAAATAAGATCTCTTAGATGAATGTGTGTTATATCTTCATGCCGAGCGATGATCTAAGAAGTAAATAAAGATCGTATGAAATCGTGTTGTACAAAATAATGAGATGTTCATTCTGATGAATTGATACAAGGAACTATTAAAGAAAGGAAGAACTCAACGATATGCGAATGGAACAAGAAATAGAGAAGGACCAAAGTAAACATGACACGACAAATTAATAAATTTTCGGACGGTGAATTTTCGTAGAAATAGAGGTGCGTGAAGCACAAGATGAAGAAAGGGTTTAAAAAAACCGTGAGGTTACCTATTTTTTTGCCTACCCCTTCGAGGACACGGCGTGATGGTTAGTTAATAAAATAAATTATAAATAGTTTTGTTTGCAAATTAATTATTATAAGTGTATATAGGTAACCTGTTGGAGAAACGGAGTGATGTTTTTTTGTTTGTTTATTAAATTATACAGAAATAAAAATAGCCACAGAAGTTTATTTATTTATTTATTACTTAATCAATAATAACATTATTTTGAAATATGTACATAATTTACAAAATATAATATTAAAGTTAAAATTATATATTATATGAATTTAAGGGTGAATTACATGAACATAACGAAGGGGTAGAAAACAGATGAAAGATATTATAGTTATTTTTATATATTAAAATCTATAGCCTTGTTATTAATTTACTAACCATCACGCCGTCTCCCTAAAAGGGTAGGCAGAAAGAATGGACTGCCACACTTTTCTTTCCTGACATATTTCTCTCACTTCCTCGACATTCATACATCGTGTCATGCACGCGCGTTGATTTCTCTGACTCCTCACATGGCCGACATTCAAGATTTGATTTATTTGATCGTGCCAGGTTTTCCTCGGTCTTCCTTTATTTCTGGTTCCATTTACATCGTTAACATTATAATTTTTTTACCATTCTTTCTTCATTTATTCTTTCCATGTGTCCAAACCATCTAAATGATCCTTTCTTTATTTTGTTCATAACACCATCATTCGCACCGCATTCACTTATTATATTTTCATTCGACACACAATCATACACAGGGTATGCACAGATTCGTCTAAGAGATCTCATTTCTACTGCATTTATTCTACTTTCATCCTTCTTTTGCCAGTTCAATGCTTCGCTTCCATACATAAGGGTCGGTACAAGAACACCATTGTGCACTGCCATTCAAGCTTTTTTGGATAGGTTTTTCTTTGCCATGACAACTTTAAGTGCACCATTCACTTTGTTGCCTGCCCCAACCCTTCTTTCAATATCCCTCTCCACTAGCCCATCTTTTGTAAACAAACTACTTAAATACGCGAACTTCTCATCTACTTGCTCCAAATTTTCACCACTCACGCTAATGTTGCAATCAATGAAATGAAAATAAAGTCTTTGGATTTAACTAATTTTATATCATATTTTCATGCAGTCTGATATTCTCAAATCCCGGTTCAGAGCTGTTGTCGGACTCGAGCCTGTGAGAATCTAGGGGTTTTTTGTGACGCGGGGGGCGTTCGGGGGGTGCAGCGGTGGCCTCTGCCGGTTCGGGGGGCGCCCTTCCACTCATTTTAAGTAATTTCTTTATCCTATCTCCTCTGTAATAGACGAGGTATACAAGACTGAAGCAAGCGAGAACCACGCATAGCGTAACACCGGCTGCAAGTGCCCCAGCGGGCGCCGCTTGACTTAAATCGTCTTGAGTTGAATCTTTGATGTCTTCTGCGATGTCATTATCAGGTTCGCTGAATGTTACTTCTGTCGTTGTGGGTTCCGTGGTTGTTGTGGTAACTCTGCGTGTTGGGGCCACGTAAGATGGCCGCGTTCTTGGTGGAGGGAGGATGGCTACGTCTGCGCAGGCGCGGAACTCTTCCTGGTGGCCGCAACCGATGGCCCCCGTGCCGTTTGGACACGATCCCCAACTGTTGGCTGCGATGTATCGCCACTGGATCACGCAGCGCTCGCACGTGAGTCCAGTAGGCAATGTGTAGTTGGTTTCGTATACCTGAAAACATATTTAACAAATTAGAACATTATTCTTCCGGTGTCGTGTCAGGTCCCCCCAACGTCGGCGGCCACTGCAGCGAAGGCATCTGTATTCTGCGCCACTTGGAACAGGTTCAGAACTCTTGTTATTCCTGTCCACTCTTTAATGTTCCGCAGCCAGGACAGCTGCCTTCTACCAACTTTCCGACGTCCCTCCACTTTATCCATTAATATCAGTCGAATGAGGTGGTATTTTTCTCCCCTTAGCACATGACCCAAATATGAGACCTTTCTAATTTTCACACTCGACAACAGCTCTCTATTGGCTCTGGCTCTCTGTAGTACGTCTGCATTACTGACCCTATCGGTCCACGGTATACGGAGCATTCTGCGGTATATCCACATCTCGAACGCTTCCAACCGGTTCATTACATTCACTTTCAGAGTCCAGGTTTCGCAGCCATATAGTAGAACAGACCATGTATAACATTAAATCATTCTTGAGTTGGACAAGAGATGGAGAAGTTGAAGAAGAAGTAGAAGTGAAGAAGAAGAAGAAGTAGGAAGAGGAGAGCAAGAATAAGTAGATGAATAAGAAGAAGAAGAAGGAGGAGGAGGAGTACAATATGAAGAAGATGAAGATGAAGAAGAAGGAGAAGGAAGAGTAGGGGGAGGAGTTGGACAAAAGAAGGAGAAGTTGAAGATGAATTATAAGTGAAGAAGAAGAAGAAGTAGGAAGAGGAGGACAAGAAGAAGAAGATGAAGGAGAAAAAATCAAGGAGAAGAAGAAGAATTTTGCTAAATCACCTTATTGCCGTCTTTCGGGAAGAAGCGCTCGGCCCCGTCCTCCGTATGCAGAAGGTGACGATCCAGGCACTCCTGCGTGGTGTTCTCCACGGAGGGGCACAGGCGCAGCTCCCAGAAGCCGCCGTGGTCCACCGTGAGGTCCACGCGGGCGGAGAAGGTGGCCCCGGGCGCGTAGCGGCGCACGATGAGCCCCTGCCCGAAGCGGCCACCCAGCTCGTGAGGGCGGGGTGTCTTCTGGTCCCAGGCGTCTCCGCACACGCCGCAGTTGCCCCCGTTTTTCCGCCATTGGCGCGTCACCCCGCCGCAGTAAACCTTCCAACATTAAGCAAACGATTGTATCAAAAACCTGACAAGAGCTGCCATGGAAGACCTGGAAAGCCCTGATAGTATACTACCAGAAACGCATGAGAGATGGTTCAACATTAGGAAGACAGGATACTCTCCAGAATTAAGAGTATTTGCCTTCTGAACGTACTTTCACTAATATGAAAGACGTCGATCTTCGAGGAGACCGCGTTCGGCAGATTAATTTCTCTTACCACCGGTGTCACACCAGAGGCAGGTTGGTTCTGGGGGCCGGTATGTAAAACAATCTATGATGTCGCTGTCGGAGATATCTATCAGGTACAAAAACCCGAACTTCTCGAATATCCCCTGAGTAATCTAAAGAAATAGGTTATGAGATGCCCATCTCTTCGAAGCTGCAGAACGTTGGCCCCAAGCATTCCCAAAAGAAATGCTGTGGAATAGGAGAACCACAGATAGCTACCATACTCCCTCATGTTGAGATACTTCAGCATTTGTTCTGAACCCTTTCCAGCATAACGGAATATCTCGCCTCGTGAAGACTATCACAGAACCATCAGTTAAGGTAGATGGGGTATTGTTCGTGGTGAATGGAACCACTTCAACCATCAATCAAATATTAAATGTCGGCTACGCGAGGAGTCGAAGACATCGACATGCGTGTATGTCACGATGTATGTATTTTTAGGAAGCGATAGAAATATGTCTGGAAAAAAATCTACGCCTTCGGAAGGAATGAAAACACCTTACAGCACGGTCGATCCATCTCTTCGAAGCTGCAAAGAGTTGGTCCCTAACATTCCCAAAAGAAATGACGTGGGTTAGAGCCACGTATAGCTTCCATAAGAAGCTGGGTCAGAGTCGCACAAGCCACAAAAAAAACAATTGGGTTATTATATGGATACATTTTTAGATCTTACTTGTAACTAGGTATATTTAAAATTGATTTGTAGTGAGACTCCTTGTGTCTTTTGGTAGTTCATTGTAAAGTTTCAGTCCATTGTTCAATATCCTTCATTGTCCTGTCTTAGTTCGTGCATTCGGTAAGTGATATCTGTCATAGTTCCTGGTCCAGTGTCTGTGTACGTCTGAATTTTTGATTAATTTGTAGCTGCTGTCTGTCGTTTCTTCTATGGTCACTCTGTGTACAATTCGCAAGGTCTCGAATTTGGTCAGGTCTGATAATGTCCATTTGTTATGTTTGTCTGTAAACTTGTATGGTTGGGGTAAGATGGTTAATGTTGGTCCCTTGTCCCCCAGAAGGAAATCATGTATGTCAGTACGCTTCGTACATCATAAGACGATCATCATGGCGACCTTCGTGGCCGAGTGGTAAGTCCATTGACTGCCACACCGAAGGTTCCGGGTTCGATTCCCGGCGAGGCAGTGTGATTGTCGCACTGTCTTTGGTCTGGTGTAGAATTCACGTGACAATAAACTGGCGATAGATTAGCTACCTATTACAAGTCACGAGAATCACTTTGATTGTTTTAATACCCTTTACATCGATTTGGCTCATGCTGTCATTATTCGATTCAACAAAATAATAATAATAATAATAACAAGTTTTTCTTTTCTTGGTATGTAATATTGTATTTTGTAGAAGAGGGAGTATAGTGCAATGCATAATGCAATGGAGAGATTTGACTGACACATATGATTCCCTTCTGGGGGACAGGAAACCAAAAGGACATCTCCAGACTCCAAAGACAGCAAAATAAAATAATAAAATTAGCATATAACATTGACTACCTTACCCCAACCATACAAGTTTACAGACAAACAAAACAAATGGACATATCAGACCTGACCAAATATGAGACCTTAAAAATTATACACAGAGTGACCATGGAAAAGCAAACAGAGAGCAGCTACAAATTAACTTAAAATTCAGACATACACAGACACTGGACCAGGAACTGTGACAGATATCACTTACCTAATGCACGAACTAAGACAGGACAATCAAGGATATTGAACAATGGACTGAAACTTTACAATGAACTACCTAAAGACATATGGAATCTCACTACAACTCTATATAAAAAATATCTGAAACAATATATAATTAATAGTAAGATCTAAAAATGTAACCATATAAGACAATTGGGTTTAAAAAAAATAAATAAAAAAAAAATGGTTAGAGAAGAATGAATCAATGAAGGAAGCAAAAAACAGGTTGTCACCTCATGGTCATTATAGTTGTGGGGTGTTGGGAAACCGAATCGCCAGGCGGAGGCGCGCGAAGGGGGCTCCAGCAGGCGGCCGTGCCCGCGGCCAGGGGTCGCCCCCCACAGGGCGCACACCACAGCCAGCACCGCCAGCCTCTGCAGCTAGAACAACAGTTTACATAATAAACTTTGGAAACCGTCTGCCTTATCAATAATGGCCCTTTACCACCAAGATATCCACCATCATTCTGTCCGTAACCCCTAACAACGTGGGGTTCTAACCACCAGACCTTCTTCTCCGATCTCAATCTAATGATTGGTCTGCAGCAAGGCGACACATCTCCTCTTCCACTCCGCTCGGTCCTCGGCAACTCTCTTCAACTCCGCATAAAATGTGCAGCCCATATCTCGGCAAATCTGGTCTAGGTACTCCTGGCGAGGTCGTCCATTGCCAATCGATCCCTCGACCATTCCCTCCAACACATCATGCAGGAAACAATCGTATCGCAACACATGACCAATCCATCTCGCGCGCCTCTCCGCTATGGTGTTCAACATGTGCCTATTCTCTTCAACTCTGCTGAGAACCTCCTCATTTGTAATGTGGTCCCTCCATGAAACATGAGCAATTCGTCGGTAGGTCCACATCTCAAATGTCTCCAGCTTTTTGCGTTCTCTTTCGCCCAGGCACCAAGTCTCGCACCAGGGGGTTCACTTAGGTTCATAAAGTGAGCCCCCTGGCCCCCCAGCCAGATCAAAGACAGTGTGACAATCACACTGCCATCGCCGGGAATCGAGCCCGGAACCTTCGGAGTGGCAGTCAAAGCACTTACCACTCGGCCACGAAGGTCGTCACACTATAAATAAGTATATATAAAATAGGTAAACTGCATTTTTCTGTTTTGTTTAATTTAAAAAGGGTAATTTTTTAGGGGGGTCATGTGTAATTTAGTGTATGAAAGGGGGCCATGGTTCAAAAAAGTTTGGGAACCTATGGATCATCTCTGCGTCCATCATCTCTGCGTATCCTTCCGGGGAAATGCCGTGATGGTTTGTTGCTGTTTATATTATTTAAGTAATTCGGTTTCAAATGGTCCGAAAAACAACAATGTTTGATCGTCTTATTAAAAACAGATGTTTTCTTTAGTATTAATTATTTAATATCATTGCTATAGTAACTATAAATAAATAATTATATTTTATAAAACTGCATTTTTATACCATTTATGGACTTTATTAAACTTACTGAAAAATATTAATAATATTAATTATAAATAATATAAAAATAAAAATAATATAACGTTATGTATTATATTATTTTTATTTTGTTATTTTACTTTATATTATTTGTTTTATATTTATTTTGTGGACGTTGGACGATCGAAGTGTGCGCGGGAGATGCCTATTGGTGGCGATGAGGTTCTCAACCCATCACACCGCGTCTGCCGCGGGGGCGAAAAGAGAAGGATGGAGTGCCGCATCGGTTAAAGTGTGACAGTCCATTCTTTCTGCCTACCCCTTCGCGGATACGGCGTGATGGTTAGTTAGTTAGTTAGTAACTACATGGTCGTCGGAAAACAAGCGGAACTTTTCACTTGGACGCTTCTATCAGATATATATTTTTATATTCCCAAAGAATACGACTCGCCGATTGTAATTAGTGTTTTAAAATATTAATTGTTTAAAATGACATTATTTTAGCTATAACAAAAAGGTTCAAAGACCTTTCCTAGCGTGTAGCTAGCGGCCAAAGTAGAAAACGGTAATGAAATAGTCATTGAAATTCTGTATGGCCCTCAATACCTATAAGCCAACTTTCACAACACAATGGATTTGCTGAATAAACTTTCAACAGTCACGCACGTATAATGTTGTAAAAAGATCTCAAAACTATTAAATAATACCTTCACACAAACACACTTTTTTTTAAATAATTGCTTAGATAAAATGGCTACTTGACAGCACGCAGATTTTTAGATTGCTGAATAAATCTTTACATTATCAAAATATGTGTAAAACGATGTGAATGGAAACACGATAACCTCATTTTTGCACTTCATTGGAGTGTTAACAAAATCTTTATAGTTGAAAAGGGTCTACTTTATTCACCATAGACAATTTTCGTACCATAAATCGAGGTGTCAAATCAAATCAAATCAAAGTTTATTAACTCAAAATACATTACAAACAGCAACATGTTTAAGGCATCTATTGAGTACAGGTAAAATATTACAAAAATACAACATAATACCAGGAACGCATTCGAGATGGTTCGACATTAGGAAGACAAGCTACTTTCTAAAGTCAAGAGTATTTGTCCCCTGAACGTGCTTTTAACTCAAAAGACATTACAAACAGCAACAAGTTTAAGGCATCTATTAAGTACAGGTAAAATATTAAAAAAATACAGCATAATACCGCATTAGAGATGGTTTGACATTAGGAAGATAAGATACTTTCTAAAGTCAAGAGTATTTGTTCCCTGAACGTACCTTCACTAATATGTAATTATGCCTTAAACATTTTCCTGTTTGTAATGTATATTGAGTTAATAAACTGATTTGATTTGAATATGAAAGACGTCGATCTCTGAGAAGACCGCGTTTAGCAGACTAATTGCTCTTCCCACCGGTGTCACCAGAGGCAGATTGGTTCTGGTGGCCGGTAGGTAAAACAATCTGTGCTGTCGCTGTCGGAGAAATCTATCAGGGACAAAAATACTAACACCCTCTAATTACAAGACCGGTAGTTACGGCTGTGAAACATGGTCCATAATGCAGAGAAAAGAAAGAAAGCTTTCAATTTTTGTAAGTAAAATCTTCACGATAATTTCTGCATCTTCACTAGAGGATGGGGCTTGCAGAATCAAAAGATATCTTGAAATAGAAGGCAGAGTACTTAAAATTGTATCCAGAGACAATTATAAATATTTATGTTATACACATATTCAAGTACGTTGAAACTCGTTAAACTGATTTTTTCATTCCTTCCATGTATTCAACATGGAAATAATGATTGAATAAATAATGGTAAAGAAATTAGCAATAGAGGATTCCCACCGCTTACCCGAAGTTGTTATAAGCGAACGGCGCCTTTCGTTAGCTTCGTTCATTCAAATCCTAGGCCCATCCCTTGTCCATGCGGAACTTACGTTAGAAAAATTATATACATTATGAGAAATCGAGAGGAACCAACGCCACAGCATCAGTGGTTTAGTGGTAGAATGCTTGCCTGCCGCGAAAGAGACCAATAAAAACATGGACCGAAAGAGGACTGGGAGAAACTAGAAATATCTGGAGAATGGAGGGAGATGGCTAGGAACAGGAGCAAGCGGAAGACTGTTGTGGAGGAGGCCAAATCGCATACTGTGATGTAGCGTTGATAATAAAAAGAAGGAGAAGTTAAGGTATTTAAATATCCAGCTACATTGACTTATACGTGTATTACGAAGTCAGAGAACAGACCAACAAAACCTGCAATGGCTGGATTTTTTAACAGCATCGTTTGTAGGAACAAACATATGAGAACATATTCCTAGAAATTAACAATCTTGACGACTGTCTTCGCCTCCAGTCGGACATTGATAATATTGTTAACTGGAGACGCAGTAATTAAATATTCAACGTCTCTAAGTGCGCTATGCTATCGTTTACTAGAGCATTGAGAACTGTGTATCATAGATACACAATGAACAACCAGCAACTAACACACGTATCTACGATGAAGGATCTCAGAATCATCTATGAGAGTAGGCTGACTTTTCGTGCACATATCTAGAGGATTTGTGACATTGCACTGAGGATGTCGGGCTTCATCTTTCGGATCGGAAGAGTTTTCAGAGATCGTAATATGCTCAGAGTCCTATATAACCCTTTGGTTCGGAGCAGACTCGAATGTGGTTCTGTGATATGGAGTCCTCGTGAGGCGAGATATTCCGTTATGCTGGGGAGGGTTCAAAAAAACGCTTTTAATCCGGAAAAATACATTATCGTGACCCTCTACTAATATTTAAACACTAAAAAGTCGGACGGGCTTGCCTTACTGGTTGACCCTAGGCACGCCACTGATTCTACGATATTACTTAGTTAGTATTTAAAATAATTTTAGATCTGAAATTTAATTGTATCTCAATAGAGACTAAGATGGAAACTGGAAACTGAATATGGTTGATCAAATCTATACTGATCTTCACATGTCAGTTTCAATACGCCATCTATGTAGATTTGATTACATATGTTAATCTTGGGTGATAAATTCATGAAATTTAATTGTATCTCAATAGAGACGAAGATGCAAACTGGAAACTGAATATGGATGATCAAGGTGTTTACAGGACCTATGACCTGTCATTGGTTGGGTTAAGCGCACGCTTTATGCAATTACAACACTCCCCATTCCACCTATTTTCCTTATGACCATGTAAAACAAATTTTTGGAGGTTGTATATATGCTACAAATCTATACTTATCTTCACATGTCAGTTTCAATACGCCATCTACGTAGATTTGATTACATATGTTAATCTTTTTAAGATTAATCTATATAATCCACACACTAACGCCATCTATGGAGATTAATTTTTAGCATTTAGCAAACTACTTTATTAACACAATGTGAAGGCTATCGCCATTAGCGCATTGTTTAGAAGCCGCCTGGAGATATCACTCCTATCAATATGCCAAAGAATTGACCAGAATGATTACAAATATTTTTTGTGAATGTATACTTATACTTGTATACGAATCCTAATTTTAGATCTATTTTTTATGGTTTGACCTTTCGGTTGTATTGTTATGAATTATAATGATCTCTAGCTGATTATTGACATCATTATTAAAGGAAGAGTGGAGGTAGGCCCGACTTTATAAGTGGGCGTCCAGAATTCCAAGTGCATACCAAACACCATATGTCTACATTGTTAATCTGACTACTTATGATATTATCTGTATAATCTATCATACGTACAATTGCGTGTCTAAATCGGCCTTGTGCGTTGAATCAATATACAAATACGTACACTATTATTTCAGTAGATTTAATGTTTTTATTACTGCGCTAAGAAAGTCCACGTATTACGATGCTGTGTAATCACTATACATTTCACTATTAAATATTTAAATTTGGAAAAAATAAAACTTATTTTGTATAATACTAATAAGACTTCACACGCACAGTAAAAGCCTCGAAATTTACGAATGGATTATAATAATTTGTCTGTACATAATAAATACTTATTGAGCAGATGAGTATTTCATCAAATCAAATCAATCAAATCAAATCAGTTTATTAACTCAATAGACATTACAAACAGGAAAATGTTTAAGGCGTCTATTAAGTACAGGTAAAATATTATAAAAATACAACAAAGTACCAGGAACGCATTAGAGATGGTTCGACATTAGGAAGACAAGATACTTTCTAAAGTCAAGAGTACTTGTCTCCTGAACGTACTTTCACTAACATGAAAGACGTCGATCTCCGAGGAGACCGCGTTCAGCAGACTAACTGCTCTTCCCACCGGTGTCACCAGAGGCAGATTGGTTCTGGCGGCCGGTAGGTAAAACAATCTGTGCTGTCGCTGTCGGAGATATCTATCGGGGACAAAAAGACCAACATCCCCCAGTACGGCCGAGTTCTCGAAGTATCCCCTAATTAATCTGAAGAAATGGGTATAAAGCCATCAAGCCATCGAGCCATCAAGCCATCGAGCTATCAAGCCATCGAGCTATCAAGCCATCGAGCTATCAAGCCATCGAGCTATCAAGCCATCAAGCCATCAAGCCATCAATGCATAAAGCCATCAATGCATAAAGCCATCAATGCATAAAGCCATCACGCGATCAAGCGATTAAACGATCGAGCGATCAAGCGATCAAGCTATCAAGCCATCAAGCCGTCAAGCCGTCAAGCCGTTAAGCCATCAGCCATCAAGCCATCAAGCCATCAAGCCATCAGGCCATCAGCTATCTAGTCATCAAGCCATCGGGCCATCAAACCATCAATCCATCAATCCATTAAGTCATCAGGCCATCAAGCCATCAGACCATCAAGCCATCAGGCCATCAAGCCATTAGGCCATCAAGCCGTCAGGCCATCAAGCCATCAGGCCAACAAGCCACCAGGCCATCAAGCCATCAGGCCATCAAGCCATCAGGCCATCAGCTATTTAGTCATCAAGCCATCGGGCCATCGGGCCATATGGCCATTAAGCCATAAGCCATCAAGCCATCAAGCCAATAGCTATCAAGCCATAAACTATTAGGCCATCAAACTATCAGGCAAACAACCCATCAAGCTATTTGGTCATCAAGCCATCAGATCATCAAGCCATCAGGTCATCAAGCCATCAATTCTTTATGATGGCTTGATGGGTTGTTTGCCTGATAGCTTGATGGCCTAATAGTTGATGGCTTGATAGCTATTGACTTGATGGTTTGATGGCTTATGGCTTAATGGCCATATGGCCTGATGGCCCGATGGCTTGATGGCTTGATGGCCCGATGGCTTGATGGCCTGATGGCTTGATGGCTTGGTGGCTTGATGGCTTGAGATCGCGTGAAAAGTCCGGCCGCTATTAATCATTAATGGCTAATTTAATCATGTCGCACTTTTGTAATAGGGTGCGCGCGCATCTCTTAATTTTACCCTTTACTAAACGCGCCAAAATAAGTATAACTTCTAAAATGGGTATACCTTCCACAGAGGTCTTGTGTTGACCTCCCCACCTGAGTCCAAATAAGGATACACTAGTGTTAAAATAATCATTCCTTCTTAAGTAGCGTTCGTATAATTGTTTATTGTCACAGTACGATATTTTACATTCATATCATACCGTAATCTAAATTTTTAATTAAATATAATAGTATTGAAGCAACTTATCTATGGTATAGCCAATGACAAATTCATCAGTAAAACACAAACGAAATAACCAATGCCACCTTGAAAGTATTAACCAGGCCGTAAGAACCATAAACAATTTTTGCAACATGGCGATTTATGGGGCCGTATACCGTTATATCGGTAATGGAAATCGTAAAATTATTATGTACCTCATGCCGTAATCTCATTTTATTTCGATTATAAATGTGAAATTAATGTTTTTACTGTTAAATTATAAAACTCTGTCTATGGTATCACAATTATTATATTTCCATTTTTCGCTGTTTCGTCAACCTATGCTGACATCATCAGGTGTTACAGTATTTTTTTCTACCGTTAAAATATTTTTTGTGATGTATTTATTATTATCAATGAAAGAGAAAACAGTGTAAACTTTGGAATTCAAATCAAATTGGTTTATGTTCTCAATTGATATTACAAACAACAATTATGGATTAAGGCATCTATTGAGAACAGGTAAAGGTTATACCAGGAATGTACGGGGTATGGTTCGACTTTAGGATACAAGATACTCTCTAAATTCACAATGGAGTTCAGGTCCCAACTCTAATGTATGTAAGCTAAGCATGGAACTGGCAGAAGAAAGATAAGAGTAGAATAAATGCGGTAGAGATGAGGTCCCTAAGACGTATGTGTGGTAGAACGATATACGACAGAATCTCAAATGCTGATATAAGAAAGGAACGTAGAGCGGAAGAAGGTATTATGAACAAAATTATGAAAGGATCGCTGCGTTGGTTCGGACATATGGAACGCATGGATGGATAAAGAATGGTTAAGAAAGTATACGTAAAGTATACGGCGAACCTGTCCCTGTTCTGCGCCGCTCAGAACATCTCCTCCACACTTCGGATGCCGGTCCACTCCCTCATGTTTCGCAGCCAGGACATATGTCTTCTACCGGGCCTTCGGTTTTCCCCTGCAATATCAGTTGGAGAAGGTGGTATTCTTCCCCACGCAGTACATGACCCAGATGTGAAATTTTCCGAACCTTGATAGTTGATAACAGCTCCCTGTCAAATCTAGCTCGCCTCAGGACTTCTGTATTGGTAACCATGTCTGTCCAGGGAATTTTAAGCATTCGGCGATAGAGCCACATTTCAAATGCTTCCAGTCTGTTCATTGAGTTGACTTTCAAGGTCCACGTTTCACACCCAAACAATAAAACAGACCATCCATAACATTTGACCATTCTCTGTCGAAACTAATCAAAGCTAAAAATCAAGTGGAATATAACTGAAAACATATTATTAGGACCTGGGACCCATACCCTGGGACCCATATCCTGGGACCCAGACCCGATGTTGCAGCGGGAACTTGAAGGCATAGGACCAACCAAGAGAACCGTACGATGACCCAGCAGCACCTTTTAACTAGCATCGTGAGAGCCGGTCGCCTAGCATGGATTGGGCATGTATGGCGAGCTGAAGAGACCAGAGATTTTTATCTCCCAGCATGCAGAACCAACCTGCCTCTGGTGATGCCGGTGGGGAGAGCAATCAAACTGCTGAACATGATCGCTTCGGAGATCGATGTCTTTCATATTGGTGAAAGTACATTCAGAAGACAAATACTCTTGACTTTAGAGAGTATTTTGTATTCCTAATGTCGAACCATCTCTCATGCGTTCCTGGTATTATATATTCCTTATGTTTTACCTGTTCTCAATAGATGCCTTAAACTATAAAAAATGTTTGTAATGTCTTTTGAGAAAATAAACTGATTTGATTTGATTTGATTTGATTTGAGAAATTAAGACCCTGTACGCGTCTAGACCGACTGGAGTAAGACCTCTAGGAAGGCCTAGACAGCGCCTAATGGACAATGTTCTGGCTGACCTGGCTAGGTTGGGCGAATCGGACTGCTGGGAGCAAAAGGCGCAAGATCGAGGAGCTTGGCGAAAAATCATCAAGGAGGCTAAAACTCTTCAAGAGTTGTAGGCCATAGAAAGTAAGTAAGTACATATTATTAGGAATTTCTTATTAATTTTATTTTTATTACTTACAATGAACTTCTACTATGAAATTTGAACATTAATATTATGTATGCGTTAACGTTTTTTGAGATCAAAAAACTTTCTGAAGGCCAGCAAATCGTTGTTATAATAATATATAAACAACGTGGGTGCATTTAACATATATTATAAAATAGTATAGCTTCATGTGTTGCCCTTCATCTGTTGAGAGAGCAGAACCAGCTGCTAATACTGCGGTACGTGACGGGTCTTTTTATGTACAGGGCCGGCAGAACTATCCATGCGGCACCCTATTTTAAAATAATAAAGGACTCTTTCGCAGCTGAATGCATTTCCTTTTGAATTTTGTAAGCAATTATTATAATTAACGTGGATATAAGACGACATTCGTGGCAGAGTGGCAAGAGCTATGACTGTCAGACAGAACGTCCCGGATTCAATTCCCGGCGATGGCAGTATGATTATCACACTGTCTTTGGTCTGGTGTAGAATTTACGTGACAATAAAATGGCGATTCATGAGAATCTATAGGTAAACATTTATATTTATATTGGGTTCAAATAATCAGTTGTAAACAAGTATGGAAACTAAAGGCCCAAAAATTGCTAGAAACCAAACCCTTTGATCATAACTTACAAAGATATAATTAAATTTGCAAGTATCTGGTGATAATGTAAATCAGAGCACAGACCCTGATTTATAATACAATATTGCCCTAACACTTGTTTGAATCCCAAATGCTTACTGACAAATTAGCGGCCAGAGACAACGCTCTACTCTTTTGAACTTGACGTAAATGTATACTGTTCATTTCAGAGTGCACACTATTCATCCCATACTTCACACTCCTCATTCCAAAATACACACTATTCATTCCAAAACACACTATTCATTCTAAAGCACACACAATTCATTCTTATGTTCATATTATACATTCAAATGTAGGCATTATCAGCAATCATGATCGTCTTGGAGATCGGCGTCTTTTATATCAGTGAAAGTACGTTCAGAAGACAAATACTCTTGACTTTAGAGAGTATCTTGTATTCCTAAAGTCAAACCATCCCCCAAGCATCCTGGTATTACCTATATAATGCCCCATCATGACGTATGGAATAGAGGTCAGAGCCGATACCAGAACCTTTTTAGAGTAGCAGAAATGCGAACCCTACGCTCCATTGCAGGCAAAACCCTCAGAGATCGGATCAGAAATGAAACGATAAGGTCTGTCTGTGGTGTTGAAGACATATTGAGATGGGGAAGAAGCAGAAGGCGCTTTTGGAGAGACCACGTGGACCGCATGGAGAATACAAGAATACAAGAGAACAAAAATTGTTAAAGATGAAAATCCAAGCAGCAAGAGATTACCAGGAAGGCCGCCGAAGAGATGGAGAGATGGCTGGGCATCATCATCCCAGGACAGCCCACCGTCACAAACAGGTCATACGACCTAAACTAAGAGGAAGAAGAAGAAGAAGACGTATATAATATATTCTACCTGTTCTCAAACGATGCCCTAATCTTTAATTGTTGTTTGTAATATCTATTGAGAAAATAAACTGATTTGATTTGAATTCCAAAATTCACACTATTCATTTCAAGTTCACACCATTGTGGATGCTCAAACGATGGAAAATTGCTGGCGACTGAATGCAGAAGGCGAAAGATAGGAATTTGAGTAGAAATATGGAAGGCCTATGTCCAGTAGCAGACGAAGTCAGCTGAAAGAAGAAGATGTTTATATATTGTAATAAAAGCACATATGCCTGGCGCCACCTCTGCATTGCCTTCTTCCGGCCCGCCCGCGTGGGTCGCCTCTTATGTCATTCCAAAACAACCGCAGCCTTCACACAATCCTTCACTTCTGGGTTCGTTTGCCGAAGTTCTGGGTCAGGTACCACACAGAATAACTACTGTTTGATTTGAATAAGGAATATAACTAAAATTAATTAAATATTTAAAATAAAAATATATAAATAGTTTAACATAAAAAATAACATAACGTGCAATGGCGGTAATTCCGTACAAGCCGAAAAGCCGGGCTTGTCTTAAAAAATCTATAATAAAACGATGTTTTTTGCGCGTTTGAGCCGTCTACGAATAAAATAATATTTGGAATTTCGCGCAAGTTAAAGCGATATGATTCGTTGCGTTGCAAATGACTCCGCTGACATGCGCACACATTTTGTTCCACTCATACGCGCCGTATTTTATTTCATTCATACGTACCGTAGGCGTAGGTGAGATGCGAAATCGCCTATGTCCACATGTTTTGTTTCATGTTTTCGATGGTCTTGCAAAATGTAAAAGGGTCTTTGTCGCATTTATATATTTTTGGATTGTAAGCATATAGTTAGATGCATATATACCAGAAGATATCTACAATTTTTTGTACGGATTTGAAGCCGGGCTTTATCACTCTGAAGTATGTTACTATTCGATGTGTCACAAACTTCATTTCTATTGTCAGAATGTCATTTGTCATTAACGTTATGTGGAGAAATGTTATGAAAAGAAAAATTATATAATTTCTTTACGAACGTTTATTTATAATTCGTGTTTCGGTGTTAACAAAATTATTATTATTGTCTATTTACAGCTTATTTCTTATTAATTATATAATATTTCTTCTCGTATTTGTAAATACGAGTACATAATTATATTATACAAGAACATGAGTTTGATGACGTAGAAAATGATGTTTTGTATATTTTAGATTTAAAAAAAATGGGATTTAAAATCAATTAATTTCGAAAGATAAAACACTTTTAATACGGAAAAATACGCCATCTATGAAGAATGATTGTTTGGCATTTAGCAAACTACTTTTATTAAGTTAGTGGATGGATTGTATAGATTAATCTTAAAAAATTAATTAGTACAATCAAATCTACATAGATGGCTAACTGGAACTGCCACGTGAAGATATGTATGGATTTGGAGTATATATACAACTTCCAAAAAATGTATCATACATGATCATAATAACAATGGTGGAATGGGGAATGTTGTAATTACATAAAGCGTGCGCTTAACCCAACCAATGACAGGTCATAAGTCCTGTAAACACCTTGATCATCCATATTCAGTTTCCAGTTTGTTTCTTCGTCTCTATTGAGATACAATTAAAAAATTTAAATTAACCACCCACAGGTGAAAATCCAGGATTCGTATACAGATATAAGTATACATTTCACAAATATTTGTAAATATTCTGGTCAATTATTTGGCGTATAAAATAGGAGTGGATACTCCAGGCGACTTCTAACAGTGCGCTAGGAGGCGGTAGCCTCTTCGCATTGTGTTAATAAAAGTAGTTTGCTAAATGCCAAACAATCATTCTTCATAGATGGCGTTAGTGGATGGATTGTATAGATTAATCTTAAAAAATTAATTAGTACAATCAAATCTACATAGATGGATAACTGGAACTGCCACGTGAAGATATGTATGGATTTAGAGTATATATACAACTTCCAAAAAATGTATCATACATGATCATAATAACAATGGTGGAATGGGGAATGTTGTAATTACATAAAGCGTGCGCTTAACCCAACCAATGACAGGTCATAAGTCCTGTAAACACCTTGATCATCCATATTCAGTTTTCAGTTTGTTTCTTCGTCTCTATTGAGATACAATTAAAAATTTACATTCATTTTAAATTAATTAAATTTATTTCCAAAAATAAAATAGAACTTAATAAAAACTTATCGTTTCAGTCAAATTAAATGAGCCGTTATTTTTGAATACGGAATAAGTATAGTTTTCGAAAAAATTTGTTAATCTGGGTCTTCTTCTTTTTGTCTTGTCACACCTCCGTAGTGCATAGGGCCTCAAGGAACCTTCTCCACCCGACTCTATCACATGCCTGATGCCTAACATCATTCCAAGTGAGGTCTGGTGCCTTTACCTCGTCCTGCAGGGCTCTTCTCCAGGGGGTTCTAGGTCTGTTTCGCTTCCTCTTTCTCTCCATAGGAGACCAGTCTAGTGCGCCCTGAGCGATGCAGGCTGGGTTCCGTCTCAGAGTGTGACCGATCCACTGCCATTTGCGTCTAGCGACTTGTTCTCTAATTGGCTTTTCGCCTGCCATGGTCCAGAGAACGGCATTTGACACTGTTTGGGGCCAATAGATCTTGAATATTGAGTGAAGGCACCTATTTATAAACACCTCGAGTTTTCCAATAACGTCCGCGGTAGATTTCCAAGTCTCACATCCGTACAGCAGTACGCTTTTATATTTATAGCATAATTATACATTCCATGGACCACGGCTTCTTCTATAAATTAATCAATAAAAAATCACGTAAAATGTAAAGCCAATGTGTATAAAAATGTGGACTTAATTTTCCTCTGGTTATACAATATATTATTATTAAAAGTAGAATAAGTTCATTAGGAGCTAAAAAATATATACACCAAATTGTTTTGCAACAAAAATCAGAACAAAATTCAAAATAATCCAGAAACGTTCTCGGGCATGCTCATCATATGCATATCGAATTACTTTCGGAGAGAATGGAAGTATTCCTCTCTCGCTCTTTTGTATTCAAAATATTCCTCGTAATCTTTCTTGATGACATTCGGTTTTTGGGTATTTATTTTATAATTCTTTACGAACACTGCCTCACTGACACTAAACATGTCCAAATCCGAAGGTATAGAATGCAACGTTCGAGTTCCTCTTCCTATTGGCATGAAGAAGAAAAATAACAAAATCAACTGCAGTTGAAGACTACAGGGGAAAAACAAGGAATGTCAGTAGAAGGTTAATTTGAATAAATTGAGAATAAAGCTAATCAAAGTCTATATATTTCTTAGCAATTAGCAATCGATTATCTGGCCATAGTCGATGACACACATGATTTTTGAATATGAACATTTTACTGTGGATAGATACGTACAAATGCCGCTAGATTGCATTATTACATTTATTTTGAATTTTAACTGACATTCCTTGTTTTTCCCCTGTAGTCTTCAATTGTAATCGGACGATTTCCTATAAAGAAATCCAAGAACGAAAATCTCAAGTAAATAACTTGAGCGCATGGGCAAGCAGTAAACCCGCGAAAAATCTAACTAACTAACCATCACGCCGTCTCCCCAAAGAGGTAGACAGAAAGAATGGACTGCCACGCTTTTCTTTACTGACATATTTCTCTCTCTTCCTCAACATTCATTCATCGTGTCATGCACGCGCATCGATTTCTCTGACTCCTCACGTGGCCGACATTCAATATTTGATTTATTTGATCGTGCCACGTTTTCCTCGGTCTTCCTCTATTTCTAGTTCCATTTACATCGTTAACATATACTATTTTTACCATTCTTTCTTCATTCATTCTTTCCATATGTCCTAACCATCTCAATGACCATCCCAACACCATCCCAACGCCATCATTAGCACCGCACTCACTTCTTATATTTTCATTCAACACTCTATCATACAAAGAGTATCGACACATTCGTCTAAGAGCTCTCATTTCTACTGCATTTATTCGTTTGCCTTCTTTTTTTTGAAAATATAAAAAAAAAATATTGTTTGATATGAAAATAGTTTGTCACACATATGATAATTTTTTTTCTAGTTAACAGTAAAAATAAGGTTCGAGAATATGAATGGATATTTTTGCACATGTAAAAGAACATTTTAAACTTTTATAGCGATGATAAATCCGTGCCCTACTAATGACATGGTTTAAGTAATGTTTATGTCTGAATCAATATAATAGCACATTTTCAAAACAAATTGTTTTGGGTGTAGAATGCAGGCTTGAATCTATGGCCAGAAGATTTCAGAACTTATTGGAAACTCCATCCAAAAATAAAACAGTTAATAATGTTCAAATCAAATCAAGTTAGTTTATTTTCTTAAAAAATATTACAAAAGACAATTATATAATAGTTTAAGGCATTAAAACAGGTAAAACATAAAAAAAAATGTATTATAATACCAGGAACGCATGAGAGATGATTCGACATTGGGAATACAAGATACTCTCCAAAGTCAAGAGTATTTGTCTTCTGAACGTACTTTCACGAATATGAAAGATGTCAATTTCCAAAGCTATCATGTTCAGCAGTTTAATTGCTCTCCCCACCGGCGTCACCAGAGGCAGGTTGGTTCTGCATGCTGGGAGAAAAACAGTCTCTGGAACATTAAGATGGATAACCTCCAAGATAACGGAGTTCTCAAAGAATCCCCTGATAAGTCTGATGAAATGGGTAAGAGTGCAACCATCTCTTCTTATCTGTAAACTATTGGTCCCCAGCATGCCCAAGAGGAATGAGGTGGGATAAAGCCTCGGATAGCTACCAAACTCCTTTATGTAGAGATATCTCAGAAATCTTTTCTGAACCCTATTTAACATGAGCGAGTTTCTCGAAATATTGAAGTATCATAGTGTTTTGGCCAAAACAATGAATTATTTAAAATAAGAAGAATTATTCTATTTATTCAAATATATTATATCGTTATTTTATTTTATATCATTGTATTATGTATAATTTGTTTTAGATTTATTTTGTAGACGATGGACGATCAAAGTGTGCGCGGGAGATGCCTATTGGTGGCGATGAGGTTCGCAACCCATCACACCGCGTCTCTCGCGGGGGCGAAAAGAGAAGGATGGAGTGCCGCATCGATTAAAGTGTGGCAGTCCATTCTTTCTGCCTACCCTCTCGTGGAGACGGCGTGATGGTTAGTTAGTCAGTTAGTTAGTTCAAATATAAATTTACAACACAAAGTGAAGGCAAATATAAAAGAAAATGCTCATGTCGCCTGAGAATCACAATATTAAAGAAGAAAGCGGATAAATGAAAATTTTATTGCTTTAAATAAAAAATATGTAGCTTGAAGCATTTCTTTATCCATTAGCGAGTTAAATATAACGCGCTGTGAGGTCAGTAACAAATTGGTCGCATTTCTCTATCGTTTCGCGTACGGGTAAAAGCGTTTTAGGGAAAGTATCACAACAATCGTAATATTGTAAAGGTGAAAGCAAACGCCGGGGATCATACCGCCGACTTCAGAACGTGGACGGACTACTTAACTTTACTGTTACCTCATCCTAGCTGATCAAACGCCATTTACTCTTAGATAATCAACAAAACCATCACGCCGTTTCGCCGCAGGGGTAGACAGAGAGATAATAGATCGTCACACTACTCTATCCTGACACACCTTTATAGCTACCTCGATTTGTCGATTATTTTGACTTCTAACATGGCCGATTTTATTTACTTGGTGTACCATGTTTTCCTAGGTCTTCCTTCACACATTCACATTGTTAACGTACACTTTCTTAACCCTCCCTTCTCTAGGATGGGTATCTTCTACACGTTGCTTCTAAAAACCATCAATATCTCTATAAACATAATAAATACAAGGTTAAGATTTTAGGTATTCCTTCATAATATATTTACGCATTGATTTAAAAAATAATATTAAGAATAATCTGAATTTATCGGGTACATCGGAGGTATTTTGTGAAAATCGAAAACAAAGTCGCGTATAAACAGTGCTTTCAGTTCGCCACACTATATTCGCATCTCACTCTTGTATATGTTCTAGCTCAATGTTCTCACTCTCGCCGTCCCGCCGCGCCGGCAATTGCTTTCAGGCTTGCAACTAGATTGGGTCTATGCCCGTTCCGTGAGCGTTGCCAGATGTTTTTTAAAATGTTTTTAGCAATTAAATCTCAATTATTAAAAAAATTGACTTCAATTATAATTATATAAGGGGATTAGCTATAATTGTTCCTATTTTTCTGATTTAAAATCGCTAATTTTTTAACGCGTACTGACTACCCTACACCGGAACGCACGTTTTTATTTTAGCACTGTAAGGAAAAGGTTAACCATTCTTTCTCCATAGATACGTTCCATGTGATATCCTTTCCTTATTGATGGTTGAGGTATTAGTTTTGTAAAACTCCATTATTAATTTATAATAGTAAACACGATTTTATTCTATATTCGTCATACTTTGTGTTGTATTTGTTTTATTTCTCTTTTTCTTTTTTTATACACTTTGTTTATACAACACTTACATTAAAAAATTAAAATTACATAGACATGTTTCGGACAACCAGTCCTTCTTCAGTGATACATATTATAAATATACATCAAATGTGTCAGACGTGGTAGTCATAAGAAAAAAGGAGGAATGGGGAATGTTGTTAAACATAAAGCGATCGCTTAACCCAACCAATGACAGGTCATAAGTCCTGTAAGCGCCTCGACCACCACATTCTGTTCCCAAAAAAAATTTACATCTTCGTCTCTATTGAGATACAATTAATCCTTATAATATAAAAATAATTTATCCGTAATGGGTGAACTCCAGTATTTGTCTACAAGAATTTGTATACATTCAAAATGTTTTATAAATTAACACTTTTAAAATAATATAAAATTGTTTACATGATCTGACAGATGTTATATAGATTTATTAAGTTATTTAAAAAGTTATAAAGATTATAAAGATTTATAAAATCTTTATAACATCTGTCAGATCATGTAAACAATTTTATATTATTGTAAATGTATATATTTATAATATGTATCACTGAAGAAGGACTGGTTGTCCGAAACATGTCTACGGAATTTTTATTTTTTTAATGTAAGTGTTGTATATACAAAGTAAATAAAAAAATAAAAAGAGAAGTAATCACGATTGTTTAGTGGTTTTCCTTGGATTTAATTTATGTAAATTATATAATACTGATGGGAAAAATTGAGAGGCAGCGTGGTCCTGGTAGAAGGCAAACGTCTTGGCTATGCAACATAAGAGACTGGACCGGGATGAGACATGTGGGGGAGCTGTTCCGGGTTGCGCAAGATAGAGAAGCCTTCGCCCGAGTGATTGCCAACGTCAGGGGGACCTGATACGGCACGCGAAAAATATGTAATCATATAAATTGTGACAAATTTGTTTTGTCACAATTTATATATCTATGTCACATCGTGTATATTTGTGTATATTTATCACATTGTGATTTGTTACTAGGTACATACCTCAACCTAAATTACTTAGTAATGTTAGGATCGAAGCACCAGTATTTGACCGCCCCCCAGTAAATGACCGTTGGTTAATAAAACAAAATATAATAAGAATTACTCTATGTGTCCAGTCAAAAAATGTTAATCCCAAGAAACTATGACAAAAGAGGTAGGCAGAGACAACTGTTGGTAAGAAACAAAACTATCAGTTTTGAACTGTGCCTTGTCAAACGGTAAAAGTGCGTCTTCCCGTTGTTGTTTTGAGATTGTTAGTAGTTTTTTATAAGGAAAAGTGTGGTAAGTATTTTTTTAATGTTATTTCTTATGCAATTCTTTGAATACGAGTATTTACATATTTTTATATGTTAGGGTGTTTCATAATGTGACAATGTAACAAAATCTATGTATTGTATCAATATAACCTGAAGTGGTCAATTACTAGTGATTGTGCTATTTTTTTAGAGAAATATTAATTTTAATAGTAATACTCATATTTCAATAAAAAAAGTTTGAGAATTTAGAGAAGTCAAAGTGTTTTTTATTGTTTTATTTTATTTTGTACACTGAAATAATGAAATTAATGCCTTTAATGTGGATTTCAGTACAAGCTGAACCTTAAACGGTCATTAATTGGTGCTTTGACCCTACTGTTTATATTATATATTGAACCACAAAAAATCCTAGTAATTCAGCTGTAAATATAAATGTTACTGTCTGTCATTATGAATTGAACCTCAAAAATTCCTAGAAAATTCAGTTGTCATGTTACTGTTTTTTATTAGGCATGTATTGAACCTCAAAAATTCCTAGAAATTCAGCTGTGAATTTACTTAACACTCATCATTAGTTCTAGGAAAAACCCTAAAATTGCTTGATTTAAACGCAACAATTTGCATTATATATTTTCTTTAAGATTCCTAATTCAATATAAGGACACACTGTTTGGCGATTAGGTTCAGTTTGAGAATGCCCTCGTAAGGCAAAACAAAAATTGTCAAGTTTTGCGATAGAGATGAGATTATGTGTGGTAAAACGATGTACGACAGAGTTTCAAATGCTGATATTAGGAAGGAATGTAGAGCGAAAGAATGTCTAATGATGACCTTCGTGGCCAGTGCTAAGTGCTTTGACTTCCACATCGATTCGATTCGATTCAGATTCGATTCCCGGCGATGGCAGTGTGATTGTCGCGCTGTCTTTGGTCTGGTGTAAAATTCGCATGACGAGAATCATAAAATATTCACGAGAATCAATATGATAGCTATACCCTTTACATCGATTTGGCTCGCGCTGTAATAATGTAAAGAGCGATTCAATAAAATAATAATAATAATAATGGAAAAAAAGGAAAGGATCAATTTATAATAGTAAACACGAATTGTTTAGTGGTTTAACTTGGATTTAATTTATATAAATTAAATCCAAAATGAAAACATGAAATGGTTAAATGCGAAATGATCTGATGATGAATGTTAATAAGTCCAAGGTAATGATTTTTGAAAAGGAAGAAACCATGACAGTCTGCAACATTAGCGTGAATGGTGAAAATTTGGAGCAAGTAGTTGAGTTCGTGTATTTAGGTAGTATGTTTACAAGAGATGGGCGAGTGGAGGGGGATATTGAAAGAAGAGTTGGGGCAGGCAACAAAGTGAATGGTGCACTTAAAGTTGTCATCGCAAACAAAAACCTATCCAAAAAGCTAGAATGGCAGTGCACAATGGTGTTCTTCTACCGACCCTTATGTATGGAAGCGAAGCATGGAACTGGCAAAAGAAGGATGAAAGTAGAATAAATGCAGTAGAAATAAGATCTCTTAGACGGATGTGAGGATACTCTATGTATGATAGAGTGCCGAATGAAAATATAAGAAGTTAATGCGGTGCGAACGACGGTTTCATGAACAAAATAATGAAAGGATCATTAAGATGGTTTGGACATATGAAAAGAATGAATGAAGAAAGAATGGTAAAAAATTATATGTTTATAATGTAAATGGAACCAGAAATAGAGGAAGACCGAGGAAAACGTGGCACGATCAAATAAATCAAATATTGAATGTCGGCCATCTGAGGAGTCAGAGAAATCGACGCGCGTGCATGACACGATGTATGAATGTTGAGGAATCGAGAGAAATATGTCAGGAAAGAAAAGTGTGGCAGTCCATTCTTTCTGCCTACCCTTTCGGGGAGACGGCGTGATGGTTAGTTAGTTAGTTAGTTAAATTAAATCCAAGTAAAACCACTTAACAATCGTGTTTACTATTGTAAATTAATAACGGAGTTTAACAAAACTAATACTCCGACCATCAATTCATTTTTGACATCTGAATTTGTTTATTATTAAATTTTATTATAAAATTGGTGCGGGTAACAAAGTGAATGGAGCTTTGAAAATAGTTATTGGAAACAAGAATTCATCAATGAAAGCGAAAACGGCCGTGCACAATGGAGTTCTGGTCCCAACCCTAATGTATGGAAGCGAAGCATGGAACTGGCAGAAGAAGGATGAGAGCAGAATAAATGCGGTAGAGATGAGGTCCCTAAGACGTATGTGTGTTAGAACGATATAGTAAAACATGGCATGACCAAATTAATCAAATTTTAAAGGTTGGTCATGTTAGAAGTCGGAGGAATCGACGTGCGTGTATGACTCGTTGTATGAATGTGGAGGAAGCTAGAGAGGTTTGCCAGGATAGAGTAGTGTGGCGGTCCATTCTCTCTGCCTCTGAAACGGCGTGATGGTTTGTTGTTGTTGTTAAATTTTAATTATAATTCGAGTTCTATTACATATTAAAAGCAGTGAAATGAGTGGGATTATTGTAGTTTTTAGCTTACACAGTACATAATAAGAATAGGATATTACAAGCTATTGTTCGGTTGCTTTCTTCTGGAACATCTTGCATTATTTAGTTATCAATGTAAAACTACGGAAAACAGAGATTTCCATGATTATCTTTTATTATAGTTGTGATTGCAAACCTACGGGAAGCCACGATCAAGATTCTATGATAAAACAAAGAATAGAGATTGTGTGCCGATTAAAAATATAAAAAAATAAAAACATCTCCTCCAACAAGATTTTAATCTTAAACACAACAACAACAGCAACAACACATCATCACGCCGTTTCCCCGGAAGGGTAGGCAGGATCGCCACACTACTCTATCCTGACACACCTCTGACCTCTCTCTCCGAAAGAGAAGCTCGATTCCTCAACATTCATAAATCGTGTCATACACGCACGTCGATTTCTCCGATTCCTCACGTGGCCGACATTTAATATTAGGTCCTTACATATGAAATTGGCGTTTTGCCGTACTGGCAACTTTGATCTCAAATATCTTCTCTTTGGTTTGGAATTCCAAATTCAAACTTATACAGCTATTTACTCAAGTATTTGTGTTTCGAAAATTATAATTAATTTGTTTTGAGTGAAGCAAATCAACAAACGCGCGTTGACTGCTGCGTTGCATTACTCAACCGGCACAATAATGAAGGGATTTTGAATCGAATCATTTACCTATGATGAAAAGTGGATCCTGTATGATAATCGGAAGCGCTCATCGCAATGGTTGAACCCTGCCGAACCAGCCAAACCATGCATCAAGCGAAAATTGACTCCAAAAAAGTTACTTGTGAGCGTTTGGTGAACTAGTGCTGGTGTCGTTCACTACAGCTTTCTTAAATCTGGCCAGACGATTACGGCAGATGTCTATTGTCAGCAACTGCAAACCATGATGGAAAAGCTAGCTGCTAAACAACCGAGGCTGGTTAATCGCTCTAGGCCACTGCTTCTTCATGATAACGCTTGACCACACACTGCACAACAGACGGCTACCAAATTAGAAGAGCTTCAGTTGGAATGTCTAATAAATCCACCGTACTCCCCGGACCTTGCCCCAACAGATTACTATTTTTTTCGAAATTTGGATAACTTCTTGCAAGGGAAAAAATTCAACTCCGATGGGGCAGTCCAAACCGACTTCAAAGATTTTATTGATTCCCGTCCGAATGGTTTTTTTTGTGAAGGGATTGATGAACTACCTATGAGATGGCAAAAGTGCATAGATAGCAATGGTACATACTTTGATTAAAAAAATATATTACATTAAAAAAAAATCAACTATGTTCCTCCCATACAAAACGCCAATTTCATATGTAAGGACCTAATATTTGGTGCTATATAAGGTTCCCACCACCACCCGAGACTGTTATAGGACGCAGCGACGCCCTTTCGTCAGTCTCGCTGCACTATCTAGGCCTGTTCCTTGTCCATCCGGGACTTACGTTAATTTAATTTAGCCTTTTCTTGTCATCAATCAAAAGGGTGACAGACCACATTTAATCTATTATTTTAACCTTATATATCTCCCGCGCGGCCTCACATCTCTTTATTATTAAATAAAATCAGAAGTAAATATTAAATAAAGCACACCTTAAATTAGTAAAAAACACATTAAAATTATATAAAACACACATTCATACACAATACACAATAAGACAAATATATTACAAACAAAATTTTAAAACAGGAAGAAGATAGTGTATGAGGGAGGCGGGAAAATGTTAAGTAAGAATGAATATTTGGTGCTGACATTCATGGGTAGTGGTAAGTGCTTTGACTGCCATCCCGAAGATCCTGGGTTCGATTCCCGGCAATGGCAGTGTGATTGTCACACTGTCTTGGGTCTGGTGCAGAATTCACGTGACAATAAAATGGCGATAGATTAGCTCACAAGAATCAATATGATAGCTATACCCTTTACATCGCTGTTATGATGTAAATAGTGATTCAACAAAATAGTAATATAATATTTGATTTATTTTATCGTACTGCGTTTTCCTCGGGCTTCCTCTATTTCGAGTTCCGTTTACGTCGTTAACACATCCTTATTTCACCTGCCACTGTGTAGAACCAATTTACTTAAGGTTATGCCCGTGGGCAGGGCTATGAATGAAAGAAGGGTTGGGGCAGTCAACAGAGTAAATGGTGCACTTAAAGTTTTCATCGCAAACAAAAGCCTATCCAAAAAAGCTAAGATGCACACTGCATAATGGTGTTCTTGTGCCGACCCTTATGTATGGAAGTGAAGCATGGAACGGCAAAAGAAAGATGAAAGTAGAATAAATGCAGTAGAAACGAGATCTCTAAGACGAATCTGTGGCAAATCTGTATATGATAGAGTGACAAATGCAAGTATAAGAAGTGAATGTGGTGCGAATGAAAGTATTATGAACAAAATAAGGAAAGGGTCATTAAGATGGTTTGGACACATGGAAAGAATAAGTGAAGACAGAATGGTAAAGAAGGTATATGTAAACGGCGTGAACGGAGCTAGAAATAGAGGAAGGCCGAGGAAAACGTGGCACGATCAAATCAATCAAATATTGAATGTCGGTCACGCGAGGAGTCGGAGAAATCGACGCGCGTGCATGACAAGATGTATGAATGTTGAGGAAGCGAGAGAAATATGTCAGGAAAGATAAGTGTGGCAGTCCATTCTTTCTGCTACCCCTTCGGGGAGACGGCGTGATGGTTAGTTAGTTAGTTTTTTTTATTACTATGGAATTCCAGTGTTAATGCCTTAACGTTTAATAAGTTGATTTTTAATTAAAACTGCCTCACATACACTAAAAACGTTCCATCTAAGGAGTCATGATGTCTGTGCAACAGATCGTCAGATTTATTAAAATAAGAAGAAGTTTCCTAGCGTCCAAATAAGGATTAATTTGTTTTTGAAATCACTTGACTTGCATAACAGATACGAGTATTATAGATTTCTCCACATAATAAATATGAACCGTTTTGATTACATTGTGTCAGCTACTTCGCAATTTTTGTGTTTGTTATTTTGTATATAAATGTCACTCACCATCTTATACACAATGGTCACTGAACATGAATGTGGTGGTATCCCGTCAACAGGTGCGATGCGACTGAACGGAAGACACCGAGCGACCGGCTGGAAATATGTAGATCGATTTCTCTTGTTAGCCTGAATTCTGAGCGCAGTGCCGCGCGTGAGATCTCGAACGAATCACTGATTTATTTATCAACAAGTGAAATTTCTTTCACTCATCACGTGCCGCGTTATATACACTATGTTACATGACATATGTCCCGTAATTTGCGTTACGCGCGCTGTAGATTTCGGCTTAGACTACAGCCACACAGAAGTGTTTCGGCTTGTGCTTGCTTTCTGTCACAGACTGATTTGACAGCGCTATCAAGTTATTTTATTTTAAAATGTCGCACTATGATTAAGCTATTAGCTTTAACCGACGCCGCTTTAACCGTCCCACCGCTTTAACCGGCCTCTTCTAGGAAGTCTAGGAGAAAAGTAGCAACTCGAACGTCTGGCGGCGCCAGACAGTCAGACTGTTATCAACGAAGCACTAGAGGAAGAGGAAGTCGACTGCGAGGAGTACGAAGAAGACAACACGGTTAGCCACGACAAAGGAAAAGGAGCTCTACAGGTGGCGGAGATGTACATTCTGCAGCAGAAGGATTCTACTGCAGTAGATTACGTTCATAAAGAAATGGCGTGACTACGCTTATAAAAAGTCGATTCAACATAAGAGGCACCAGAAATGAACAGAATTTTTTAATCCATTGTAGACCTACTTTTAAAAAAAGTTTTGGAGTGATGTGTGGCTTTTTCCTGTACATATACGAGTATTTTACAGTTTGTGAAATGTTAATTTTGAATGTCTGAGTTTCTAATACAGAATTTAAGTTCTGTTTTCTTAGTGTTTTGCAAAAATTGTTTTTTTTTCCTCCTTGCGAAAGTGTTTTTTTAAATATGTTTTTCACTATCTTCTCTTAAACCGGCTTTTTCGTTATCCGTTAACCCTTAACGTACCGTGTTCAAAACAAAACGCTCGCTCCCATGTGGTAAGTTCAGTTTACCGCTAACTTTATCTAAATATCAAGCATATGACTAGATGAATCAAAATTTAATTTATGTCATCTTGTAGGGAATTTCATTAGGAATAGATCGATATCTATAACATACATGGATTATTTGAAAAACATATCATTATTAATTTTTTCTGGAACCATGCGATTTCTGATATGTAATGCGTCATAGCATACGGGCGACTGGACATACGGGTATAAACTTGTCTGCGCGCAGCGGCCGGCGGGGCGACGATAAAGGCACCTAGGCAAAATGTATAGTACGTTCAAGACAACGAGTACGTATTAATATTTGTCCCTTTTGGTAAAGTGTTAATATTTTCACAGTTCTGATATTATTAAGTTGCGTCCTGCGTTTCCGTCCACAGTGGTATTATTACGTACATATTGAAAAGGTCAAAGATATAATTTATAATACGTTCAAAACAGCGAGTAAGTATTTGTCACTTTTGATAAAGTTGTAAATATTAGCAAAACAAATTCTACCTTAACACGAATGAAGGTGAGGGCAGTCTTAGAAAATATTTTTTTTTGGGATGAAGGAAGTAATTTTTTGCTTTTTTTTTATTACGAAATATTGAAAACACTTCAATGGAGGATTACAATTTTTTTTATAATATTAGGGTCCATAGGTTTTAAGAAAATCAACTTTAAATTGGCAGTGGAAACTCAATTTACCACATGGCAACGCGACGGTTAAGAGAGCTTCTACTGTATTTTAATTTATCTTCTTCTTCTTTTTCTTTATTATAGACCTATGTGGTCTGTTCTCCAGAGTATTGCTCCTACTGTGAGGTAGATTCCCAGCTGCCCTTCCATCTTTTAGGAGGTCTTCCACGAGGACGAGTCCCATGAGCCTGATTATGAAATGCAATATAGGGGAGTCTGGTGGTGTCCATTCTTTGAACATGACCGTACCAGTCCCTTTTTCGCTGTCTGCTCCATCTTATAATATTCACATATCTCTCTTATTTTGGTGTTCCTCACGCGATCTTTCAGTGCCTTGCCTGCTATCGTCCTAAGTGTCTTCATTTCGGAAGTCCTCAAAACTTGATTGGTGTCAAAACTTTGTCTGCCCTTGCTTCGACGCCATATGTTATTATTGGTCTTACGCATGCTTTATAGATTCTCATCTAACTCTTAATGGCCATGTCTTTGTTTTTCCATATTGTGGATTTTAGAGCCCCAGAGATTAGCTGCCTTGTTTACTTCGGCTTGTATTTCTTCCCGCAGATCAGCTCCCCCCACCAGGTCTAGGCCTAGATACTTGAAGGTCCTGATCTGTTCTATGGGTTGATATTCTATAACCAGGTTACATGTTTTGGTTGTTTATGAATTAACCAATTAAAATAAATGGCACACCCATCAAATTGCGAGTAAGAATAGTTCGATACTACGTGCTACCCGTTATGTTCTACTTTTTAATTTTTTCTTTATAATGAAAAAACCCGATTGTTTAGTGGTTTTACTTGGATTTAATTGATATAAATTATAATTAATTGTGACAAATTTGCTTCGCCATGCGAGGGCATTCTCAAACTGAACCTAATTGCCAAACAGTGTGTCCTTATATTGAATTTAGAAATCTTAAGGGTGGGGGAGAAAGTATATAATGCAAATTTTACTTATGATTGATTGACGACCTTCGTGGCCGAGTGGTAAGTACATTGACTGCCACCCAGAAGGTTCCGGGTTCGATTCCCGGCGAGGGCAGTGTTATTGTCACATTGTCTTTGGTCTGGTGTAGAATTCACGTGACAATAAGATGGCGATAGATTAGTTACCTATCACATGTCACGAGAATCACTATGATAGCTATAATACCCTTTACATCGATTTGGCTCATGCTGTCATGATGTAAAGAGCGTTCAACAAAATAATAACTTCTTCTTCTTCTTCTTCCCTTTTGGTAGACTCAGGAGTCTGTTATTTCAGGCGGGTCCTCTTGAGACGCTGAACTCCAGCTTTCTCTCCACCGTTTCGGGGGTCTTCCTGGTCGGCGTTGTCCGTTTGGCGTTCCATGGAGAGCTATGTGTGGTATTCTATTTGAGCTCATCCTTTCTACGTGTTGATGCCAGTATCGCCGTCTTTGACGTCCCCATCTGACCACATCTTCGACCTCGCAGATTTCTCGGATTGCTGTATTCCTAACTCGATCGCGTAGGGTCTTGCCAGCTATAGCGCGGAGCGTTTTCATCTCGGTTGTCCTGAGCATGCTCTATGTTTGACAGTGTCTGCCCTCGATTCAATGCCATATGTGAGGATTGGTCGCACACAAGTCTTATAGATGCGTAAAATAATAACAATAATAATAATTATAATAATAAAAATCATCTGCCTTATATTTTTTCATTATTTCGTCATTCGGTATTCTATCATATATCGTTTTAACGCACATTCCTCTCAGTGATCTAATTTCTACGGCATATCCTACTTTCATCCTATTAAATATTCTAATAAAGCATTTTGTTTATTTATAATTGTTATTTCTAATATTAATTATTATGTAATCATCTGCCTTACATTTCTTCCTTTTTTTCCCTTTATATTATTAATGGATATACGCAAAGCTATTCCTAGGATAACAATATTTTTTTGATGAAATGTCAAGCGAAATGGAGCCGTGAGTTTACGACATTATGGAAACGATGTTTGCAAATCTTTATATATATATTATATATATATATATATATATATATATATATATATATATATATATATATATATATACTATATATATATATATATATATATATATATATATATATATATATATATATATATATATATATATATATATATATATATATATATATATATATATACTATATATATATATATATATATATATATATATATATATATATATGCTGCTATATATATATAATATAATTCTGTACGGACGTATGTAGTTCAACTCCTCCTAAACGGCTGAACCGATTTTGATAAAAAAAATTGTGTGTGATTTAGTGGGCCCCTGGATGGTTTAGATTCACAATTGGACCCTGTAGGTGACCGTTAAAACCTTCTGGGGGTTTATGAATAATTTACCTTCTGTAAATAAAAATAAAATGTTCATTTGTTCCTATGACAATTTGAATAATTTCTTCGATATTATTTTAAAGTTCTTGCTGGTTAAGTGCCTAATTACAGCTAATTTAAAAAACGGTGGATACGTGTAACATAAATTAAATAAACAGAAAAGTCCGGATCGTCCATGTCAACATGTCGTTGGCGATCGTCCATGGCAACATCGAAAAAGAAACATTATGTGTTATTACATTATGTGCTAAATTAAAAAGATGGATTCGTGGAACATAAATTAAATAGACAATATGTGCACCATCTAAAATATGTAAAAGTGTGTCCATTCTTTCTGCCTACCCTTTCGGGGAGACGGCGTGATGGTAAGTTAGTTAGTTAGTTACCTTCTGAGAAAAAAATCATAGTTGTGTTTGTTTACCATAGATGTCTGATGTGAATTTGTCGTGTTTTATTTAGCGTGGCGTAGATTTTATTTTCTGTTCGCTAACTAACTAACTAACTAACTAACCATCACGCCCTCTCCCGAAGGGGTAGGCAGAAATAATGGACTGCCACACTTTTCTTTCTTCACATATTTCTCTCGCTTCCTCAACATTCATACATCGTGTCATGCACGCGCGTCGATTTCTCTGACTCCTCACGTGGCCGACATTCAATATTTGATTTATTTGATCGTGCCACGTTTTCCTCTATTTCTAGTTCATTTAGATCGTTAACGTATAATTTTTCACTTCTTATATTTTCATTCGACACTCTATCATACACGCATGTATTACAATTGCTTGCATATTGAGTGTATTATTCATCGAAAAAACATATTGAAAAAACGTTTTTAATCATAAATGAAGTGAAGTTAAACACATACGAGGTCTGTTCAAAAAGTATCGCGAATTTTATATTTTTTCAAAAAGTATTTATTTATTCATGAATATCTATTTTGTCCCCTTCAAAGTAATTCCCCTCGGATATAATACATTTATGCCAACGTTTTTTTCCAATCCTCGAAGCACTTAAAAAAATCATTTTTTGTGATCTTGTTCAGCTCCTCCTTCGATGCCGTCTTTATCTCCTCAATCATGGCGTAGCGTCGTCCTTTCATGGGCCTCTTCAGTTTTGGAAACAGGAAAAAGTCACAGGGGGCCAGGTCTGGGGAATACGGTGGCTGCGGCACCATTACTGTGTTGTTTTTGGCCAAATATTCGCGCACAAGCAACGATGTGTGAGCAGGGGCGTTATCATGGTGCAAAAGCCAGTTTTTGTTCTTCCACAAATCCGGGCGTTTCTGGCGGATTGCTTCGCGCAAATTGCGCATAACTTGCAGGTAATATTCCTTATTGACCGTACTACCCTGTGGCAAGAACTCATGATGCACCACGCCCCTGCAATCGAAGAAAACTGTGAGCAAAACCTTCACGTTCGACCGAACTTGGCGCGCTTTTTTTGGTCTTGGCTCATGCGGCAGCTTCCATTGGGATGATTGAGCTTTGGTTTCCACGTCATAACCATAAACCCATGATTCGTCACCAGTTATGACCCTCTGGAGCACATTTGGGTCGTCACGGACCGAGTCCAACATCTCCTGAGCAATGTTAACGCGATGCTGTTTTTGGTCGAAATTGAGCAATTTTGGCACGAATTTCGCGGCGACCCGACTCATGCCCAAATCATTGGTTAAAATCGAATGGCACGAGCCAATCGATATGTTTAGGTCCTCAGCAACTTCTCTAACGGTGATTCGACGATTGGCTAATACTATTTTCTTCACTTTATCAATGTTTTCGTCTGTTGTTGACGTGCTCGGGCGTCCGGCACGCTCTTCGTCGTTCATATCTTCTCGGCCCTCTGAGAACATTTTGTACCACCGATAAACGTTGCTTTGGTCCAAGGTAGCTTCACCATATGCCACAGTCAACATTCGAAATGCGTCCGCGCACTTTATTTTGTTTTTCACACAAAATTTGATACAGATTCTTTGATCCATTTTTTGGAATAGGCAAAAATCGAAGACGAGCCAAAACACATCCAAGCAAAACAGCTGTCAAAAATTAACTAAACATTCAAAATGGCCGACCTTGTCAGCATAAGTAAGGGACATGAGTACCAACATAACGCTACAAAAAAAATCAAAAATCAAATATACGTAGCCAGCGGAAATTCAAAATTCGCGATACTTTTTGAACAGACCTCGTACATAATGCAAATGTGTAAAGTGCAGTATTGAAGTGAATACCTTACATGATCTTATATGAATTTCAATTATATATTACATGTGCATTTAATTTAACGTGCAACTTTATATTTTGTTATTTTTATTTACGTATTTTATGTTTACTGAACCAGCTTATACAGACGAGTCAACGTTCTGGGAGGACAACGTCTGTAAGGTCCACTAGTACTTTTAAAAAATTTTCACGGGCGCCACTGTTTTGTGCGTTGAAGTGGGAGTCGCGGAAGGCACGACATACCGAATATTTGCGGAGTTTTATAGTTTTTCACTTCCAAAATCACGACAGACGCCATCATTCACACCCACAAAGACAACAAACATCACAACACAAATACAAAGACGAAATTTGAATATTGTTTTTGATGTTCTAGCCAGGATTTTCTTTTTCTCCCGATTTTTTGTTTTCTTTCATTTTCCTTGGACAATCAGTTGCAGCGCTTCGTATTTATCATTTCTTATAATATGCCCGAATTGTTGAATCGCTCTTTACATCGTTATAGCGTGAGCCAAATCGATGTAAAGGGTATAGCTATCATATTGATTCTCGTGACACGTGAAAATTATATAATCTATCGCCATTTTATTGTTCCGTGACTTCTACACCAGATCAATCACCTGTCGTCGCCGGGAGTCGAACCCAGAAACTTCGGTGTGCCAGTCATAAGTGTTGCCACTCTGCAACGAAGGTCGTCGCTGTAATTATTATTATTATTTTGTTAAATAGTTTTTTATACCATTACAGTGCGAGCCAAATCTACTCGTATGTACAGGTGGGAAATAAAGAAAACCAAAAAGAAATATGTATAGAACCATGTGAATAGAAATATGACATACCCGAAAATCGTGATTTAAAAAATCCGTCGGTTTGCGTGAAAAAATCCGTCAGAATTATGGCAAAACAATTCATGTATTATGCACGACGATAATGCGCCATCGCGCAGAGCCACAATTGTGACCGAATTCAATACCAAAAACGCGATGAATACCATCGAGCAACCACCATATTCTCTGGATTTGGCTCTGTGTGACTTCGTTCTGTTCCTTAAACTTAAATTGTCGCTCTGTGGATCCCGTTTCCAGTCGATTGAAGGCATAAACCAAAATTCTTGGAAGGTGTTAAAGGACATACCAGAAAGGTTTCGAAGAGTAGAAAAAAATGCTGGCACATGTGTACGAGTATTTCATCAAATGGGGGCTACTTTGAAGGCGAAAAAATAAATATTGACGAATAATTAAATATATTACGTTTTAGTTACAATTTCCCGGTACATATTTGTCATAGTAGTATAGGGTGTTTTTTTAGAGGTTTGGTTTTTAAACTGGCAAGGTTGTTTCTACAGACTGTCAATTTGACAGTTGACAGTTGATTTATAGTCAGTACATTTTGCCATTTTATCATGAATAGACTGATGTCAGAACAGCGCTTGCAAATTGTGCAAAATTATTTTGAAAATCATGGTTCGGTTCGCCAAACTTATCGTGCACTACGTCCATTTTACGGTCGACATAATCGTCTATCCGAGCAAGTTATTCAGAAGACCATGGATCGTTTTCACACCACGTACGAAAATTTGATTTCACGATTGCGCTTCATTGCAGCTAGCCGTGGCGCTCATATGCCAGAAATCATATTTAAACAATAATGGCATAAAATTATCTATTAAATAAAGATAATATCATAGTAATTAACATTATTTTAATGTGTTTTTTTTTTTCATTTTGAATATGTATACCTTTAAAAAAATCATCCATATTTTAATTACATTGAAAAAGATTGTGTCATAACCGAAACTGGAACTTGGAAATCCGTTTTCTAGCCAGATCCAATTCGCCACAACATTGGGTCAAGACGATCGTGCGTTGTGTGTTGTTGTATATTTCTTATTCCGAGCATGCGTCGTATCCAAGGCAGGAACTGGGCAGCGTCAGAGAAAACGTAGTAGTCCTCTGTGCTGCAGAGGTAAGGGTTGTCACGGTGGGACAGGCTCATGGAGACTACTCCGCGGAGGAGCCAGCGCCCATCACGGTACATGTAAAGCCCGTTGCCAGAATCTCCGTTGCAGGGGCCGCTACCATCCAGGTTGCCTGTGTATAAACAATACAAGCTTCAGTGAATTACTTTCAGACGTGCACTTTTTCAAAACAGCAGCATATAATTTATATTATTTATTATTAACTATTATTAACTACGAGTATGTAGCAGAAATGAGAACGTTGCGACCTATTGTGGGGAGAACCCTTAGGTCGCAACGTTACGCAACGAAGAAATTCGCAAATCCTGTAAAATTGAAGACATAGTGAGATGGAGTAAGCAGAGAAGACGATTCTGGAGGGACCACATCCAGATAATGGACCCAGCAAGAATTACTAATATCGTGATGCACGAGACTCCAGAGTGCCGTCGACCACCAGGACGTCCACCATAGAGATGGAGAGAAGGTTGGTCGTCTTCATCACAGGAAGAAAGTTGATATCCTGCAAGAAGAAGAAGAAGAAGAAGAAGAAGCAAAAGAAGAAGAAGAAGAAGAAGAAGAAGAAGATGATGAAGAAGAAGAAGAAGATGAAGAAGAAGAAGAAGAAGAAGAAGAAGAAGAGGAAGAAGAAGAAGAAGAAGAAGAAGAGGAAGAGGAAGAAGAAGAAGAAGAAGAAGAAAAAGAAGAAGAAGAAGAAGAAGAGGAAGAGGAAGAAGGAGAAGAAGAAGAAGAAGAGGAAGAGGAAGAAGAAGAAGAAGAAGAAGAAGAGGAAGAGGAAGAGGAAGAAGAAGAAGAGGAAGAGGAAGAAGAAGAAGAAAAGAAGAAGAAGAAGAAGAGGAAGAGGAAGAGGAAGAGGAAGAAGAAGAAGAAGAAGAGGAAGAAGAAGAAGAAGAAGAAGAAGAATTATAAACTAACTAACTGGCCATTACGCAGTCTCCCAGTCCCCAAAGAATACACAGAAATAATGGACCGGCACACTTTTCTTTCCTGACGTACTTCTCTCGCATTGTCAACATTAATAGCGAATACATCCAGGGATATATCGAATATAGCCAGGGCAATATCGAATATTCCCAGAGCCGCACAAAATATAACCAGGGCTGCATTAATCAAATCAAATCAAATCAGTTCATTGACACAAAATACATTACAAACAGCAAAATGTTTAAGGCATCTATTGAGTACAGGTAAAATATTATAAAAATACAACATAATACCAGGAACGCATAAGATATGTTTTGACATTAGGAAAACAAGATACTTTCTAAAGTCAAGAGTATTTGTCCCCTGAACGTACCTTCAGTAATATGAAAGACGTCGATCTCCGAGGAGACCGCGTTCAGCAGACTAATTGCTAACCCACCGCACCGGTGTCACCAGAGGCAGATTGGTTCTGGTGGCCGGTAGGTAAAACAATCTGTGCTATCAGAGACAAAAAGTCCAACAAACTCTAGCACGGCCTAGTTCTCGAAATATCCCCTGATTAATTTAAAGAAATGAGTAATGAGATAGGTACCCATCTCTTTGAAGCTGTAAATAATTGGTTCCAAGCATTCCTAAAAGAAATGCCGTGGGATAGATCCACGGATAACTACCATACTCGCTCATGTAGATCTCAGATTTTTTTTCTGAACCCTCTCCAGCATAACGGAATATCTCGCCTCGCGAGGACTCCATATCATAGAACCACTTTCGAGTCTGCTCCGAACCAACGGGTTGTATAGGACTCTGAACACATTGGGATTTATGAAAACTCTTCTGGTCCGAATGAGGAAACCCAATATCATCAGTGAAATGTCACAAATCCTCTCGATATGTGCACGAAAAGTCAGCCTACTCTCATAGATGATTCCGAGATCCTTCATCGTAGATACATGTGTTAGTTGTCGGTTACCTGTTCTATTCCAAATACTGGGAAGCATAGATTAAATTTACGAGTGAAATAGTTGAAAGTGTTTTTACCAGCGCATAGAGTTTTGTTGTTTGTGATAGAATGGTATTCCGGGCGCGATGCGCGGCACATGTCCGTGGAGACTAGGGTGAGGTCAGCGCGGCGCGGCTCTGAGGTTGTTTGTATGCCGTTTTCGTCTCGCCCCCAACCCACCACCTGAATGAATATAATATTAAATATTCAATCAATTAGTTTGTGATTATTATCATCTTGTTTGTGAATATTATCAACTTGTTTGTGAAAAGCTAGAATGGCAGTGCACAATGGTGTTCTTCTACCGACCCTTATGTATGGAAGCGAATCATGGAACTGGCAAAGGAAGGATGAAAGTAGAATAAATGCAGTAGAAATGAGATCTCTTAGACGAATGTGTGGATATTCTGTGTATGATAGAGTGTCGAATGAAAATATAAGAAGTGAATGCGGTGCGAATGATGGTGTCATGAACAAAATAATGAAAGGATCATTAAGATGGTTTGACATATGGAAAGAATGAATGAAGAAAGAATCAAATAAATCAAATATTGAATGTCGGCCATGTGAGGAGTCAGAGAAATCGACGCGCGTGCATGACACGATGTATGAATGTTGAGGAAGCGAGAGAAATATGTCAGGAAAGAAAAGTGTGGCAGTCCATTATTTCTGCCTACCCCTTCGGGGAGACGGCGTGATGGTTAGTTAGTTAGTTTTTTTTTTGTGAATATTATCATCTTGTTTGTGAATATATAACTTGTTTATGATTATTATCAACTTGATTGTTGTTATAATCAACCTATTTATGATATTTGTCAACTTGTTTGTGATTATTACCAACTTGAATGTAATTATTATTTATTTATTTGTGATTATTATCAACTTGTTTGTGGTTATAATCTTCTTGTTTGTGATTATGACCATATTGATTGTGATTATTGTCTTCTTGTTTGTTAATATAATCAACTCGTTCATGATTAATAACAGCTTGTTTGTTATTACAATCAACCTTTTTATGATTGTTGTCAACTTGTTTGTGATTATTATCTTCTTGTTTGTTAAATACAATCAACTTGTTTATGATTCTTAAAATCTTTTTGTGATTATTATCAACTTGTTTATTATTATTATTTATCTGTTTGTGATTATTATCTTCTTGTTTGTTAAAATAATCATCTCATTAATGATTATTATTAACTTGTTCGTGATTATTATCAACCTGTTTGTTATTATTATTTATTTGTTTGTGATTATTATCAACTTGTTTGTTATTATAATCAATTCATTTGTGATTTTAATAATCTTGTTTGTGATTTTTATCAACTTTTTTATGGTTATTATCAAGTTGATTGTAATTATAATCAACCTGTTTATGATTTTTGTCAACTTGTTTGTTATTATTATTTATTTGTTTGTGATTATTATCAACTTGTTTGTGATTACTATCTTCTTATTTGTTAATATAATCAACTCGTTCATGATTATTAACAACTTGTTTGTTATTATAATCAACCTGTTTATGATTTTTGTCAACTTGTTTGTGATTATTATCTTCTTGTTTGTTATTATAATCAATTCGTTTGTGATTATTATCAACTTGTTTGTTATTATTTTTTATTTGTTTGTGATTACTGTCTTCTTGTTTGTTAAAATAATCAACTCGTTTATGATTATTATCGACTTGTTTGTGATTATTATCATCCTGTTTGTTATTTTTTTTTGTTTGTGATTATTATCAACTTGTTTGTGATTATTATCTTCTTGTTTGTTAATATAATCATCTCGTTAATGATTATTATCAACTTGTTTGTGATTATTATCAACATGTTTATTATTATTTTTTATTTGTTTTCAAATACACATTTATTTTTATTTTTATTATTAATAATTACCCACATATGTTGGGTAACAAAATAATGGAGCTAGAACAAAAAGTACAAAACACTAAGCTTAGTATAACATAAGTTCTGTTGTGCTTACCGTGCCCTTTTGATAGATGACCAATGCTAAATCTGTGTTTCCCTCCCACAAGCACACGGGAGAAATGAAATCCGAGAAGACCACTGGCTGGGACAAAACTAGGATGGCCATATCGTAGGCGAAACTCTGGAAACATGTCATGATTTCATTTACACTTTAATAGCCATGTTAGTCACCGGTGACTGACATTTATATACGCCCGACACTAGTAACCCAGACAGATTTTTATATAACTAACTAACTAACTAACCATCGCGCTGTCTCTCCGAAAGGGTAGGCAGAAAGAATGGACTGCCACACTTTAATCAATGCGGCACTCCATCCTTCTCTTTTCGCCCCCGTGAGAGACGCGATTTGATGGGTTGCGAACCTCATCGCCACCAATAGGCATCTCCCGCGCACACTTCGATCGTTCAACGTCTCCATGCTAAATCTAAAACAGATTATACGAGTATAAAATACAATGATATAAAATAAAATACCAAATAAAATTAATTTAACACATAATGTTCTTTTAGAACTGCTGGTTAAGTGCCTACTTACAGCTAATTTAAATAACGGTGGATACGTGTAACATAAATTAAATAAACACAAAAGTCCGGATCGTCCATGTCAACATGTGCAACATCGAAAAAAACATTATGTGTTATTACATTATTTGCTAAATTAAAAAAAACGGTGGATTCGTGGAACATAAATTAAATAGACAATATGTGCACCATCTAAAAAGAACATTTTGTGTTAAATTATTTATATTTTGTTATTTTATTTTTTATCATTGTATTTTATATTACTTGTTTTAGATTTATTTTGTGGGTGTTGCACGATCGAAGTGTGCGCGGGAGATGCCTATTGGTGGCGATGAGGTTCGCAACCCATCACACCGCGTCTCCCGCGGAGCGAAAAGAGAAGGATGAAGTGCCGCATCAGTAAAAGTGTGACAGTCCATTCTTTCTGCCTACCCTTTCAGGGAGATGGCGTGATGGTTAGTTAGTTAGTTAGTTAGTTAGTTAGTTAGTTATGTTCTTTTAGATGGTGCACTTGTCGTCAGCTGAACGATCCGGAAATTTGTGTTTATTTATTTTTTATTCCACGTTATCCACTGTTTTTTTTTATTTTAATAAACTGTAATAAGCCCTTCAAACAATCTAACACCAGCAAAAACTTAAAAATATTATTGAAGAATTTATTCAAATTGTCATTGGAAAAAATGAAAAATTTATTTTTACACCTGACAAAATTCTTTTTATTAACGAAAAAACTTATATAATTTTAACATCAAAACAGTGAAAACGTATTTTGTGTCACAAATAACTATCATAAAGCGCCGCAACAATCAAATTGACCAAAAGAATTCACTAATACACGAAATATATCTCCAAATTTACGAGAGCACCACGTGAACCAAACCAAATGTTCAAAATCAGAACCAGATTTTTATATGTATGTATAATATTGGCTCCCATCCATAGGTCATCACATGTAACACACACGTCAAGCACTTTTGTTTTTAAATTTTGTGGCATGTTCGACATGAAGATGTTGTCCAGCCTTTCGAATGCAGACCAACCGAGCTGTATTCTCCTATCAATCTCCTTGACTTGACCCCCTCTTCCAAAAGCCAACATGATAATATATACAACCGAATAAATACTAACTTGGTTATTGAAGCTGGGATGAATACGTATATTACGGACATTGAAAATCTTTGTGTTTTCATTGGTCCAATCGTGAATATTGTACTGCCCCATCTTCACTACAAAATTCGAAGCGCTGAGTAGATTCCTATAGCGTGGGTCGTGGACACAATGGGCCGCTGCAAAAGTGAACATATTTTACTATAATCACACGCAAAAACAGGCTGGGTGCAAAACAGGTCAAGCGCAAAATCAAGCTGGGTGCAAAAACAGGCCTGGTGCAAAAATAGACTGGATGCAAAAACAGGCCGGGTGCAAAAACAGGCTGGGTGCAAAAACAGGCCGGGTGCAAAAACAGGTCAAGTGCAAAAACAGGCCTGGTGCCAAAACCGGGTGAATATCACTTGAGAGTAGGCGTCTCTGTTTCGGGCATACCCCTGACTCCTTTAAAGTACGGCCACGCCGAAGTGCCAGAGTAGGAGTTAAAATGAACACCCGGTGAACCAAATTATGGCGTAATATGGGACCGGCCACACTATACTCTCCACGCCACAGGGCGTGATCACAGGCGAACTGTTTCTTGACTCCTATCCAGGCACTCCTGTGTTGCCATACCCTTTAGGATCAGTTGAAGCTGTGGCTTGAATCCTCTTCATAGTGATGACGTGGGGAATGATATCCAGGTTGGATTCCCTTTGCCTTCTCTGGAGAATTTTCCTTCTCTTCAAATTGCCTTTCCTTGGCCGCGTGATTCCAGTTTTATAATGCTTGAAATTCGTCATTCCTCCACTATCTATTTTCCATGACACTGATGGTAATGTTAGTGTATAAAAAACACCAAACATAGAAAAATAATTTATGATATAATATCTAATGATGAAGTAAGAAAGGAATGTAAGGCGGATGAATGCGTCCTAAATAAAATTAAGAACGGGTCACTAAGATGGTTTGAACATATGGAACGAATGGATGAGGGAAGAATGCTTAAAAATATATACAAGTAGTGTCAAAGGAATAAAAATTAGAGGAAGGCCAAGGAAGACATGGCGTGAATTTGGTCAATCAATAACTGGAAGGCGGCCATGTTCGTAGTAGGACCAATCGTCGAACGTGTATGTCACGGTGTGTGAATGTATATAGTAGAGGTGCGAGAGTGATATCAGGATAAAACGGTGTGTCCCTTACTCTCTGCCTATCCATCCAGAGAAACGTCGTGATAGTTAGTTAATTTAGTTATCAATGAAAGTGAAAACGGCTGTTCACAGTGGAGTTCTGGTCCCAACCCTAATGTATGGAAGCGAAGCATAGAACTGGCAGAAGAACGATGAGAGCAGAATAAATGCGGTAGAGATGTGGTCCCTAAGACGTATGTGTGGTAGAACGATATACGACAGAATCTCAAATGCTGATATAAGAAAGGAATGTAGAGCGGAAGAAGGTATTATGAACAAAATTATGAAAAGATCGCTGCGTTGGTTCGGACATATGGAGCGCATGGATGGAGAAAGAATGGTTAAGAAAGTATACGTTAATGATATAAATGGAGTATGGAGTCGAGGCAGATCGAGGAAAACGTGGCATGACCAAATTAATAAAATTTTAAAGGTTGGTCATGTTAGAAGTCGGAGGAACCGACGTGCGTGTATGACTCGCTGTATGATTGTGGAGGAATCTAGAGAGGTGTGCCAGGATAGAGTAGTGTGACTGTCCATTCTCTCTGCCTACGCCTGCGGAGAAACAGCATGATAGTTCGTTTGTTTGTAGTTTGTTATAAAACAAAACAGATATGAAAATACTTAACCTGTTATAATGTGTCTTTTTGAAATGCAAGTTCCTCCACAGATATAATTCAGCGAGGAAGTTTTCTTTACGAAAATGGCTGCCAACCACGGCCATTCTCCGGGAGTAGTGACTTCTCCTCTCGTCATCAAAATAATGCTATTCGGCAGTTGATTCCTTCCGCATGTTAGAGTCCTTAAAAATATAAATTAGAATAAATAATCAGTCTTATCTTTCCCATAGCCCCATTTCAGCCATGTTCCCCATTTTCAATAATCCCTTCAATAAAAAAAATTTATTCCCCTGTCCACCACTAAAATATTAGTTAGAAAGTCTCAATTGTTATTTCCCTAATGCTCATTACTCACCGTTCTACCATACTAATTAACCTGGTGCACATTTTAAGGTAACCTTCTTTTCCCCCTCTATTTTATATTTTTTTTTTATATATTGTATTGTGTTTTCTGATTTTATATTTAGAGTCTTTTGTAACCCTTACGAAGCCTCGGCGGGAACTAAACTGGTTGGAATTTGAAAATAATAAAATACAAATTTACAAGTGTATTAATATTAAATAAGCATTGAATCTATAGTTATAAACTAGTTTTTAAGTGAAAAGTTAAAATATGAATTGACAATTCTGAATAAAATGATCAAAAAACTATACAATATAATGAAAAAAATATATATACACAAATACACATATAAAAAAGGACTTCTATAATAATTTATATGAATGAAAACGTCTGTCTTCTGGGAGTTTTGTTATATTTTAGATGGAATGACATGTTTCGCCTTTCTAAGACATTATGAAAGTCTCATCATGATGTCTTAGAAGGGCAAAACACGTCATTCTATCTAAAATATAATTAAACTCCTAGAAGACAGACGTTTTCATTCGTGTTAATGATTTAATTAGGAGTATTACATCATTCTTCAAGAAACAATAAGAAATGACTGTTTAATTGTAAAATATGTTTTCGAACGTATGTAAATAGTGTAAAAATGAAAGCAAAATGGCCGTTCACAATGAAGTTCAAGTTCCAACCCTTATGTACGGAAGCAAAGCATGGAACTGACAGAAGAAGTTAAGCGGTAGAGATGAAATCCCTTAGAAGTGCGTATGGTAAAACGATGTACGACAGAGTTTCAAATGCCGATATCAGACAGGAATATAGAGCGGAAGAAAGTATCATTAACAAAATCAAATCAGTTTAATTGTTCAAAAGACATTTCAAACAACAAAAATGTTTACGGCATCTATTGAGTACAGGTAAAATATTATACGAGGTGTGGCAATTAAATTCCTAGAATTTAGTTGCGGCGTGCGAACTGGCAACACTGCATAACTGGCGCGCATGCGCCTGGTTAGATAGGTCTTTTCACTCAGTTACAGTAAAGGTTTCATGGTAATTTGGTGTTTGGTTCGTTTTTTACAGGTGTTCTACGGATACAAGTTTTTTAACTCGGTCGCAGAAATGACTGACTCAGCTTTTAAGTAATGTGATCCAATTTTTGATCGTAACTGGAGTAAAACCTGCAGAAATGCTACGAAAATTACGGCTGGTGTATGGAGATGAGTGTCTGACACAATTACGTGTGTTTGAATGGGCTTCCTAACTCAGAACAACGTTAGAAACGTTGTTCTGAGTTAGGAAGGGACTACGGTAAAGGCCGTTAAAAAAGTTTGGTTGCTAACTTTATTTGCCTGTGTTTATTTACAAATTCTCGGAATTTAATTGCCACACCTCGTATACATAAAACATAATACTAGGAACGCATGAGAGATGGTTTGACATTAGGAAGACAAGATACTTTCCAAAGTCAAGAGTATTTCTCTTCTGAACGCACTTTTACTAATATGACAACTTTACTAATGTGAAATATTCTTACGTGGTTGAAAATGAGTTTCGTGACACAGATTGTGGAGTATACACTGCAACGGGTTGCCAAACAGTGACGGGTCTTCTAGTAGTTCTGATGGTGACCGGGCGTTTTGTAGTGATGATCACACTATCCCAGATCGTGTAGGGGTTAGTATTATACCCTATATAGCCAGGCCATGTGTTGGGTGGCGTTCGTACGGGCAAGTCGACGGGATGATATTGATTCACATTTTGTATTGTGGGCTGGATTACCGGAGTGACTGTCGTCACAGGCCCGACATTGGAGAATTGCTTTTTTTCGCTCGGTACTAGCGTGAGATTGATCTCAAGATTAATAGTGGTGACTGTGTCTTCTATATCCGTTAGCATTTCTAGAAATTGAAATAATGAAACATTAATGACTTTAAAAATTGAATTTGTGGGGTTAACAAACCATACAGGACAAAGTCCAAAATCACAAGACCAAACGAATGGAAGCAATGAACTCGGACTGCTGTACCAGCAGATTGCAATGGTGAAATACATTGCATGGACAATTTAAACACCTGACACAATAGATTCTCAGCCTAACGAAGCCGATGACCGAAGGGGATCAAAAATGATGAATCAGGGCCCGGGTTCATACACAAAGGTTACTAGAGGTTATCCGGCAGAGTATTGTGTGCAAAGGAAGCAAAACATATTAAAGCCAACCGTACCAGCCAACCGTAATAATGACAACTCTATCTCTATTTCTGTTTCCATTTACATCGTTAACATATTATTTTTTTATCATTCTTTCATCATTCATTCTTTCCACATGTCCAAACCATCTTAATGATCCTTTCATTATTTTGTTCATAACACCATCATTCGCACCGCATTCACTTCTTATATTTTCATTCGACACTCTATCATACACAGAGTATCCACAAATTTGTTTAAGAGATCTCACTTCTATCCTTCTTTTGCCAGTTCCATGCTTCGCTTCCATACATAAGGGTCGGTAGAATAACACCATTGTGCACTGCCATTCTAGCTTTTTTGGATAGGTTTTTGTTTGCGATGACAACTTTAATTGCACTATTCACTTTGTTGCCTGCCCCAACCCTAAGTTTTAAGTTTTAAGTTTTAATCCTAGAGATTTGTTTGCCGAAGGTCTACTGGTTTTTGGAATGCCACTTAGACATTTTAAATGCAGTTGTTTCCAGTGTCTTTCCACATTTTTATGTATATGGTGTTTTTTTAGGGGCTTGGTTTTTAAATTGGCAACATTGTTTTTACAGACTGTCAATTTGTAATCAGTACATTTTGCCATTTCACCATGAATAGACTGACGTCAGAACAGCGCTTGCAAATTGTGCAAATTTATTTTGAAAATCATGGTTCGGTTCGCCAAACTTATCGTGCACTACGTCCATTTTACGGTCGACATAATCGTCCATCCGAGCAAGTTATTCGGAAGACCATGGATCGTTTTCGCACCACGTACACTCTAGTGGATAATACGCATCCACAAAGACGACAAATGTCGAAAATTGAATATAAGTCATCAAAATAATAATAATAATCACACTGCCATCGCCGGGAGTCAAACCCGAGATCTTCGGTGTGGCAGTCATAGCTCTTGCCACTCTGCCACGAAAGTCATATTTTTAACACTGTCTTTGAAAGCTAGCAGTGTCCTTTAAGTTTCTTGCCCACCAGAATACTTGAAACATGTTATTTCCAAAAAACAATAAAACTTCTAGAAAACATAAGTTTTCATTAATATGAATAATTTTTCATATGTTCAAACTTACCTTCAGGTCCGTAACATAAAATCTGTTTATCCCAACTCAACAGAGTTACCTTAGGCACGTATTCCGAAGACGGAAAGGTAACTCGAAAATTTGTTGTGCCTCTCTTCTCTATGGCGTTCGATATGTCATCTTTGCCCAGCCACACGATGTTTCCTTCATCTTCCTACAATAGAATAATGGTAGATTGATTCTACAAAACATGGCGTGACCAAATCAATCAAAGGTTAAAAAGTGGCCAAATTCAAGGTTTTATAAATCAATAAGCTTGCGTGTTACGATGTATGAATAAAGAGGAAATTAAGAGGTATTTCTGGATAGGCCATTGTGGTGGTCCATCCTCTCTGACTACTTCTACGGTGAAAGATTCAATTAAGCCCTTGAGCCTTTCATAATTTTATTTGAGACCCATTCATCTGCTTGATATTGTTTTTTATTTCTTCGATCAATATTCTATCATACACTGTGTTTAGCATATTCTTCTAAGCAATCTTATATCTATGGCATTCATTCTATTCATTCTATATATACATACTCGTGCACATATCGAGAGGATTTGTGGCATTGCACTGAGGATGTTGGGGTTCATCGTCCGGACCGGAAGAGTTTTCACGGATCCCAATGTGCTCAGAGTCCTATACAACGCATTGGTTCGGAGCAGACTCGAAAGTGGTTCTGTGATGTGGAGTCCTCACGAAGCGAGATATTCTGGAGAGGGTTCAGAAAAATATTCTGAGGTATCTCTACATGAGGGAGTATGGTAGTTATCTGTGGTTCTATCCCACGGCATTTCTTCTGGGAATGCTCGGAACCAATTCTCTACAGCTTCGAAGAGATGGACATCTAATAACCCATTTCTTCAGATTAATTAGGGGATACTTCGAGAACTCGGCCGTACTGGAGGATGTTGGTCTTTTTATCCCCGATAGATATCTCCGACAGTGACAGCACAGATTGTTTTACCTACCGGCCGCCAGAACCAATCTGCTTCTGGTGACGCCGGTGGGAAGAGAATTAGTCTGCTGAACGCGATCTCCTTGGAGATCGATGTCTTTCATGTTAGTGAAAGTCTGTTCAGGGGACAAATACTCTTGACTTTGGAAAGTATCTTGTCTTCATAATGTCGAACCATCACTAATGCGTTCCTGGTATTATATTGTATGTGTATAATATTTTACCTGTACTCAATAGATGCCTTAAACATTTATGCTGTTTGTAATGTCTTTTGAGTAAATAAACTGATTTGATTTGATTCTACTTCCAAGCTTCACCTTAATAATAAATACTAATGAAAACGTTTGTTTTCTAGAAGTTTCATTATAATTTATGGGAATTACATGTTTCGCATGTCTAAGGCATTATCAAATCAAATCAGTTTATTTCATCAATAGACATTACAAAATTTATTTTTAAGGCATCTATTGAGAACGATCGAATCTATCAGAAACGCATGAGAGATGGTTCGACATTAGGAAGACAATATACTCTTCAGAATAAAGAGTATTTGCTTTCTGAACGTACTTTCACTAATATGAAAGACGTCGATCTCCGATGAGACCGCATTCAGCAGATTAATTGCTCTCCCACCGGTGTCACCAGAGGTAGGTTGGTTCTGGCGGCCAGTAGATAAAACAATCTATGTTGTCGCTGTCGGAGATATCTATCAGGGACAAAATGCCGAACACCCTCCAGCATGGCCGAGTTTTCGAAATATCCCCTGAGTAATCTAAAGAAATGAGTTATGAGATGCCCATCTCTTCGAAGCTGCAGAGAGTTGGTCCCAAGCATTCCCAAAAGAGATGCCGTGGGATAGAGCCACGGATAGCTACCATACTCCCTCATATAGAGATACCTCAGAAATTTTTTCTGAACCCTCTCCAGCATAACGGAATATCTCGCCTCGTGAGGACTCCATATCACAGAACCACTTTTAGAGTCTAATTATGAAATGCCTTAGACAGGTGAAACAGGTCATTCCTATAAATTATGATAAAACTTCTAGAAAACAGACGTTTTCATTAGTACTAATTATTGAATATAGATTTTTAAATCATTGTTCAAAAAACAATAAATATTGATGGTTGAGGTATTATAATAGTTTTGTATAACTCCATTATGAACAAATGTTCAGTTTGAGAATGCCCTCGCAAGGCGAAACAAATTTATCACTATTTACAAACAAACAAACAAACCATCACGCCGTTTCTCCGCAGGGGTAGGCAGAGAGAATGGACCGCCACACTACTCTATCCTGGCAAACCTCTCTAGCTTCCTCCACATGCACATCGATTCCTCCGACTTCTCACATGACCGACCTTTAAAATTTTATTATTTTGGTCATGCTATGTTTTCCTCGGTCTGCTTCGACTCCATGCTCCATTTACATCATTAACATATACTTTCTTATGTCACTATTTATATAAATTAAATCCAAGTAAAACCACTAAACAATATATTATAAATTAAACTAAAAATTTACTTTAATACTTAAGGCTTGAAATACTAGAAATTCATTATTATTATTATTATTCTTATTTTGTTGAATCGAGCCAAATCGATGTAAAGGGTATGATTATAGCTATCATAGTGATTCTCGTGACATGTGATAGTTAGATGATCTATCGCCATTTTATTGTCACGTGAATTCTACACCAGACCAAAGACAGTGTGACAATCACACTGCCCTCGCCGGGAATCGAACCCGGAACCTTCGGGGTGGCAGTCAATGCACTTACCACTCGGCCAAGAAGGTCCATCAAGGAAGCCATTATGCACTGCCATATTTAGATAATTTGTATTTGTCAAATAAAACCAGTTTCAAATGTATCTGTATTCCTCACCGGCAGACCTCCAACAGACAAAGATAATTTGAGCTTATGAAGTCCATAGCTTTGTACGGGAACACTGATTTTACCAACAGTTTCACCATTAAGAATCTCATACGCAAACACTCCCGGGCAAGGAGATCTAAGAGACATACCACATGTCGTCTCAAATAGTATAGCCAGAGCAAAAAAACAAAATCCTGACTGTTTCCACATCACAAACTCTTCAAATATCAATACGCAATAAAGAAATTTCCAATACAATAATATTGAAGCGTTCTTTTACTAAACAAATTTAAATTATAGCCTGAAATATCAGGGTTTTTGGTATTGTTTAGAACAATTTTATCTGTAACACCCAAAGCTATTTTAATTTATTCAAATTGAATCAGTACTAAATTTATGTATATTTCTTTATATGAACAATCATTTTGTAGATATCTAAATATAAATTTTAATAAAATTGAGTAAAACTTGTTTTAACTATTACGTGACAAATAAAATTATACATAAACAATAATTAATTTGAATTGAAATCTTTATTAAAAATATTAAGTATATCTCTGTATAAATGCCAAAATAAAGATAGCAAAATGTAAATGGTGTTAAAAAATAGTTTTAACCTTTCATTACCTGTGATGTGTAGCGAGTATGCATTACTTCCAATAACTTTCTTCTTCCTTGTAGACCTATGACTCAAGGGGATTGCTCCTCCTGTGAGGTGGATTTCCAGCTGTCCTTCCATCTTTTAGGAGGTCATCCACGAGGACGAGTCAAGTGAGGCTGATTATGTAGCGCATTTAAGGGAGTCTGGTGGTGTCTATTCTTTGGGTATGACCTTACCAGGTCCTCCGTTGCTGTTTACTATTACCCTGATAATTACCTTCGTCAAAGACAGCACAGATTGTTTTATTTGCGGCGCTGCAGAACCAACCTGCCAATGGTTATGTCTGTGGGTAGGGCAATCTTATTGCTTAATCGGATCGCCTCGGAGGTCAACATATTTCGTGATAGTGTGAGTTGCCTCAGGGATGCAATATCAATGTTATGATTTTTTCTTATTCTTAAGCTTATTTTTTTTTAAATGCTTCTCTTTTTATAATGTAATTGCAAACGATCTGGAATTGTATGTCTGTAATGTTTGTGATTTTTATCAAAATAAATGAAATGAAATACAGTAACTAAATAATCATTATGCTGTTTCATAGGGGGTTGGTAGAGAGGATGGACTACCACACTGCTCTATCTTGACATCACTGGCGGTACTCCCATAGAAGCCCAGAAGCCCGGCTTGCGTATGAATCAAAACCTCTTCTGGCTTACAGAGGTTCAGGTCTTGTGACTATTCCTCGTACGTCTGACGGGAACATTGTTGGAAGGTGATTTGGTGGGTTGTTGGTTTATGCGGGGGCATTATTACTTAGACTTGGAGGTTTTCATTCAAAATTTCTTACGCAAGCCGGGCTTCTAGGCTTCTATGGGAGTACCGCCACTGCTTGACATACCTCTATATTTATGAATTGTAACATGAAAGCTTGTCGATTTTTCTGACTTTGAAAGTAGCTGCCAAAGACATCTCAAAGCTTTCTTTAAGTATTGTGTCCTGTAATTTCTCAGTGCTTGGTTCTGGGATGTAGATGTCCAGCTGTTTTACCATCTTTTGCATCATTTCCTGCATCATCATGAATTCATTCATTCCTCAATTCTTGGTTCTCTGCCTGTCCCTTTGGTAATTAATATTTAGCGTATTAATTAAATTTTAAACACCTTGTGGTGCTTAGGAATATAAATATGATTATCAGAAAGTAAACACGACTAAAATAAAACTGTTTTTTGTGGGGTTATCTAAATATGATAAAGCAAGGGGTTCGTAAAACGGAGAGAGGTTATCATTAAACCAGGAGCTATAAATTCTGTTTTAACACATTGTATGAGGACGCTTCGTGATATTAACAAGTTGAATAATTTATATTTTCAAGTTTCATTAAAAATATGTGTTTGTATACTTACTATTTTTTTTCTTTTTCTATATTCACCATTACTTTGTGTTGCGGAATCAAAATTATGTTACGTGTTTTAGCTGCTTCAAGCATTCAAATCTGGCGGCCATTTTTTTTTTTAGTAAGCCTGAGCATATGTCAATTAACATTAATAAAAGGAGAACTTTCTTCTGCATTGATAATCTTAACTTGAAACTCTGACATGTATGGTCTGTTCTACTACGAGGCATATCCAGAAAACAAGTGTACTGAATTTTTGTAGGTTACAATTTTTTTAATTTAAACAAAAAAATTATGTGGTACATATGTAAACTATTTTTCGACATAGTCGCCATTCCTCTCAATGCAGGTGGTGAAGTGGGGTATCAACTTTTTAATGCCTTCCTCAAAGTAGTTTCCCGCCAACCCTTTCATCCACTTCTCCACCTCCTTGTCGGTTGAAAACCTTTTTCCACCCATGTACAGCTTCAGGGAGGTAAAGAGATAGTAATCTGAAGGTGCTAGGTCAGGGGAATGCACGGGATGGTTCAGAACATCCCATTTAAACGAGGCGAGCAGTTCCTTCGTATCGTTGGCCATGTGTGGTCTGGCATTGTCGTGCAGTAGGCCGACTCCCTTTGTCAGCATGCCTTTCCTCTTGTTCTGAATCGCCCTCCGCAATTTTTTTAGGGTCTCATAAAATCTTGCAGAGTTGATGGTCTCCCCATGAGGCATATATTTAATTAAAATTATGCCTTGACAGTCCCAAAATACGGATGCCGTGATTTTATTGCCTGAAATTGTGGTTTTGAACTTTTCTGATCATCATGCACAGACGTAAGACCGTTTTTAAACTTGAGACACCACTTGTACACACTCGTACGATTCATATCTTTATCACCATATGCAGTTTTCACCTCATTATAAACCTCAACCGTAGGTTTTCCCTTCCAAACGAGATATCGGATGATGCCGCGTATTTCGCACTTGGCGGGAGATTGAATTGACATTTTTCACGAAACATGTTGTCGCGTCGACACTTCTCAACGTACTGACCTCGAACCGGTCTCGTTGCGGAGGGGAAGGGTCAGGCTACACGGAAGTGTAGCCAACATGTCGAAAATAAAATCCATCCGGTCGTGAGAGCCTCAGTACACTTACTTTCTGGATCAGCCTCGTATATGGCTGTGAAAATTGGACTCTGAAAGTGAATTTAATGAATTTGCTGGAGGCGTTTGAGATATACGAGTATGAATACATCGCAGAACGCTCCGTATGCCGTGGACCGATAGTGTTAGTAATGCAGACATATTACAAAGAGACAGAGCCAATAGAGAGCTGTAGTTGAGTGTGAATGTTAGAAAGATCTCATATTTGGATCATGTGCTAAGGGGAGAGAGATACCACCTCATTCAGCTGATAATCATGGGCAAAATAGAGGGACATCGAGGAGTTGGTAGACAGGAATGAGCTGAGTTGAGAACCTGTAGTATCGCAGGATAGAAATGCTTTTGCTCCACTTATCACCAATGTTGGTAGTGTGGCAATGCACGCTTCACTCCATCTGCGTAATACTGTATCTATGAGAGGTAGAAGCACTCGCTTTCTGAAGGTACTGTACTGCATTTAGTAATGAATCATTCTAAGAGCTGCCCGATTGTGTTTAGAGCACTTCTATTGCTAAAGGGGTAATGTCCTAGCCTCGATTTATCCAGAGAAATATAGGGTCTTTCAATAGGGACAATCCATTTTTAATTGCTCGTGCATAATGTCCATCGTGGCGTGTGCTACGTAGAGCCATCCTGTTGGAACCATATGTTGTCGGTATCCATATTATTCAGTTTAACCCTTATAATCCGGCTGGCTACAATAGCAGTCCGCATATATTATCCGTGTTTAACGTGTAATATCCCGTAAATTTAATACGACGGATCAAAAGTAAAAATGTGTATTTTTGGAGGTTTCAGTGTTTATTACAGATCACAAGTAATATTACGTAAACAGTATTATGTACTCGTGATGGAGCGTGGCTGGATGTCGATTGCAGCGAGGCGGAGTCCGGGGGTGAACAGTAGAGGATGATGGCTCGCTGGGCAGTAGCGTCGGTCGGCTGGAGCGAAGATTTGTCGAAGGTTTCGTGGCGTAGCAGTGTAGACAGTTGTGTAGCTCGGTAGGAAGGTCGGAGGTTTCTCATACGTGCACTTGGTAGCGTAGACTCGTGTCGGTTAGAAGTCGCAATACTGACTGCTCTCTTGGGTGGTCGGAAGTACCGTTTTTATATGCTTAGCTTGCCTTTGTACAGATGCCCTGCTCTAGTGATCAAACTGAATAAATCTGGGCCCCGACCTAATCAGCTTTGATAAGTAGGTCCTGAGTCAGGGGTTTCGTGTACTATATTTCATCATGGAATATGGTGGTTCAGCGTCGAAGTCCACTTATGTGGATCACCTACATTATGTATTCTCTGCGATTTAGAGTTAAACTTCCATCCTTTTTATAAAAATAATCTATTTTTTTGGAATGCGTGTCCCATACGGATCACGGCTCGCGGCCAATCATCACACACACAGTTGCGTAACGGCTGAGCTACGAAGCGACGGTTTCTCATACTGTGTCGGAATCTTCGATTTGAGTGTGTGTTTACTTATGGTGACTCTTATATCAGTTATCAACAGCGCGATGTTTTGGTTTCATTTATAAAGAACATTTTCAGTGCAATATATTTTTATTTGTTTTCTTAAACTCAAAATGAAACAAAAGTCTGATTATTTTTATAAGATAAAAAATGTAAAATATTTGACTAGATAATACAATTTATTTTATGTTTATGTATTTTGTGTGAAGAGTAATTTAATTGTTTACAAGAGCGTTCCGATGTTTCAAATTCTCGCTGGCCTTAAGGGTTAAGTCTCAAATGTACGATGTAATATTCGTATGCATTAAACGGCATATTGTGAATTCTGCAGGACGGCCATTAATGCCATAAATTGGCAAATAGAGCACTGATTTTGATGATAAATTTTAACAATTTCAACACGTTGTTGAAGCGTGTAGCGTTCCATGGTGAAATGTCACAACTAAATTATTATTATTGTCGAATTTGACAGCTATCGCTTTACCAAAATGGTCGCTATACGCTGTCAAAGTTCGAGCGACCCTGTTGAAAAATCATTTGACCACCAGGATACACCACCTGCAGCGAAACCACGGCAGCCATTTGGCCGAAATTATATTCCATACATAATGTCATTGAATGTCCTTAAGAATAAAATAAAAATTGTGGCAATATCACTTAGACAGGCTGTTTTATTTAATTTCAAAGTTCAAGCACTCTTAATGAAAAACCCTATATACGAGGTGTGGCAATTAAATTAAAAGAATTTAGTTGCGGCGTGCGAACCGGCAACACTGCATGACTGGCGCGCATGCGTTTGGTTAGATAAGTCCTTTCACTCAGTCGCAGTGAAGATTTCATGGTAATCAGGCGTCTGGTTCCTTTTTTACGGGTGTTTTTCGGACACAAGTTATTTAACTCGGTCGCAGAAATGACTGACTCAGTTTTTAAGCAACGTGCTGCGATCAGATTTTTGGTCGCAACTGGTGTAAAACCTGCAGAAATTCTACTAAAATTACGGCAGGTGTATGGAGATGAGTGTCTGTAGACCCGTAGACAAAGCCTACAGTGGGTGGAAAAGGGTGGGGAGCGCCCAACAAAAGCAAGGATATCAAAATCACGGCTGAAGGCAATGCTGATCATTTCCTTCGACATTCATGGCATTATTCACCGTGAATACATTCCTGATGGCCAGACAGTGACTGGAATGTTCTATGTTGAAGTCTTGGAGCGGCTGCGACAGCGTGTTTTCCGTAAACAACCCGAACGGCTGGCTCTTGCACCATGATAACGCACCGGCTCATTTGGCAAAAAAAAGTATCCTGATGTTATCGCATTCATACTACAGCTTCGACTTGGCCCCCTCTGACTTCTTCTTGTTTCCTAAAAGGAAGAGTCACCTCAAAGGAACCCATCATGGCAGTGTGGAGGCCGTCCAGGAGGCTGCGACCGTCATCTCAAAAGGCCTAACTTTAGAGGACTATCAAGGCTGCTTCCAAACATGGGAGAGACATTGGAAACTTTGTTCTGAGTAAGAAGGGAACTACTGTGAGGGTCGTTAAAAAAATTTGGTTGCTAACTTTATTTGCCTGTTTTATTTACAAATTCTCGGAATTTAATTGCCACACCTTGTATTCTTGCGAAAATGGCCGTTCACAATGGAGTTCTGGTTCCAACCCTTATGTATGGAAGCGAAGCATGGAACTGGCAGAATAAAGATGAGAGCAGAATAAATGCGGTAGAGATGAGGTCCCTGAGACGTATGTGTGACAGAATCTCAAATGCTGATATTAGGAAGGAATGTAGAGCGAAAGAAGGTATTATGAACAAAATTATGAAAGGTTCGCTTCGTTGGTTCGGACATATGGAGCGCATGGGTGAAGAAAGAATGCTTAAAAAAAGTATACGTTAACAATGTAAATGGAGTAAGGAGTCGAGGTAGACCGAGGAAAACATGGCATGACCAAATTAATCAAATATTAAAAGTTGGTCATGTCAGAAGCCGGAAGAATAGACGTGTGTGCATGACTCGATGTATGAATCTGGAGGAAGCTAGAGAGGTGTGCCAGGATAGAGTAGTGTGGCGGTCCATTCTCTCTGCCTACCCCTGCGGGGAAACGGCGTGATGGTTTGTTGTTGTTGTATTCTTGATGAATCTACCAGTTTTGAAGTGCAGTACAAGTGAAAAGGCACAGGATGTAGGGGTCGGATATAGTATTTTAAAATCATTTATAAATAAATATAAAAAAAAAACATAAAACAATTTTTTTCAATCATTTGTTTAAATTTTATAAAAATTACAAAATAAAAATATATCGATCAAAGATGCACTAACACTACTGAGACAATACACAATATTGCGTTAAAAAGATTGCACATTTAACATACTAAGTTATATTAGAATAACATATTGCATTAGCTTAGTAGGACTAGCCTACGATGGAACGCCAAGGGCTGGACGTGGCAGCTCCCGTTCCATCCCAGGCCATCCGTGCTTACAATATAAGACGCCGAAATAAAAGAAATTTTGGTTGTGTTTACAAAAAATTTACTTACATAAATAATGACGCAGTCCATTAATAGATATTACAAAAAAAAGATGTCTGAATGAAATATTTGATGCGATTTTTCTAAGAATACACTTCATATTGCAAATGCGGACACGGACAGCTTAAGGGAGTGTCCCGTGCTCCGCACCTGCCATACATTATCATACATCTTAATATACAGGGTAGGCTATAAAACTATAATTAATAAATACACAATTTGAGGTTATAATTTCCTTTCGATAGCGGGCCGTGATTGGACAAAACAAATAGGTGATTCACTCGTGAGGAATGCACTCGCACTCGCGACCGGAGGATGGAACTGACAAATGTCTTTTGTTTCATTACTTTAAATTTATACTCATTATTATATATATTCAATATGTATCACTTCGTCTCCGAGTAAATTTCTATATAGTCCGCGAATCACTCCCCCCGCTTTAGAAACAGTCTTCTTGGCTTTTCCGCACACACCGCGCCACTTTCTTCTTGAAGTCCGCGTACCTCTCTCGCCATTCTTTCTGCAACACAAAACACAATCTATACATTTTACCGTCTGATACATTTCCTACCAGCTTATGTGGGCACCTGTTTTGTGTGAAGTGGGTGAAGGTAGACACCATTGCAGTAATCCCGACTAGATTACTGCAATGGTGTCTACGCCAACATCCCCAAACAGCAAATAAATAAACTCCAGTCTGCATTCAATGCAGCAGCAAGACTGATAAGGGGTGTGCCAAAGAGTTGTCACACACAAGCAACACAGCATCTTAAGGAGCTCCACTGGCTGAAATATCCAGAAAGGATACAATACAAGCTCTGCTGGACGGTCTATAAAGCGTTGCATGGAGTGGCACCAGCTTATATATCTGAACTCTGCATCAACGAGAACCTGAATGCTAGACAGTCTACACTGCGATCAGCTAAGTCTTCTGCGATCGGTAGATTGACTGTGCCAAAACGCTGTCCAAGCACAAACTTTGGCGACCGAGCCTTCGCGGTAGCCGGCCCTTCAGCCTGGAACAGTCTTCCAGCAGACCTTAAGTGCATTGAGAATCAATCAGAGTTTAGATCGAGACTCAAAACGCACCTTTTCAAATTATCATTTCCTGACAGGAAGGGCTGATCGATTTCGTCGGGTGCAGCCCTCATACTAAATATGTTTATATATATTTTTTATCATTATTATTATTATTATTATCTAGTTGATAAAACGGAGCATCTTCTACAGCGCCCTTGAGATGAGCAATTCATAAAAATGGCACTTTATAAATTATTCAATTTATTATTATTATTACAAGTACAATCTATTTTTTTCCTTTATTGGTTTCATTTACAATATTACTTAGTTATTCCTCCCAGTAAGGGGGTTGGGCGTTAGGCCAACATCCTAACCTCGTAAAACAACCAACGTTACGAACATTTCAAGAAATAAGAAATTCGTTTCTTGGAGGAGGCTTAGACCCACCGAGGTTTGTAGCGCCGGAGGAAAAAATAACTTTATACTTAGGAAATTGAAAATAACATTGTTTAACCGTTTGTGTGCTGGGCCATGTTGGGCCTTTTTTCGTAATATCTACTACCAGAGATATACTGCGCGTCATATCGTCGATATATCAAGACACGCGATTTATGATAGATGTTCCTTCGTCGAAATATCGCCGATATGCATTCAAACGGTTAATCCACTAATTATTAAAAAAAACACGGACATGTTTCGGAGGATACGTCCATCTTCGGGTGTTAAAATATAATAAAAATTAAACAAAGACTAATATAAAAATGCGTTTAAAATTCGATACAATAATTCAAATTTAAAAATTAACCTGGGCTATTTGTTATAAGTACTAATAATTATCTGGAGAATATTTGAAAAGACATAATTTAAATAAATAGAAATTAATAAATGATTAATTTGCATTTGATTGGGAATGGGAGCTTGGGAGATTAAATGTAGACAAAGTATTTAAGGAGAAAGGAGTAAAAGGAGGAATCTGATTATTAATTATGTTTTCACCCAATTTCACCGAATTGAGGATTTCTAAATTTATAAGTTTGTTTAATTTATTGCTATTGTTAACTGTGTGTAGAAATTTTGTATCATTTTTATCAAAACTGTGGTCAAATTCAATACAATGGTTAGCCATCTCAGAAAAAATAGTATGTTTAGTGAAAGCTTGTTTGTGTTCGTTGATACATGTTTTAAATGTTTTATAAATACAGAGCCGACTTAGTCAATCTCTGGAGTCCATGGGCTATCTATATATGTTCCGACATTCGCCTTACACCTGAGGAAACCATGGAAAACCTCAACTGGGTATGACTATGGGGAGAATAAAAATATGTTCAAAAGTGTTTATTATTTCGCATCGTGAGTGTAAAACCGAAACAAGTGCAAATATACAGTTTGAAGATATGGGAGTTTAAAGACTTCATATTGCTTGGAAAAACTGTTTTTTTTTTTTTAAATAAACCAATGATTTTCGGTTTATAGGGATATTACTTTAAACTGAAAATCATTGGTTTATTAAAAAAAAAACAGTTTTTCCAAGCAATATGAAGTCTTTAAACTCCCATATCTCCAAACTGAATATTTGCACTAGTTTCGGTTTTACACTCACGGTGCGATATAAGGAACAATTGTGTACACCCAATGTAACTGAAGACTATGCGGTTATACAAGAAAAGATTACAAATGAAAATTTTCATCTGATATAAATTGTTATCCTCCTCTCGAGGTAACTGATGAAAAGCATGACAGATTAGACAAGTTCCCATCAAAATGATGAATGCAGTTCGGGATGCAGGGGACATGTCCGGAGGTTAATGTGTCTAGAAAAATAATATTTGATACCGCGGCGTCCACGTTGGCTGGGCTCTCGTCGTTGGGGTCGGCCAGCATGGAGATGACGCTGATGAGGATTGTCTCCACGGTGTGCACGGGCAGCCAGCGCTCTGATGCCTTCTCGTATCCCCACTTGTCATCTCCAGGCTCGTGCAGGATGGATATGCACACATCGCCGTTCTTTTCGACTGGAAAATATATACAAAAGTGCTCAATTATTTCGGAATAAAATAAATTAACTAACCATCACACTGTCCTCCAAAGGGGTAGGCAGAAGTACTTATCTCGCTTCCTTAACATTCATACATTGTGTCATGCACACTTGTTGATTTCTCCGACTCCTCATGTGGCCGAAATTTAACATATAATATTGAATGTCAAATAAAGATCTAAATAAAGCAAATGCTAATAAATGAGATCATTAACCCCTATAGTGTAGCTGACTGCCTTTTTTTAGTTTTAACCCTAGGCATTGATAGCAGCAAAGTCTAACATTAATGTGGTAGTTTCCCGTTGCTTTCCACAATTTTATATGCAACAGATTATTTGAACCCAATTAAAGCATACAAATTGTTAGCTTTTGATTCTCATGATGTGTGATAGGTAGCTAGACTATAGCCATTTTTATTGTCATGTGAATATAGTGTGAATTTTCATTTCACAAGTCATTGCTGGGAATCAAACGTGAGACCTCCGGTGTGGCAGTCGTAGCTGTTACAGATGATTAAATTTAAAAAAATCTAGCTTTTATTACCAACATCAACCAATTCATGATAGAAGAGTTGTAATTGAATTTTTTTAAAAGTGTTAATGTTCAAAAATAGTTCTTAGCCTATTAAATTCCTATTAAATAATTCTTTTTGAAATAATAAATGCTGCAAACCCAAAATTATTGAAAAAAATATATATATTGTGTGTAATTAATTTTGTATTAGAATAAATGTTTTATTTTACCTCAAATGTAAAGAAAGAATACTTACTATTGGGATGCCATATTTCTGTGACAAACTTCATCCGAGGTGGTCTCAAAGGGTACTCTTTGGGGAAGTGGAGATGTGCTTTGAAGAACCCTCCCTCACTGAAACACAGACAATACCAATTAGCTCCTAAAAATATCCTCAAACTAACCCTCAAACAGTTTCCCCGAAGTCCCTTATAAAGGAATTTTCAATAGGGACGCTTGATCTTTGAAAGCATACAGCGGCCATTTTGGTAAAGTGATAGTTAACAAATTTGACAAGAATACGTATTTAGTCTTGACATTTTACCATGGAATGCTACACGCTTCAACAACGCATTGAAATTGTTAAAATTTATTATCAAAATCAGTTCTGTGCGTTGCGTCCAATTTATGGTATTCATGGCCGTCCTGCAGAGTCCTCGATACGTCGTTTAATGCATAAATTTGAGACAACAGTGCCTGTACGTCAAAGAAACGCAAGATCGTTTGAGAATATTATTGACGTTCGGGACAGTGTGCGAGAAAATCCCAGACAGTCCATTACGCGTCGTGCGCAAGAACTGTGTATTTCTGTGACACTTAGCAGATTTTGCGTCGAAACATGGGTTTTTATCTGTACAAAAATCAATTAACTCAAGAAGTAAAGCCCAATGACCACAGACACCGCCGATTTCAAAGTTCGAGCGCTCTTAATGAAAAAATCCTTCGGTATCCCAAAAAATGGCTTTATCAGTCAACAAAACAAAAAGTCTTACAATATCCAGACAACCTATAAGCAGTGGCGGTTGTTCCATACAAGCCGAGAAGCCGGGCTTGCCTTAAAAAATCTATAATAAAACAATGTTTTTTGCGCGTTTGAGCCGTCTACGAATAAAATATTATTTTGAATTTTCGCGCGAGTTAAGGCGATTTAATTTGTTGCGTTGCAAATGACTCTGCTGACATGCACAGAAAAGACCTAAGTGTACGTTTTGCTCCACTCATACGTGCCGTATTTGTATTTCACTCATACGTACCGTTGGTGAGATGCCCGCAAAACCGCCTATGTCCACATGTTTTGTTTCATATTTTCGATGGGTTTGCAAAATGTAAAATGGTCTTTGTCGTACTTATGTATTTTTGGCTTGTAATCATATAGCATATACCAGAAGATATCATTTTTTTTTTGTATAGATTTGAAGCCGGGCTTCATCACTCTGAAGTATTTTACTATTCAATGTGTCTCGAACTTCATTTATATTGTCAGAATGTTATCTGTCATTTACGTTATGTGCAGAAATGTTATGAAAAGAAAAATTATGTCATTTCTTTACGAAAAATTATTTATAATTCGTGTTTCGGTGTTAATAAATTTATTATTATTGTCTATTTACCGCTTATTTCTTATTAATTATATTTCTTCTTGTATTTGTAAATACATTATTATATTACACAATAATATGAGTTTGATGACGCTAAAATGGAATTTAAAATCAATTAATTCACGAAATTAATTTAGAAAGATAAAACTATTTTAATCCTGAAAAATACATTATCGTGACCTTCTACTAATATTATAACACAAAAAAGTCGGACGGGCTCGCCTTACTGGTTGACTTTAGGTACGCCACTGCCTTTTAGGTTGTAGTGGGCGTATTAATCCCATACACCCAGATAATATTTAGCGCCTACACTGAACTACTATGTTGGTAACAGCATAACGCCACCTAGAGACAAAGACAGTCTTAACACAGGCCTCAGACACATTCTCAAGCACGCATGTCTCTGGGCAAGCTCTCTCTTACCTCAGACACAAACGTCTACAACCGCATCTTTTCTCTCAATTTTAATTCACTCCACGCTTGTGTCCTTTGAAATAAATATATACAACAACCTGACATTTCATTCTCCACACTCGCAAACCACCAGCTCCAACGTAACGATATTTGGGAGTAGATCTGCAACCATAATGATCTTTATACCAAAGTACGAGACCAAGTGAATAAAGCGTCTGCCGTATCAGGGTGTCTATAACTTAGTCTGGAAGAACAAACACATGCCTATTGACAGCAAGGTCAGGTATGGTCAGGTATGGCTGTAGAGACGCGGGCCGATACTGTACGAACCAAAGGGCTTCTAAGAACATCTGAGATGAAGGTCCTAAGACCCATTGCTGGAAAAACTCTTCGAGATTGGGTCCGTAGATTATGATTAGATGCAGAAGATACTGGAAGGACCATGTAGCCAGAATGGATAGTGACATCACATATACAGCCGCATATGAAAACCCCCTCCAGACACTTGAAAGACTACTTAAGGTGAGAAAACCCTTCACAATTAAAAAAAAAATGATATTTTTCACTTATATTTGAAAAGCATAATATATTGTGAGAATATCGCAAAGAGGAAAAATTTAAATAATAAATATTCACGGAGTTATTGCAATTAGTCATACCGTATACTAGCGGGTCAGGTATCTATTCGGAGCGCTTGGAGTGAAACAAACATTCTTTCGCAATACCTTTGTATAATAGTGTTGGCAGAGCATTGACTATATTTAAAGCAGAAATACTGTTACATTTTATTGATAGAACATTGCGTGTAACTGTATATATACGAAATGCAAGTTGTCCAATCATTAGAGTCAGTTTAGCTGGAAAGTTTGTCATGTACAGACAATGTTTTTGAAACTAAAATGCCAAAGAACTCGAGGTAATATCGTTCGAAAATATTTAAAAAAAAAATTATACGTTATCTATTTACAAATTTCGGGGAGAATTTCGGATCAAGTATAGAAAGCGATCGCTCTGAAAAAAATATCAACACAAACCATCACGCCGTTTCCTCCGCAGGGGTAGGCAGAGAGAATGGACTGCCACACTACTCTATCCTGGCAAACCTCTCTAGCTTCCTCCACATTCATAAAAAGGAGTCATACACGCACGTCGATTCCTCCGATTTCTAACATGACCAACCTTTAAAATTTGATTAATTTGGTCATGGCATGTTTTCTCGGTCTGCCTCGACTCCTTACTACATTTACATCATTAACGTATACTTTCTTAACCATTCTTTCTCCATCCATGCGTTCCATATGTCCGAACCATCGCAGCAATCCTTTCATAATTTTGTTCATAATTTTTTTTTTTTTTTAAAAAAAGATTAATATCAAGGATTTACATCAATGATATTAGAATTTATTTTACAATCTTCAATGTGAGCAGAAAATAGCTCATTATTATGAAGAAGGAATCTGGTCGTGTCCAGGCTCGAACCCATGTCCCCTGGATCAGGAGCCAAGCGTTCTATCCCCTGGACCACCACCCGACCAAATCATAATACCTTCTTCCGCTCTACATTCCTTTCTTATATCAGCATTTGAGATTGTCGTATATCGTTCTACCACACATACGTCTTAGGGGCCTCATCTCTACCGCATTTATTCTGTTTTCATCCTTCTTCTGTTAGTTCCATGCTTCGCTTTCATACATTAGGGATGGGACCAGAACTCCATTGTGAACGGAAAAATATCAAAACTTGAAGATTACTCCATTGCATGGCGACAAGATTAAACATGTCAAACTAATTTATAAAGAGTTATCCAGAGATGATTTACTTGAAATATGCTTGGGTGGCCATATTCAAAATGCTAATTAAAGTTTTAATAGGACAGATGTCCATAGCAACTGCATATTGGGCTAAAAATCATTGAAATCTCGGCCTAAATTGCTGCTGGGATATTTAATGAAGGCTGCACCTTCATTCTGAGAGTAATGAATAAGTTAAATACAATTGTTTGCACCTAATCCAAAGTTAAATTGTAAATGAAACACTTGTTTTTTACCACTTGAGTTTTATATTTTATACGACTAGTTTCGGAAGCGACAGATGCTTCCATCTACAGGTTTAAATATAAACTAATGTAGATGGAAGCATCTGTCGCTTCCGAAACTAGTCGTATAAAATATAAAACTCAAGTGGTGAAAAACAAGTGTTTCATTTACAATTTAATCATGTCCTACCACAAAGTGAATGCTGAAACAATAATCCAAAGTTTATGGCGAAAATACTGATGAGGCGCGAGTAGCGAGGCCGAATCGGATGAGTCTTTCTGCGACAAAAGCGGCTCGTGCAGTCCTAATACTGCAGCAAGAGGAAGATTACAAGCTTTTCGAGGAAGCTGAAGGCTTATTATATGCACCTGATTGATCGGCGAGTCACCAAAACTAATATTTTTATCTGGTTTGGAAATCAAATCAAATCAGTTTATTAATTCAAAAAACATTACAAACAGGAAAATGTTTAAGGCATCTATAGAGTCATCTATCAGAAAGGGAGGCCTAAGTTCAACACTGGACGATTAGTGGCTGATGATAGTGATTTGATAATGCTTTAGCAGGCAATAACAAATATTTTGAGATAATTAATACAGATAAAAACGTCTGTTTTCTAGAAGTTTCGGAACGGACATGTTTCATTTTCATTTATTTATTTAAACATATCAAAAGCATCACAGAACTACATTCTAATACAACAATCATAAATAATATTATTAACAAAAAGTTTGAGATACAACAGTAAATAACACATAATGAAATAATGTGATACTAACTAACTAACTAACCATCACGCCATCTCCCCGAAGTGGTAGGCAGAAAGAATGGACTGCCACTCTTTTCTTTCCAGACATATTTCACTCGCATCCTCAACATTCATACATCGTGTCATGCACGGGCGTCGATTTCTCTGACTCCTCACATGGCCGACATTCAATATTTGATTTATTTGATCGTGCCACGTTTTCCTCTATTTCTGGTTCCATTTACATCATTAATTTATGTTTTTTTTCCAATCTTTCTTCATTCATTCATTCCATATGTCCAAACCATCTTAATGATCCTTTCATTATTTTGTTCATAACACCATCATTCGCACCGCATTCACTTCTTATATTTTCATTTGACACTCTATCATACACAGAGTATCCACATATTCGTCTAAGAGATCTCATTTCTACAGTATTTATTCTACTTTCATCCTTTTGCCAGTTCCATGCTTCGCTTCCATACATAAGGGTCGGTAGAAGAACACCATTGTGCACTGCCAAATAATATGATGAACTCACAATTACAACAATGACAGAGACAGCGCTTCCCTCAGGTCAACTACACTATCACTAAATACGTCCACCTCCAAGGTGACACGATTTAGCAAAGATATTGCTCTACCTACCGGCATAACCATTGGCAGGTTGTTTCTGCATCGTGGGAGATAAAACAATCTATGGCCCCTTTGTCGAAGATAATTATCAGGGACGAACAGACTATATCACTCAGGATATCTGAGTTGTGTATACAACCGCCTATCAGTGGAAAGAAGTAAACACCCAAGTGAATGTCTCGTCTTCTCTCGAGTGGCTGGTAGCCCAGCATCCCTAGAAAGAATTCAGTCGGAAAGAGCCACAGGTAATATCCATACTCCCTAAGATATATTTCGCCTTGCTAAGACATACATTTCTCCCTTCACATCCTAACCTCACAATAATAGACCTCTCAAATTACAATCCAAATGCCTACAGCTGTCACAAGCGCCCAAAATCAATCCTCCTTCAGAACACTCCAAGGCACACAAATCAAGCCCCTGCATAAACCAATAACCCACTAAATCACCATACAGCAAGCCTCTGTAAGTCAGAAGATTCAAGACATACATTTGACAATGCCTTAGCAATGCGAAAAACGTGTCATTCACATAAAATATAATATAACTCCAAGAAAACAGATATTTTCATTTGTATTTATTATTTGAAGTAATGTTTTTAAGTATACTGTTTACAGTTTATAGCAATGAGTTTGTCTTAAATTAATTTTTAACATCTTTCGTCAAAATTGTATTTAAATATGTGTGAAAATTGTCACGGTTGCCAGAAAATATAATACTTTCAACTTACTTCATATATTTCTCACTACACTAACTTCATAATGTTCGATTGTTCCTTTTTCAAATTTGGTCGCGTCCGTAACACGATTTTCGTACTTGACAGACACTTGCATTACTTATGTATAATCGTCAATCAAAACAGCGTCGTTTGCATATTGCAAACAGCTGACCGGACATGTCATGAAATTGGCACTGGCGTTTTAATTTTTATAAATATATTTTAAGTAATTTCATTCCACTAAAATATTGCAAAAAAACGTCGAGTCACCGATAAGTCGCGTTACCGGTTGACGCACTCATTGTCCGAAAATAAACATGAAAACGTGCGTGGAGATTGTCTACTCACTATAGTGTGTCTGGAGGTCCGATGATGAGAACCTCCCACCGGTAAATGTCATTGTCATCCACCAGCCCAGCCGAAAATCCTTCCACAGGATTCTTATTCAGTTCTGAAAAATGTAAACACCTTGTTAATACGATACCTATCTCCGGACTAAAACACTTGATGCCATTTTGTCACGTTATCAAAACAAAGAATTTATACTAAAATACATTATTTAAAATGGTTAAAAAACGCACTTAAGATTGACGAAATAAAAAAACCCGCATTATAAAAATATTAAAGAAATTCTAAAATAATTTCATAGAGATTACTCGCGTCGAAATGCGAAAAACATTCGTCACGAATAGGTATTAAATGTATTGATTTTAGTAAATAACTAGACTCGATTGAGAACAAAGGAAATTTTAAAATTCCATTTATTACTACCGGAGTGAAATCACATTTTCGCAACGGCGTTATTTCAGTCCCTGAAAGCGAAAGTGGATAATATTTCGAAGCGACCCTTTCTTGAGGTCACCCATGTTACCCCGTCGCATCAGCCGACGAATAGCACGAGATACACAATTTAATAATTTCACGAGTATTCCTTACCTGCTAACTGCTTTTTTAATAAAAGCGAAGACTGTGGCTCTGACATTAATTAGAATTGTGAAATTTACTTGAAACACACGAAACAAATGATTTTCCTTCAAAAGATGGCTGACCGCTGAGCAGAACAGGCTGGGAAACTAGGGATGTGCGATCCGCTCACGAGTCGACTCAAAGAGTCGACTCACTTTGGTGAGCGGTTGAGCGATGATCCTTAAAAAAAGAGCGGCAGCTCAATGATCCGTTGGGTGAATCGTTCGACTCTTTTTAGTGAGCTGTTCAGGGATCTGAGTTGAACGGTTTCGCTCAACAAAGTGAGCCGATTCATTTTCGGCAATCGAAATCAAAAATTTTTGGTCGAGGAGCAAAAAAAAAAAAAAAGGTCACCAATAATTTTTTCCGGCAATCGAAACTAAAATTTTTGGCCGAGGAGCAAAAAAAAAAAAAAAAAAGGTCACCAATAATTTTGTCCGGCAATCGAAACTAAAATTTTTGGCCGAGGAGCAAAAAAAAAAAAAAAGGTCACCAATAATTTTTTCCGGCAATCGAAACTAAAATTTTTGGCCGAGGAGCAAAAAAAAAAAAAAAAGGTCACCAATAATTTTTTCGGCAATCGAAATCAAAATTTTTGGTCGAGGAGCAAAAAAAAAAAAAAGGTCACCAATTGTGAACCGTGGATCGTTAAAAAGAGTCGGCTCACTTTGCAAAACGACTCATCTCAGCGAGTCGTGAGTCGACTCAAAGAGTCGACTCACTTTACTGAGCGATTCGTTCAGATCAGATCCCTGAGATGAGTCGTTTTGCGCATCCCTATGGGAAACATATGTGTTGTTTCCGGCATTGCTAGTCAGCGCCTCTACGTGCAGTTCGTCGAGCGGCCGATAGGCGCATCGATGTCGCGGAATCTGCTTTATCGAGGGAGCGTAATTTATTATTTGGAAATATGCACAGATGGATTTATAATAACAATTTACGATAGAAAATATCAAATTACAACATTTACATTTTTCAACCAAATTTAATTATTTCAAAATAATGGAAATACGATTTTCAATATTTAAATAAAATAAAATTGGAGTCAAAACAAAATTTATTTATACCCAGATAATAACATTTTTACAATACATTGCTTGTATTTAAACAACAAACATTAATTCTTATATGTCTAATAAACCCTGAAACATTATATTTTGGGTTAATTTCATTATTTTACAGGGACACATAATATATAAATAAAAACATTCAATGCATTAATTCATATAAAAATAGGTAATAGTTACAACACAAAATAAAAATTCAGTATGTTTATTTGATCTTAAGATCAGAAGGAAATTATAATTATTAATTTACAAATAAATAAGTATACTTATAAACTAAAGGTAATAATTCTTAAATATGTAACAAAATATGGTGGTTGTGTCAGAATTTCATTGAAATATCATTAGAGATTAGAATGTCATCATTTTTCCGATTGATTTCTTGCTAGGGATGCTGGGCTACCAGTCACTCAAGAGGAGATGAGACATTCACTTGGGTGTTCACTTTTTTCGACTGATAGGTGGTTTATACACAACTCAGAAATCCTGAGTAATGTAGGTATTTTTTACTCTTATTATTAATACGAATGAAAACTTCAGTTTTCAACAACAACAACAACAACAACCTCAAACCATCACGCCGTTTCTCCGCAGGGGTAGGCAGAGAGAATGGACCTCCACACTACTCTATCCTGACATACCTCTCTAGCTTCCTCCACTTCCGGCTTCTAACATGACCTACCTTTAAAATTTGATTAATTTGGTCATGCCATGTTTTCCTAGGTCTACCTCGACTCCTTACTCCATTGAGATCGTTAACATATACTTTTTTAACCATTCTTTCTTCACCCATGCGCTCCATACGTCCGAACCAACGCAACGAACCTTTCATAATTTTGTTCATAATACCTTCTTTCGCTCTACATTCCTTCCTAATATCAGCATTTGAGATTCTGTCGTACATCGTTCTACTACACATACGTCTTAGGGACCTCATCTCTACCGCATTTATTCTGCTCTCATCTTTCTTCTGCCAGTTCCATGCTTCGCTTCCATACTTAAGGGTTGGGACCAGAACTCCATTGCGAACGGCCATTTTCGCTTTCATTGATAAATTCTCGTTTCCAATAACTACTTTTAAAGCTCCATTCACTTTGCTACCCGCACCAACCCTTCTTTCAACATCACTGTCCGTTCGGCCATCCGCTGTGAACATGCTACCTAAATACACAAATTCCCTCACCTGTTCCTAGAAGTCAGTTTTCTAGAAGTTTTATTATATTTTATGGGAATGACATGTTTCGCCCTTCTAAGGCATTATCAAAAGTTATTATTATTATTTTATAATGTTTTACTTATTAATGTGCATCTCCAACTTGTATCCTTAGTGAATTGGAAAATAATTCTGTAATGCTTAGGATATATTTAAATAAATAAATAAAAAGTATTGGTGCATGGCTGCGAGGTTCTGACTTTGATATTAAAATAGGCTGAACTGCTGCGACAAATTTGTGGACCCGTGAGAGACGGAGAGAAATGGCGTATTAGACGCACTGATGAGCTGTGTTCCATGTTCCAGGCCCCCAACATCTTCACTCACATAAAGCTATAAAGATTGAGATGGGCTGGACATGTACAGAGGATGCCGAACTCACGGGTCCCCAAACGCATTATGACTGGACACCCAGGTGGAAGAAGAAGGGTGGGAAAACCAAGGCTGAGGTGGGAGGATGAAATAAAGAATGATGCGGCACAACTTCTTTGGGTGCTGAACTGGAGGACAACTGCTGACGACAGGGACTGCTGGAGGCAAAAGTTGACGGAGGCCAAAGCTCGATATGGGCTGAAGCGCCATCGGAAGAAGAAGAAGAAAGAGCTATCAATACATCATCACGTAGTAAGGCGAAACATGTCATTTCCAAAAAATATAATAAATTTCTAGAAAACAAATGATTTCATTTGAATTAATTAATTAATACAAATTTTAACATCATTGTTTAATAAACAATAAATAAGTCATTTATAAGTAATCCTGGGACCCAGACCCGGTGTTGCAGCCGGAACTTGGAGGCGTAGGACCAACGAAGAGATCCGTACGATGACCCAGCAGCCCCTTATAACAAGCACCGTGAGAGCCGGTCGCCTAGCATGGATTGGGCACGTATGCCAAGCCGAAGAGACCAGAGCAATCAAGACCCTGTACGCGTCTAGACCGACTGGAGTAAGACCTCTAAGAAAGCCTAGACAGCGCCTAATGGACAATGTTCTGGCTGACCTGGCTAGGTTGGGCGAATCGGACTGCTGGGAGCAAAAGGCGCAGGATCGAGGAGCTTGGCGAAAAATCATCAAGGAGGCTAAAACTCTTCAAGAGTTATATGGCCATAGGAAGTAAGTAAGTAAAAAAGTAATTTAGTTTGTTCAACCATTGAAAAGGTTCAAATTAAATTAAGAACATTTGATCAATGATAATTTAAAATAAGGAATACCATTTTCATCTATAATATAAACGACAATAAGAACAGATGTGAAACATGCAACTAATCTTCGGTATCGGAATCTCGTGCTAGGATAGCATGATGAGTGGGAAGAATTGTCGCATCGAAACAGCGCTTAAACACGGTTCTAACTTTCCCCAATGGTGATCCTGGAATAACAATGGGTTCCTCTTTATCATTCACCCTGGGTGCATCAGCCCTGCTCTCGTCTGGCATTTCAATAAAATTAAACAAATGTGAATCCTCGTCCATGGGATCTTTGTCTTCTAAATGTGGAACTTTCGCCACACGTGACACATCTTGAGTGACATCACTCGTTCTTTTCTTCGCGGACGAATACCTTCTGACTTGGGTGGTGCTGTTTGTTTGCTGAGTGACGGAATCAGGAGGTTCCGTAGCCATTATGAAATCGGCTTCAAACGTGGAATTATTATTGACAGTAAAAATAACAGGTTTTCCTGTGATTTCAAAGCGTAAGGATATTGGTAAATTAACGGCTTCGGCAAAAGACAGCGTAGCCCGGAATTCCTTCATTGCGAATGTGATATTTGTGTCAACAACGATGGAGTAATGATCAAATTCCTCGGGCTTCAGACTCAGCTGGGTGCGAATGATCTTGGAGGTGTCCGAGCTGTCGGTGTAGTTTCTTATGATGAGGGATTGCGGTGTGACCTGGATCGAGACCTTGTCTTCAGACGGGTGGAAATTGCTGACTGCATCTGACAGAACTCGATGCTGTGTCGATAACCTGTCAACGATGAAAATCTCAATTAAATATTAAACATGAAGTAATTTGATTAATTATAAGTATAGAAAGTAGCTGGTGTTCCACTTCCCAAGGGAACTTTGCGTTGAGTGTTGTGATGTGAAGTTTTTTGATTATTCAATTATGAATCCACAACACAAAGTGATGGTGAATATAGAAGAAAAACATTTGATCATTTAAAATGTACAAATTTTCATATTAGAGTGTTAATGACTGTTTGGAAGAGTCTAAATTGTTTTTTTAGATATACAGTCGAATTTCACTTTTATAACTTTGATATTTTGAATGACTTGACTTTGTTTGTCCCTGGGTTGGGTTTCCCCTGTGCTTACCTATTGGGTAACATGTCCTCGGAGTATAGAGCAGAAACATGGCAGTCGTCCAGGATTGAGAGAGAGTGAGTCTTGACAACGGAGTGCTTGCATCGCAGGGTGACAACGAGTTTGCAACCGGCTCCGTCTGCCTTCAACTCGCACACTTCCACCTGAACATTAAAAAACCCTCACTATTATTATTATTTTTTTAAAAAGACTAATACTAAGGATTTAAATCAATGTTATTAGTGATTATTTACTTTCTTATTTGTGATTATTAACATTCTTATTTGTGATTATTTATATTTTAATTTGCGATTATTTATATTTTTTGTGATTATAAACATTCTTGTTTGTGATTATTTAAATTCTTATTTGTGATTATTTATATTTTAGTTGTGATTATTTACATTCTTATTTGTGATTAATTACATTCCAATTTGCGATTATTTATATTTTTATTTGTGATTATTAACATTATTGTTTGTGATTATTTACATTCTAATTTGTGATTATTTATTTTCTTATTTATATTTTTTGTGATTATTTACATTCTTGTTTGTGATTATTTACATTCTTATTTGTGATTAATTACATTCTAATTTGTGATTATTTATATTTTTACTTGTGATTAATAACATTATTGTTTGTGATTATTTACAATCTAATTTGTGATTATTTACTTTCTTATTTGTGATTATTTATATTTTATTTGTGATTATTTACATTCTTGTTTGTGATTATTTACATTCTTATTTGTGATTAATTACATTCTAATTTGTGATTATTTACTTTCTAATTTGTGATTATTAACATTCTTATTTGTGATTATTTATATTCTAATTTGCGATTATTTATATTTTTTGTGATTATAAACATTCTTGGTTGTGATTATTTAAATTCTTATTTGTGATTATTTATATTTTAGTTGTGATTATTTACATTCTTGTTTGTGATTATTTAAATTCTAATTTGTGATTATTAACATTCTTGGTTGTGATTATTTACATTCTTGTTTGTGATTATTTACATTCTTATTTGTGATTATTTACATTCTTATATGTGATTATTTACATTCTAATTTGTGATTATTTACATTCTTATTTGTGATTATTTACATTATTTTTTGTTATTATTTAAATTCTTATTTGTGAGAGAGACAGACAGAGCCAATATAGAGCTTTTGTCGAGTGTGAAGGTTAGAAAGATTTAATATTTGGGTCATATGCTAGGAGGAGAAAAATACCACCTACTTCAGCTGATACTAATGGGCGAAATTGAAGGACATCGAGGAGTTAAAGGCAGTTGTCCTGGCTATGAAATATAAGAGAATGGACAGGACTGAGTAGAGTTGAGAACCTGTTCCAAGTGGATGTGGTGGACAATGCCTTTGCTGCAGTGATCGCCAAAGTTGGGGGGACCTGACACGCCACCAGAAGAAAAATTTGTGATTATTTACATTCTTATTTATCTTCTTCTTCAAGTGCCGGGTGTCGGGTCCCCCCAACATTGGCGATCATTTCGGCGAACCCGTCCCTGTCCTGCGCCGCTCGGAACAGCTCCTCTACACTTCGGATGCCGGTCCACTCCCTCACGTTTCGCAGCCAGGACATCTGTCTCCTACTGGGCCCTCGGTGTCCCTCAATTTTCCTCTCCAATATCAGTTGGAGAAGGCGGTACTTTTCCGCACGCTGTATATGAACCAGATGTGAAATCTTCCGAACCTTTATAATAATAACAATAATAATAATATGCTAACTTTTAAAGCGCCGTTTTTGTGATGTAATCACCTCAAGGGCGCATTAAGACGTGTTTTTAATCTAAAAATCTAAATGTGATCGCTTAAAAAACGATTGGTTTAAAAGTAAGTAGAACAAAGTATAAATGTTTAAATTGGGTATGAAATATGAAAAATATGGGTTTTCAATTTAGATCTGAAATCTGTCGGATCATTTATGCATCTAAGGTGTAAAGGGAGATTGTTCCAAGCTGATGGACCGGCTACCGTTATAGCTGATAACAGCTCCCTATCAACTCTAGCTCGCCTTAGGACTTAAGTATTGATAACCTAACCATAACCATGTATGTATAGGGAATTCTGGGCATTCGGCGATAGAGACACAATTCAAATGCTTCCAGTCTGTTCATTGAGCTGACTTTTAAGGTCCACGTTTCACACCCATACAATAAAACAGACCACACATAGCATTTGATGATTCTCTGGCGGAGTTTCAAATTTATGTTATCATTGCAGTGATTTCATTTTATTAAATGTAGCTCTTGCTGCCTCAATTCTGCATTTCATCTCTATATCTGGGTCAAGAGATTGTGATAGTATGTTGCCGAGCTATTAAATTTTTCCACCCTTTCAAAGTTATGGCCGTTCAAATGCAACACTGATCCACTGTAGTCAAGCCGTCAGAATGTTATCCATTTGGTTTTATTGACATTTATTGTTAGCCCCAATCTTTCAATCTTTCACCGGACTCGTCAACTTTATTTATGATTATTTGTAATGTTAAATAAGCACCTGTTTATCGATGTGTGCAGGTGACTTGAAGACTCCGAGCATGGCACGCATGCTCACCTTGCAGGCAGCGCCAGCAGGGGGTGCAGTGTAGGATGTGAAGAATGGACGCGAGAAGAACACCCGGCTGTACGCAGCCTCCGCGCTGCTCATTGTTCGCAGCTCCAATCCATTATCCTTCCACTCTATGGATAGCTCATCACCGATCCGCGCCATAGAGTGTATCGCTCTACCCAAAACTAGAACCAAGTTATTTTAAATACTAAGATGTTTTATACAAGTAGTCTTCTTCGTATGACCTATTTGTGACGGTGGGTTGTCCTGGAATGATGATGTCCAGCCATCTCTCCATCTCTTTGGCGGCCTTCCTGGTAATCTCTTGCTGCTTGGGTTTTCATCTTTAACAATTTTTGCAATTCTTGTATTCTCCATGCGGTCCACGTGGTCTCCCCAAAAGCGCCTTCTGCTTCTTCCCCCTCTCACTATGTCCTCAACACCACAGACAGACCTTATCGTTTCATTTCTGATCCGATCTCTGAGGGTTTTGCCTGCGATGGAGCGTAGGGTTCGCATTTCTGCTACTCTAAGAAGGTTCTTAGTTCTATTGGTATCGGTTCTGACCTCTATTCCATATGTCATGATGGGGCGAACGCAATATTTTATGACAACTTGTGCATACAATTTTTACATTGTTAAATAATATTATTTAACAATATAAATAGACAATATAATTTTTTAATATGTTAAAATATGAAAACATGAAATTAAGTACGATTTTTTTTTTTCTAAATTAATTTAAAATGGAAGCATTATTCGGTAAAACTTATAAAACACGGCAAACATGAGTTTTAAAAAAAAAAAAAAAAAAATTTCCGTTCTAAAAATAAACAATACGGTTTACTAATATACATTCTTATTATTATAGCAAAGAAAATAATTATAATTTTAAAGTGCCTAAAAATAACTGTTTTTATTTTATTTATTTATCTGAATTGTACAATTAGAATATAAATTATCAGTTTTGATCTATACAGCTACAAAATAATGCTTACTTTTGACATTCAACCCAGGAATTACACACTTCATTATTCCGAAATGCACAAAATATCGCAATAATTTTCATTTGTATTCAAAGTCGCGGCAAAACATCAAAATATGTTTTGTGACATTGACATTTGTCTTTTGAAAGTTTATCTATGGCATTATTTATTTAAGTATAGACAATTTTTCAAGGATTCCATGGATTAAATAATTTAAAACAAATACCATAAATATCATGTAAAAGTAATACTTTTTTTGTCCATGGTTTGTTGTGCTTCGAGATGTCTCGATGTTGACGTTCTTTGTTGATATTTACATGGAATTTCGTAAAATATGGGGACGCTGACAGTCGGTCTAGATTCTTTAACCTTAAACGAACCCATTTTCAAAGATGTTAAATATTATTTATCAGGAGAGGTGCCGGAAAAGGTAATGTACAATCGACCATAGTCGAATAGGTTATATCGGAATGTTTTCCATAATAAGGCACATTTGCGCTATTATTTGCATAATATTAACGGAGTGTAACCTTTATTTTAGATATCCGAACTATTGAGGGCGGGGGGCGGTGAGACTACGAAGTATTTCTCGGATTACGTGTCCCACTTGATCTGCGGACCTAATGCTTCAGAGACCGACCTGACGGAAGCCAGCGATCTATATGAGATACCTGCAGCCACTTACCACTGGGTCGTCGCTTGCGTGCGCCTGGGGAAGCTTGTTAGCCCCAAGCCCTATAGCCCACTGAGAGCGCAAGTGTTTTCCGGAGTTGTAGCATGTCTCAGCCGTGTGAGCCCGCGCGACGCCAAGGCGCTGTTCGCGCTTCTGACTTTCCACGGCGCACGCGTGCAACTGACGCTGGACGCGGAGTGCACGCTCCTGATATGCGGCGCGGCAGCGGGCGTCAAGTACGCCGCGCGCCTTTCGTGGGAAAGACTGCGGGTCGTCACTCCCGACTGGGTCACAGAGAGCGTCAAAGCCAAAGTGCAGTGTCCCCATGATGCCTACCACCCTCGGCTGCTCAAGCCGCCACCCGCGCCCGCACCTACGCCAGTTTCGCTCCCCGCGCACTCCCTCTCAACGGTTTCTTCCGACAGTCGTATCAGCGCCATCACAGGCTTTGACTTCGAAGAGAGTATCGCTAAATCTGAAGTTCCTACCCAAAGTATGGCAGAAAGTAAAGATTCGGACAGCACCCAGGCCCTTCTGGAAAAATTAAAGCAGCGAATGGCTGGTAGTCATCCGGTGCCCATGTCTGTTCCGGGCCCCACACCTTCTCTCCCTCCACCACCAGTGTCAGTGTCAGGGCCGCAGCCACTGTCCGCTGCTCAGATCCAACATCAGAGATTGCTTCAGCAACAGCAGCAGCTGAGAATGCAGCATATGCAGATGCAGCAGCAGAATAAAAATCTCGCTCAAAATCAGGGTATAGGCGGAGTCCGACAGCCCCTCGGCTTAAACCCTCAGCTGATGGGTCTCGCCCACCCTATGCATCAGAAACCTCAGCAGGGACCTCAGCAAGGTCTAATTCTCAATCAAAAGCAGGTGCATGGCGCTTTAGTGAACCAGCAGCAGCAAGGCAACCAGATCCAAGGGATAAATCAGCAGCAACAGATGAGCCAGAATATTCCCACGAGTCAGGGAGTGACCACCCAGCAAGGCCACGGCCTGTCACACCCGCCTGGCCAGGGAATCGTGGTGGGCCAGCAACATTTGTTGAATCAGCAAACTCTAGGTGGGCCCGCACAACACCAGTCTAGTGTGCAGACTAGTTCGCCCAATGTCAGTCTCCATCAGCAGTCTCCTATGACCGGACAGACCTGGAGACAGCAACAAAATTTACTAGTTCAAAACTCCCCGCAGAACCCTGGTCAACAGATTGTTCGAGGTCCTATGCTTCAGCAGAGGACACAATTACAGCAAAATCAGATGTTGCTTCAACAACAGATGATACAAAATCAGAATTTGATAAATAACCATCAGCAGCAGCCTGGACAGCACACGATGCTCTCGCAGAACCAGCAGCTCATTCAGCAGCCGGGCGGTCAACAGCTGCAGTCTTTGCAGGGTGGACAGCAAATATTAGTACAGAAACAGCTACAGCCGGGTGGGCAGATACTCGGGCAGCAGCAGGTCGGAACGGGCCAGCAGCCTATCCTCATTAACCAGCAGCAGGTCAATAGCGGACACCCCCAGATTCTCGTGCAAGGCAACCAGCATATGACTTTGCAGGGCGGCCAGAGAAACCTTCCTCAGTCTGTGTCGCAAGAAGGCCAGCAGATCATCACTCAGGGGGGGCAACAGGTTTTGGGGCAGGGCGGGCAGTTGAACCAGGCTGTGCAGATGCAGCAAGCCCTGCAAGGACAAGGGCAGCAAGTTATCTCGCACCAGGGCGGGAAGCAGATAATCTCCCAAGCCGGACAGCAGATCATGTCGCAAAGCGGTCAGCTGACCCAAGTCGGACAACAGATAGCCGAGCAGATACTGGCTGGCCAGTTACCCATGTCTCAAGGCCAGATCATGTCCCAAGGTGGCCAGCAGATCATGACGCAAGGCGGGCAGCAGATCATCTCCCAAGGTGGTCCTCAAGTACTAAGTCAAGGCACTCAACAACAGATTTTGACACAAAGCGGACAGCAAATTTTGACACCCGGGGTACAGCAAATCATATCGCAGAGCGGTCAGCAAATTTTGACCCAGAGTGGACAGCAGTTGATATCTCAAGGCGGACAGCAGATTGTGACGCAGACTGGCCAGATCTTGTCCCAAGGAGGGAAGCCGATGACCCAGGGTGGACAGCAGATTCTGACCCAAGGCGGACAGCAGATACTGACCCACGGGGGACAGCAGATATTGTCTCAGGGCGGACACCAGATAATAACCCAGGGCGGTCAACAGATACTGCAAGGTGGCCAACAGATTATTACCCAAGGTGGACAGCAGATACTTACCCAAGGAGGCCAGCAAATTCTTACCCAAGGCGGGCAACAGATAATTACCCAAGGAGGCCAGCAGATTCTGACCCAAGGCGGGCAACAGATATTGAGTCAAGCCGGGCAGCAGATATTAAGCCAGGGTGGTCCGCAGATCCTAACCCAGGGGGGGCAGCAGATTTTGAGCCAAGGCGGACAACAGATTCTGAACCAAGGTGGACAACAGATACTTAACCAAGGCGGACAACAAATACTTACCCAAGGCGGACAGCAGATACTGAACCAAGGCGGTCAGCAGATACTTAACCAAGGGGGACAGCAAATACTTACCCAAGGCGGACAGCAGATCTTGAGTCAGGGTGGACAACAGATACTCGGTCAGGGCGGGCAGCAGATCATGACGCAGGGAGGGCAGCAGATGTTGTGGCAGCAGCAGCAGTTTCTACAACAGAGGCAGCAGCAGCAGATCATCGCGGGACAGCCCGGCTCGGCCAGTCCCAGGGTATGGTTTTTGCCAATATTTATGATCTCTGCTATCTTTAGGATATTTTCAATTCAAATCAAATCAGTTTATTAAGTCAAAAGACATTACAAACAGGAAAATGTTTAAGGCATCTATTGAGTACAGGTAAAATATTATAAAAATACAACATAATACCAGGAACTCATTAGAGATGGTTCGACATTAGGAAGACAATATACCTTATAAAGTCAAGAGTATTTGTCTCCTGAATGTACCTTCACTAATATGAAAGACGTCGATCTCCGAGGAGACCGCGTTCAGCAGACTAATTGCTCTTTCCACCGGTGTCACCAGAGGCAGATTGGTTCTGGTGGCTGGTAGGTAAAACAATTTTGAATGACTGGGTTAAGATTTTCACTATTCCTCCATTATACAATTATACTTACTTACTTACTTAGACAGCCGTTGTCGTCCACTGCTGGACATAGGCTGGTCCATCTATCGTCTGCCAATCTGGCAACATGTCCCGCAAATGACCATTTAAGCTTCGCTACCCTTGCGACGACATCTGTTACTCCCGACCTTCTACGTATTTCAGTATTTCTTAACCGGTCTGAGAGTCTTAGGTGTAGCGTGGCTCAATTATGCATTGATTGAAATAAATTACCATTACATAAGAAATACACATTGGAACATCGTTAGCATTTTATCGAACATATTCAGCTCCGACCACTCCTGATAATAAGGGTGTAAAATCTTCAAACTCCTTCAAACTCACACGTGGAAAAAACGTGTTAATTCATAAAAAAAATCGTCTATTTTATTACAGTTTTTTTTATTATTGTAGGGTGACATACAGTGATTGTTAATACAAAATTAAATGAACAAACTAACAGTTAAATAAAGACATAGAAGGTTACCCGCCGCTTACCCGAAGCTGTTATAGGACGCAGCGGTGCCTCTTCGTCAGCTTCGCTCAAACAATCCCTAGGTCCGTCTCCCATCCACGTAGGACTTACATTAGCTGGAGAATGCACCATTCCAGAAAAAAAAAAGCAAAAGGCAAAAGGGTATCTAGGCCACATTTCTTCTTCTTCTTTCCGTCCCTCCAAGATCAGATGTAACAGTGCGTACTTTTCGCCTCTTAGAACATGGCCCAAGTAGGACACCTTACGGACTTTGATGTTGCTCAACAACTCTCTGTCAACTCTAGCTCTATGGAGGCCACATTTAATCCAGTTTAATTTCAATCCACTTCTTTGTCCCAATCTAACAAAACAAAGCAAAATATGGTACATGATTTTATGGCCTGTTATAAAATTGTGACAGAGTGTGGGATGGGAGAGGAAATGTGGAATGATGAAAGAAATAAAAAAAATCTTAAGTAAATAAAGAAAACAGTCTTTATTACAGTTATCCAGTATGACACTAGGTGAATTAGAATTATGATTTTTGACATTGAAATATGTATTTTTTGACGTGTTTGTTTCAGGTGTGGCAGGCCGGAGGGGGGGCGAGGCAGTTGATCCACCTGGACGCGCAGACGCACGCCCAGCTGCAGCAGATGGACCCCCAGCAGCGGGCGCTGTTTGTGGCCCAGCTGCAGAAGAGGCGCCAGCTCTCCGTGCAGAGGGCCAACCAGCCCGTCACCCTCGTGCGTGGCCCTCAGGTGACAATACTAAACTTGCTTACTTTCGATAGCCGTATAAATTTTCTTCTTCTTCTTCTTCAAGTGCCCTGTCGGGTCCCCCCAACGTTGGCGATCACCTCGGCGAACCTGTCCCTGTCCTGCGCCTCCCAGAACAGCTCCTCCACACTTCGGATGTCGGTCCACTCCCTCACGTTTCGCAGCCAGGACATTTGTCTCCTTCCGGGCCCTCGGCGTCCCTCAATTTTCCCCTCCAATATCAGTTGGAGAAGGTGCTACTTTTCTCCTACGCAGTATATGACCCAGATGTGAGATCTTTCGAACCTTGATACTTGGAAATTCTATTCTTCTTGGAGAAGAATTCTTGGAAAAACCTCAAAGTTGTTTAGTGTAATAACCCAACGATTGCATTATATAAATTCTTTCCCCCACCCAGTTGATAACAATTCCCTGTCAACTCTAGCTCGCCTCAAGACATCGGTATTGGTATCCATGTCCGTCCAGGGAACTCTGAGCATTCGGCGATGGAGCTACATTTCAAATGCTTCCAGTCTGTTCATTGAGTTAACTTTCAGGGTCCAAGTTTCATACCCGTACAATAAAACAAACCACACATAGCATTTGATCATTCTCTGGTGGAGTTTCAAGTTTACGTTATCATTGCAGAAGAGTGATTTCATTTTATCATTTCATGTATAAATTTTGAAGAGTTTTAACCTTTAGCACCCTTTGCTCCCGGATAAAATATTTAAAACAAATTAAATATTACGCCGTTTCTCTGAAAGGTTAGGCAGAAAGAATGGACCGCCACATTGTCTTTCCTGACATATTTCTCTTGCTTCTTCAACATTTTCTTTTATCTCCCAACATGCAGAACTAACTTACTTCTGGTGATGCCGGTGGAGGAGAGTAATCAAACTGCTGAAAACGATTGCATCGGAGATCGACGTCTTTCATATTAGTGAATGTACATTCAGAAGACAAATACTCTTGACTCCTTACGTGTCCGACATTCAATATTTGATTTATTTGATCGTGACACGTTTTACTCGGTCTTCCTCTATTTATGGTTCCATTTACATCATTAACACATATTTTTTTTACCAATCTTTCTTCCTTCATTCTTTCCATATGTCCAAACCATCTTAATGATCCGTTCATTATTTTGTTCAAAACACCATCATTCGCACCGCATTCACTTCTTATATTTTTATTCGACACTCTATCATGCACAGAGTATCTGCAAAGTCGTATAAGAGATCTCATTTCTACTGCATTTATTCTACTTTCATCCTTCTTTTGCCAGTTCCATCAGTATGAAAAATGTCAAACAGTTTGATTGCTCTGCCCACCGGCATCACCGGAGGCAGGTTGGTTAAAAGAGATAAAATAGTCTGTGTTGACGCTGTTGAAGATGATCGACCGGAACATATACGAGTAGATGGATACCCTCCAAGATGACTTTAGTTATTTTCATTCGACACTCTATTCCTCTAAGAGATCTCATTTCTATTGCATTTATTCTACTGTGCTTAGTTATTACTATTATGATTGTGTTAGTGGTTAATCACTATGCATGGTGCAATATGGCATGATAACGAACACCTACACATTCGCCTCGGAACTCAGGCTCTCTTATATACCTGGAGATTAGAGGCATTCCAAAAAAGACCCACATAACACAACATCTCAAAGAACTTCACTGGCTTAAGAGTCCAGAAAGAATCCAGTATAAACTCTGCTGAACAGTCTTAGTCAGTATAACGGACAGCCTAAATGCAAGGAAATCCACACTTCGCTCGGCGAACTCCTCGGCAATTGGAAGATTAGTTGAGCCAAAGCGTTGCCATAGTACAAATTTTCGGGGATCGAGCGTTTGCGGTAGCCGGTCCATCAGCTTAGAACAATCTTCCTTCACACCTCAGATGCATAAATGATCCGACAGACTTCAGATCTAAGCTGAAAACCCATCTTTTTCATATTTCATACCCAATTTAAAACTTTCATATTTTGTTCTATTATACTTTCGAATCGATCGCGAATATCAATCAGATGCAGCATTCACATTTAGATTTAAAACACGTCTTAATGCGCCCTTGAGGTGATTACATCACAAAAACGGCGCTTTAGCATATTATTATTATTATTATTAGACGGCTAGGGAGAGGAGCCAGTGGAAGATAGATGAATCACCGAGATGAAGAAGCGTTATAATGATAATAATGTGAGAAATTCCACGGTTTTTAGGTGCAGTGGGTGCAGCAGGGCAGCGCGGGCCCCGCCGGCGTGGCGGGGGTTGCAGGCAGGGCTGTCGGGCCCGAGGCGGCCGGCAGCACCGCCCAGCAGCAGCGCCAGCAGTACGCCCAGCTCCAGCTGCAGCGTCAGCAGCATCTTCAGCAGCTCCAGCAGCTGCAGCTATTGCAGGCGCAGCGTGAGCAGAAGGCCACCCAGGTGACTCCGAATGTTTCACACGCTTCTAGCCGACACAGCTGTAGAGTTTTCCAATAGAAACTAAATTCCGTTTTATTTCATTTATTTATTTAACTGCCCTACCTTTGGGTTATTTTCCGAGAAACGTGGAAAAAACAAGCAGGTTTTTACTAATGAAATTTAATTATATACTAATTATATTTTTTTAAATTACGAAATGTCAAATACTCAGCTGCACACTTGGCCTGCCCCTTGTAAAACTATCATATTTATGAAGACTTGTGCTCAAGTTTTGAGGGCACACGCGCGTATGAAATATAATATAATGAAAATAGTATATGTAAACAATGTAAATGGAACTAGAAAGAGAAAGAGCGAATGAGACATCTCCCAGTTTTTGTGTGCTACATGTATGAGGAAGATGTAGCCAGCAGACTTAACAAGGCAAGGGGAGCTTGCGCAATGCTCCGCCCAGAATGGCGTTCCAGTATCATTTCAAGAAAGCTCAAGCTCCAAATAGTAGTAGCGTTAAAAGCGTACTGCTGTATGGATGTGAGACTTTTAAATCTATTTAAATCTCCAGGTGTTTATAAATAGGTGCCTTCGCTCAATATTCAAGATCTATTGGCCCCAAACAGTATCAAATGCCGTTCTCTGGACCATGGCAAGATTAGAGAACAAATGGCTGTGGATTGGTCACACTCTCAGACCGAACCCAGCCTGCATCGCTCAGGGCGCACTAGACTGGTCCCCTATGGGGGGCAACCTAGAGCCACCTGGAGAAGAGCTCTACAGGACGATGTTAAAGCAGCAGGCCTCACTTGGGATGATGTTAGGCATCAGGCATGCGATAGTCGGGTGGAGAAGGCTCCTTGAGGCCCTATGCACCACAGAGGTGTGACAGGATAAGAGGAATAAGATATATTTTAATTGTATCTCAATAGAGACGAAGACGTAAACTGGAAACTGAACATGGATGATCAAGGTGTTTACAGGACTTATGACCTGTCATTGGTTGGGTTAAGCGCACGCTTTATGTAATTACAACATTCCCCATTCCACCTTTGTTATTGTGATCATGCATGCAGTGATCATGCATGCAGATCATGCATCCAGGATTTGTATACAGGTATAAGTATACATTCACAAATATTTGGTCTTCAAATATTCTGGTCAAAATTCTTTGGCATATAGAATGGAATAATACTCCTAGCGGCTTCTAACAATATGTTCGGTGACAGCCTTCGCATTGTGTTCCAGTTTACGTCTTCGTCTCTATTGAGATACAATTAAAATTTGAATTAACCACCCTTATGTGTAAATCCAGGATTTGTATACAGGTATAAGTATACATTCACAAATATTTGGAATAAGATATACTTGTCTGGTAGGCAAGTGACTCTTATAAACCCTTATCTTTTTGCTCTGTTGAGTAATTCACCCATGAGTCCTCCGGTTCTTGGTCTAATGCGTGATCCCTCTGTTTTTGCCCTGCACACAATGGACTTGCCCGTGAGATACCGCGAGAAAACATGATCGGATGTTTTGCGGCGGCTCTAAAACATAAGACAGTGGAGAAGCTATCTTCCATGTGATAGTAAAATAAGAGAAATAAAGATGAATTATCTTTGGAACATGTTATAACTATTTTTGTGTCTGCGTTGCAGGGTGCTGCTGTAGCTGGTGCGCCCCCCGGACCCAGAGTGGAGCCCCCGTCTCCGGAGGCAGCAGCCGTGGCGCAGGGCTCCGTCGGTGAGCAGCAAGGTAAAGTGTATACCTATGATAAATATTGTTCATCTTTCTCAAGTAGGCTGTCAAATTCTACTGCATTTATTCTACTTTCATCTTACTTTTGCCAGTTTCATGCTTTGCTTCCATACATAAGGGTCGGTACAAAATTACATATTAAATAATTAATACGAATGAAAGCATATTTTTTTTAGAAGTTTTTTGCGAATGACATGTTTCGCCTTTCTAAGGCATCATAAGAGAAAGAACAAAGGTCATTGACATCATCCACAGGGTGGCAACTTTAAAATGGCGATGGGCAGGTCACGTAGCCAGAAGCTCAGATGAAAAATGGACAAGAAGACTGCTGACTTGGAGACCGTGGACGGCAAAGAGAAGTGCAGGGCGACTGCAACTACGGTGGAAGGATGATCTGACCAGACACGTCGGAATAACCTGGACGCAGTCTGCACAGGACAGAGTGACATGGAAGCGAATGGAGGAGGCCTTTTTCCAGGAGTGGACGGGAATAGGCTGAGGAAGAAGAAGGCGTTATTAAATTTTTGATAATGCCACAATTCGAAACATGTCACTCCCATAAAAATATAATAAAACTAGAAAATGAATGTTTTAATTTGTAATGGCATTACCAAATTAATCTATTACTGATAGGTGGCCATTTACGTAGTAGAAACAATCTATGAGCGTGCATGTCACGATGTGTGAATGTAGAAGAGGCGCGAGTTATGTCAGGATAGAACAATGTGGTGATCCATCCTCTCTGCTTACCCCTCCGGAAAAACAATGATGGTTGGTTAGTTAGCTTTGTTATTTTCGTTGTTTAAATTTTAAAAAGTTACGCGTTTCTAATTCTTGTTTCGTTATTTCCTCGTTCAGCAGTGGCACTGCAGGGTGCGGGGGCGCCGCCGCTGGTGGTCAACTCGCGCACCAAGACGGCACTGGCCAACATGCTGAGCTCCCGGCTGCAGGGAGTGCCGGCACCCGACGCGCCGGAGCCTTCAGCTGCCGGCACCCTCAGGTGAGTCACGCACGTTATTTGCGCTGTAAATGTCATTTAATGTTTTTAACCCTCATAAGGATTATTAATATTTAGTGTGTGGGTACAGATTATTATTTAAGCAGTGAAAATATATGATTAATTTGATTTCAAGTACATATATTTATGTGTCAGAGTAAATGGAGATCTTACAGCCTGGTTTGATATCAATAAAGGTGTCAAACAAGGTTGCGTAATGTCCCCGTGGTTATTTAATCTGTATATGGACAATTGTATGAGAGAGCTGAAAGGGTTGGATGTAGGTGCCAAAATGAGCGGAGGGTCAGTAAGCTGTCTCTTGTATGCGGATGACGCTGTCCTACTTGCTGACAACGAGCATGAACTACAAGTCCTGGTGAATTGTATGTATGAGGTATGCATGCGAAATGATCTGATGATGAATGTTAATAAGTCCAAGGTAATGATTTTTGAAAAGGAAGAAGCCACGACAGTCTGCAACATTAGCGTGAATGGTGAAAATTTGGAGCAAGTAATTGAGCTCGTGTATTTAGGTAGTATGTTTACAAGAGATGGGCGAGTGGAGAGGGATATTGAAAGAAGGGTTGGGGCAGGCAACAAAGTGAATGGTGCACTTAAAGTTGTCATCGCAAACAAAAACCTATCCAAAAAAGCTAGAATGGCAGTGCACACTGGTGTTCTTCTACCGACCCTCATGTATGGAAGCGAAGCATGGAACTGGCAAAAGAAGGATGAAAGTAGAATAATGCAGTAGAAATGAGATCTCTTAGACAAAATGTATATCAAGAGAGGTCATAATGAAAATATAAGAAGTGAATGCGGTGCGAATGATGGTGTTATGAACAAAATAATGAAAGGGATCATTAAGATGGTTTGGACATATGGAAAGAATGAAATGAAGAAAGAATGGTAAAAATTATATGTTAATGATGTAAATGGAACCAGAAATAGAGGAAGACCGAGGAAAACGTGGCACGATCAAATAAATCAAATATTGAATGTCGGCCATGTCAGGAGTCAGAGAAATCGACGCGCGTGCATGACACGATGTATGAATGTTGAGGAAGCGAGAGAAATATGTCAGGAAAGAAAGGTGTGGCAGTCCATTCTTTCTGCCTACCCCTTCGGGGAGACGGCGTGATGGTTAGTTAGTTAGTTAGTTAGTTAGGTACCATAAATAACTGACCGCCTAGTACGGAACATCGAACTGAGAAAGGATACAGAAAACAGTGTCCAAATCTGGAGAATATGGTAGATGAATGACATCTCCACAATTCACGGAATTTTTGCCATTGCAATTGCGCATTTGTGCGTCTGTTTAGTCAGTTTATTCATAACAATACAATGTCACTTTTGTATCTTCTTCATCTTCTTGTTCCACACGCATGAAGATGTATGTGGAACAAGAAGATGGGATGGGAGCATCTGAAACAGGTGTGCGAGGAAAGAATGCAGTGGATGACGAAGTGACAGACGTAGAAATGTAGTACTACCGATGTAGAAATGGTATTCAGAGTACTATACAATTCATTGGTTCGGAGCAGACTCGAAAGTGGTTCTGTGATATGGAGTCCGAAATAATGTGTCAAGCGCGCGTAACTCGCGTATTTTGAATATTTACGACGTACATTGTGGAAAGAGAAGAAAGTCTCCCGCGGGGCGAAAAGAGAAGGATGGAGTGCCGCATCGGTTAAAGTGTGACAGTCCATTCTTTCTGCCTACCCTTTCAGGGAGACGGCGTGATGGTTAGTTAGTTAGTTAGTTACATTGCGGAAAAAATATATACTTAAATATATGGGGACTGAAATAATTACACGCAAATGGCGGGAAAACGTAAAATCCGGGTTTCACTGTATTAATTTTTATATAGTTTTTTTTATTCGTATGAGATGCCTGTCTTAATAGGATTCTTTTAACCAATAAAAAATGTTGATTTTGATTTCAAACCGCCATTTGACCCACAAAAACGTCGTTATGCTATCCAAACACTTTTGTTATTATTATTATGAACACTTGACGTTATAATTATTATTTTGACAGAACGAAAAAATGGCCGCGATGTTCCAAGGCGCAGCAGTTGGCGCAATTTTTTTTTTTAGTGATCGCGTAATTCGTAATTCGAATTTTTTTGGGAAATCCGGTCCCTTGAATTACGAATTATCGGACTTTTACTGTATACGGTTGAAAGTGAAAAGCCGACTAGTTGGCTTTTGGTAGTTAATGTGTTAAGAATATTTCGACCGGCAAATTTTCCCCGATGAGCTATAAATAAAAAAAGGTGGCCAACGATTGCAATCGTCCGATTTACCCAAATGAGCTATAAAAAGCTCGACAACAAATTCCGGCTTATTTGTTTCGGATGTTTTTTTTGCCCTGAACACAACATAGAAGAAATCGGCAAGGGATCTACGGGACAAAATAGGTTTGGGAAGCTCTGTTTTAGATGGTGCACATGTTGTCAGCTGGACGATCTGGACTTTAGTTTTTGAAAATCAAACGGGAACATTCAAACAAACAAATAAACCATCACGCCGTTTCGCCGCAGGGGTAGACAGAGAGAATGGACCGCCACACTACTCTATCCTGGCAAACCTCTCTAGCTTCCTCCACATTCATACAACGAGTCATACACGCACGTCGATTCCTCCGACTTCTAACATGACCAATCTTTAAAATTTGATTAATTTGGTCATGTCATGTTTTCCTCGGTCTGCCTCGACTTCGTACCCCATTTACATCATTAACGTATACTTTCTTAACCATTGTTTCTCCATCCATGCGTTCCATATGTCCGAACCAACGCAGCGATCCTTTCATAATTTTGTTCATAATACCTTCTTCCGCTCTACATTCCTTTCTTATATCAGCATTTGAGATTCTGTCGTATATCGTTCTACCACACATACGTCTTAGGGACCTCATCTCTACCGCATTTATTCTACTCTCATCCTTCTTCTGCCAGTTCCATGCTTCGCTTCCATAAATTAGGGTTGGGACCAGAACTCCATTGTGGACGGCCGTTTTCGCTTTCATTGATAAATTCTTGTTTCCAATAACTATTTTTAAACCTCCATTCACTTTGTTACCCGCACCAACCCCTTCTTTCGACGTCACTATCCGTTCGGGCATCTGCTGTGAACATGCTACAATGCATCTGCTGGGAACATTGAATAACAAGCTAAATACAGTTTTTGTCCAAATCTTACTCCCTCTCCTTTATACTAGGGTCATTCATAAAATAAGGTTCCCATATTTAAATAATATATATACAGCTTTATTGTCTTCCTTAGAATTATACATCATTTTAAAGCTTAAAACTTACTCTATTTTTCTACATAATCGCCGTTTCTGTCTAAACATTTTTGACGACGCTTCAACTTTTTTATCCTCAAGTCATAAAATTCTGCCGCCATTCCTCTGAGAAATCGAATAACCTCTTCCTTGACTTCATCATCAGTATGGAAGCGCATTCCACCCAAGTGTTCCTTTAATTTTGGGAATAAGCGGTAATCATTAGGGGCAAGGTCCGGACTGTAGGGTGTAAGAGGCAAAACAGTCCTGCCAAAATCTGTCAGCAGTTCTTGAGTTTGATTTGAGACATGAGGTCGAGCGCTCAACGCGTTTCTGCTTGTGGTTTTCTGTGAGGATTCGTGGTACCCACCGCACACACACCTTTCGATAGCCTAATTTTTCAGTTAAAATTTTGTGAATTGTGGTGTTGGAAGTCCCAGGAATGCGAAGAGCAAGTTCGTTAATGGCAATCTTCCGATCCTCAAGCATTATGCTCTCAACTTCGCATCTGGCGGAAACAGCGATAGGAAGCTCCATCTTCGATGGCTGTCAGGCCGACACTGGGGAGTGTAGCGTGGCGGGAGCGGCAGGGATAGAGAGTGGAGGAGTTGATGAGTCAGCCAGTGTTGCCAGATTTCCCCAGCGCGCCGCTATCTTTATTGACAGCATTGGGAACCTTACTTTACGAATTACCCTCGTACTTTAAAATGTGTCAAAAATATGTCAATATAAAAATACACTTCCAACAGTTCACGCTAAGTCCTTGAAATAGGTATTTATACCTTTCCCACGGTCACCACAGTCCAGTATAAGGGTATTAATTCCATTCCTGGAAACGGTGTGTTGATATTTCCAAATTTATTTTTTAGGTTAATGACGGCGGCACATAACGCGCCCCCTCGTGCCCCGGCCGACGTGCCCCCCGGCCTGCAGCAGCGCCGGGTGCCCCCGGCCCCGCCCATGACTCCCACCGTTCTCCATCCGGCACTGCCCGCCTCGACCCATCAGGTAATACCGCTGGCATTCCACGACAGATTTAAAGTACCAACAGGTGGCGCACCTCCAAGAAGACCACCCAAAAGATGGTGAGACAACTGAACATCTATATCCCAGGAACAGGCTCCGAAAAATGATAGGTCACAGTCTCAAAGAAAACAAGAAGAACTGTAAATGTATGCAAGTAAGTATTAGGTGGCGAGTTTCACAAAACTAATAAAGGTGTCCCAAAATTAACGCAAGATTTGAATTAGCCGCCTTTTGTGCAGTAAATAGGTAAGCTGACAGTTTAGGGTTAGCAAAAATGGAGCGTTTCACAATACAACAACTTGTTTTCATTATTGAACAATATCTCAAAAATAATGAAAGTTTGGCGGCCGCAGTTCGAAAATTTCATACAAAATATGGTCGGAATAGTGTTCTAACTTCGTCAACTGTGAAGAGATTAATTGAAAAATTCAGGAAGACTGGATCAGTCGGAGACGCTAAATGCACTGGTCATCCAAAAACAAACCGTTTAAGTGTCAATATCGAAGAAGTGTGTGAGAGTCTTGGTGAAAATCCGTTTGTCTGTATTCTCTCGTTTCGGTGATCAGAATTGACCCCCTAGATTGTGTGATTTAACACCATTCAATGTATTTTTATATGGTTATTTGAAATCAAGGGTCTCTATCAACAAGCCCTCAACCATCCGTGCATTACAGGAGGAAATTAAACGCTGCATCAACGAAATTCAGACACATTTATGCAAAATGGTCATGAAAATTATCGACAAAAGAGTGCGTATGTGCCAGCAAAGCCGTGGAGGCCATTTTCCCAATGTGTTATTTCATAAATAATCTTATACTATGTACTTTATGATTCAATAAAGAAAAACAATCTGAAGGTTAAAAACTGTGTTTTTTAACTACTTCCACTTTTGTCTTTATTTAGACAGCGACCGGTTTCGCCAGGCTCGCTGGCATCGACAGACTGGTAACACTATTGTAAACTTAGTCCTTTATATACATACAGATCAGGGGTGGTAAACATGATTCTATACAAAAATAATCTTCAAATATTTATGTAAAATTTTTCTGAATTTAACTATTGGTATTACAGGTATTCTTGGAGGTTCGTGTTTAATACAATGGGTTTTAATTTTTATTATCTCTTACATATTCATATATAATGTTTGAAAAAATTGTAATTTTGTTTAAATTATTACTGAATTTAAATATTATATGTTATAGTTCTTGGTCCGTAAGGTTGGCCGCGCCTTATTCGGTTTTCCCAATCCATATAGCTGCTAGGGTCTGGAATCAATCAAAAACACATTTTGGGCAGTAATCGATTCCAGGAATATTTTTATTTATTTATTTATATGGGGTATAGCAACGGGGAGTGCACAAACAGTATTTGGTCATTAAGAACTACTTGGTCAGGGGTATTGTATTTTAGCCTATTTATTTCTAGAATTTCTAATTTGTCTAGTTTTTGACTTTTTGGGCATTTATGCAAATATGCGTTGCTATATAAAAATTTTACATAAATATTTGAAGATTATTTTTGTATAGAATCATGTTTACCACCCCTGATCTGTATGCATATAAAGGACTAAGTTTACAATAGTGTTACCAGTCTGTCGATGCCAGCGAGCCTGGCGAAACCGGTCGCTGTCTAAATAAAGACAAAAGTGGAAGTAGTTAAAAAACATTGTTTTATTTAATTATTATTTAAAATGAACTTCCATCAAGAGATTTCAGTAAAATCATTTGATTATGTTAAAAACTGTGTTTCTATTCAATTCAAATCTTGCATAAATTCTGGGACACCTATACCTCAACCATCAATAAATATTTCAGTATCGTGCCACGACGCCGGCTCCCACGCCACCCGTCCCCCGCGCCCAGTTCTACGGCCACAACCCAAACCTCCCGAAACTCCCGGCCCAGTACTTCCTGATGGGCTGCATCTTCCACGCCGTGGAGTACGGCGAGGGGCTCACGGCTGGCTGGGAGCGGGCCGTCCTGCGGCACGGGGGTGAGGTGGAGCGCGGCTACTGCGCGCGCGTCACGCACGTGCTGGCCGTCACGCAGAAGCACGGCGTAGTCATGCAGGTTTGTCTATTAAGCCCATCGAGCAAGATATCTGCTTTTTTTATCTTGTACAGAATTGGATTCTCTTTTATTCAACGTGGGGAATATGTTGTTCGTTTTTTTTATTATTCAATCTGTCTGTGAAACTTTGCATAACGAATAATTAGCACAGTATTCATAAGTTAACTTGATTTCATTTAGTCTATATATGGACAAGGACATACAATTAGGATGAAACAATTTCAAGAAAGAAGCCGACAGAAGAATTCAGTTGGGTTGGGCGGTCTTTGGGAAATTACCTCATGTCCTCACTTCCAAAATACCAGTGCGTCTTGCCAGTCATGACGTACGGAGCCAAGACGTGGACACTGACAAAAGGTCTAGTCTACAGATTCAAGTTCGCCCAGCGCGCCATGGAAAGAGCCATGCTTGGATTAACCTTGAGGGACAGATTTAGAAACGAATTTATTTGACAACAAACCAAGGTGACTGAGGTGGCTCTACGGATAGGCGGGCTGAAGTGGCGGTGGGCTGGCCATATCTTTCAGAGAACCGACAGCCGACGGGGAAGATGGGTTCTGGAGTGGAGACCGCGTACAGGATTCCGTAGAGTTGGAAGTCCTCCTGTCCGCTGGACCGACGATCTGAAGAGGATTGCTGGACATGGATGGATGGGAGCGGCAATGGATAGGGGGCGGTGGGGTGCTTTGGGAGAGGCCTACATTCAGCAGTGAATGACAGACAGCTGATGATGATGATGGACAAGTGTATGAAAGAGCTGAAAGGGTTGGATGCAGGTGCCAAAATGAGCGGAGTGTCAGTTGTATGCGGATGATGCTGTCCTACTTGCAGACAACGAGCATGAACTACAAGTCCTGGTGAACAGTATGTATGAGGTATGCATGCGAAATGATCTGATGATGAATGTGAATAAGTCTAAGGTAATGATTTTTGAAAAAGAAGAAACCATGACAGTCTTAACATTAGCGTGACTGGTGAAAATTTGGAGCAAGTGGATGAGTTTGGGTATTTAGGTAGTATGTTTACAAAAGATGGGCGAGTGGAGAGGGATATTGAAAGAAGGGTTGGGGCAGGCAACAAAGTGAATGGTGCACTTAAAGTTGTCATCGCAAACAATTGATTAATTTGGTCACGCCATGTTTTCCTTGGTTGTCCTCAGCTTCTTTTTCCACTCACGCTGCTTGTGTACAACTTTTTAACCATTCTACTCTCATCCATTCGTTCCATATGTCCAAACCATCTCAGGGATCCTTTTTTAATTTTATCCATGATGCAGTCATCTGCCTTACATTTCTTTCTTATTTCATCTTTCGGTATTTTATCATACAACGTTTTCTCGCACATTCTTCTTAGTGATCTCATGTGTTAGTTATGACAATTTTTTTTTTCTTTTTTTTTTCCTTACAGTTACAACAGAGCAAGAGACATTATTTATTTTATGCCCTAAATTGCCACGTGGAAGCAGTTCAAATCTGTCTTGTTGCAATTATTGGTAATGTGTGATGTCTTTCTCCAGGCGCTGCGTGACTCGAAGCGCTGCGTGACGGCGCACTGGCTGTCGGACACGATGCTGCGCCGGCAGGTCAGCCCCCCGTGGCAGGCGCTGCACCTGCCGCTCATGCATGCCCAGCACGAGCGTCCCGCTGCAAGGCACCGTGCCTCGCTCTCCGGCTTCGGGGGCCAGGAACGCCACCGCGTGCGCCTCATGCTGCAGCACACCGGCGCTAAGGTACCCGTACAAACAGCCACTTCAACTTATCAGGGGATTCTTTGAGAATTCCGTCATCTTGGAGGCTATCTATCTTTATGTTCCGGATGGTTATCTTCGAAAGCGTCAGCACAGACTGTTTTTTCTCCCAGCATGCAGAACCAAACTGCTTCTGGTGATGCCGGTGTGGAGAGCAATCAAACTGCTGAGCATGATCGCTTAGATCGATGTCTTTCATATTCGTGAAAGTATGTTCAGAAGACAAATACTCTTGACTTTGGAGAGTATCTTGTATTCCTAATGTCGAACCATCTCTCATGCGTTCCTGGTATTATATATTTATTATGTTTTACCTGTTCTCAATAGATGACTTAAACTAATAAAAAGTGTTTGAGAAAATAAACTGATTTGATTTGATTAAAAAAATACAAGAAAAAATTGGATTTAATCCAAGAAGGATTCTCATGACCCGATTGTTTGATTTTGATTAATATTTTTATGAATTAAAACACTGTTTTTTTTTTTTCACGTTTGAGTTTATGTTTACATGTAAATTTTCCTCCTTTGAGTTTATATTTACATCAGGTTGTACACCTTCATCATTGAGAAAACGTTATAAACTCAAGAATTGGTTTATAAACTAACTAACCATCACGCTGTCTCCCCGAAGGGGTTGCAGAAAGAATGGACTGCCGCACTTTTCTATCCTGACATATTTCTCTCGCTTCCTCAACATTCATACATCGTGTCATGCACGCGCGTCGATTTCTCTGACTCCTCACATGGCCGACATTCAATATTTGATTTATTTGATTATGCCACGTTTTCCTTGGTCTTCCTCTATTTCTGGTTCCATTTACATCATTAACATATAATTTTTTTACCATTTTTTCTTCATTCATTCTTTCCATATGTCCAAACCATCTTAATGATCCTTTCATTATTTTATTCATAACACCATCATTCGCACTGCATTCACTTCTTATATTTTCATTCGACACTCTATCATACATAGAGTATTCACACATTCGTCTAAGAGATCTCATTTCTACTGAATTTATTCTACTTTCATCCTCTTTTTGCCAGTTCCAGGCTTCGCTTCCATACATAAGGGTCGGTAGAAGAACACCATTGTGCACTGCCATTCTAGGTTTTTTGGATAGGTTTTTGTTTGCGATGACAACTTTAAGTGCACCATTCACTTTGTTGCCTGCCCCAACCCTTCTTTCAATATCCTTCTCCGCTCGCCCATCTCTTGTAAACATACTACCCAAATGCACAAACTCATCTATTTGCTCCAAATTTTCACCATTCACGCTAATGTTGCAGACCGTCATGATTTCTTCTTTTTCAAAAATCCATTACCTTGGACTTATTAACATTCATCATCAGATCATTTTGCATGCATACCTCATACATACAATTCACCAGGACTTGTAGTTCATGCTCGTTGTCTGCAAGTAGGACAGGGTCATCCGCATACAAGAGACAGCTTACTGACACTCCGCTCATTTTGGCACCTACATCCAACCCTTTCAGCTCTTTCATACATTTGTCCATATACAGATTAAATAACCACGGGGACATTACGCAACCCTGTTTGACACCTTTATTGATATCAAACCAGGCTGTAAGATCTCCATTTACTCTGACACTAGCAGTGCTTTCCGTGTACGAGGTATGTTCAAAAAGTATCGCGAATTTTGAATTTCCGCCGGTTACGTATATTCGATTTTTGATTTTTTTGTGGCGTTATGTTGGTACTCATGTCTCTCACTTATGCCGATAAGTTCGGCCAGTTTGAATGTTCAGTTAATTTTTGAGAGCCACTTTGCTTGCACGTGTTTTGGCTCGTCTTCGATTTTTGCACACTCCAAAAAAATGGATCAATGAATCTGTATCAAATTTTGAGTGAAAAACAAAATTAAGTCCCCGGACGCATTCCGAATGTTGACTGTGGCATATGGTGAAGCTATCTTGGACCAAAGCAGCGTTTATCGGTGGTACAAAATGTTCTCAGAGGACCGAGAAGATGTGAACGAAAAAGAGCCTGCCGGACGCCCGAGCACGTCAACAACAGACGAAAACATTGATGAAGTGAATAACATAGTATTGGCCAATCGTCGAATCACCGCTAGAGAAGTTGCTGAGGACTTAAACATATCGCTTGGCTTGTGCCATTCGATTTTTACCAATGATTTGGGCATGAGATCGGTCGCCGCGAAATTCGTACCAAAATTGCTCAATTTCGCATCTGCTTGTGCGCGAATTTTTGGCCAAAACAACACACCAATAATGCCGCAGCCACCGTATTCCCCAGATCTGATCCCCTGTGACTTTTTCTTGTTCCCGAAACTGAAGAGGCCCATGAAAGGACGACGCTAGGCTACGATTGAGGAGATAAAGACGGCATCGAAGGAGGAGCTGAACAAGATCACAAAAAATGATTTTTTGGGGTGCTTCGAGGATTGAAAAAAACGTTGGCACAAGTGTATAATATCTGGTTGGGATTACTTTGAAGGGGACAAAATAGAAATTCATGAATATATAAATAATTTTTGAAAAAACACAAAATTTGCGATACTTTTTGAACGGACCTCGTATAGTGTCTTAATTGCCGTGATCAGTTTTGTACTTATTCCATATTCAGACAATATTTTCCACAACTTTACTTTATTAACGTAAATATGTTATCTTAATGTTATTGTAATAAAAAAATGAGTCATCTTTATTAGTGGCGCAATGGGTTAAAGTTTTTTTTTAATTGAATCACTATTCAAAGTAAGAACTCCTGTAGAGGAATGAAAGGTCATTGGTCTGTTGTGTGATTGCAGGTGACGTCCTACATGTCCCGCGACAACACGGTGCTGGTGTGCCGGCGGCCCGACGGAAACAAGTACATGCGAGCTCGGGACTGGGGTATCCCCGTCGTCTCCACCCAGTGGGTCACCGACCTGCTTCTCGGCAACATGAGCGCCCTCTCGCAGGTAATAATAATAATATGCTAACTTTTCAAGCGCCGTTTTTGTGATGTAATCATCTCAAGGGTGCATTAAGACATGTTTGAAATCTAAATGTGAACGCTGCATCTGATTTTCGTGATCGGTTAGAAAGTTAATTTAGGTATGAAATATGAAAAAGATGATGAAAAAAATCATTTATGCATCTGAGGTGTGAAGGGAGATTGTTCCAAGCTGATAGATTGTTCCAAGCTGAAGCGGCTACTGCGAACGCTCGATCCCCGAAATTTGTACTGTGGCAACGCTTCGGCTCAACTAATCTTCCTATTGCCGAGCGAAGTGTGGATTTCCTTGTAATTAGGCTGTCCGTTATACAGAGTTCGGATATATAACTTGGTGCCATTCCATATACCGCTTTGAAGACTGTCCAGCAGAGTTTATACCGGATTCATTCTGGACTTTTAAGCCAGTGAAGTTCTTTGAGATGTTGTGTTATATGGGACTTTTTTGGAATGCCTTTAATGAGTCTTGCTGCTGCATTGAACGCAGATTGAAGTTTGTTTATTTGTGGTTTTGGGATGTTTGCATAAATTCCATTACAATAATCAAGTCGTGACACAACGAAGGAATTTACAAGAGTTTTGAAAGTGTCATGGGAAATACTCCTTTTGACAGATTTTTATCGTCTTGGGTGGAAGAAACTAGCGCTGACCGTGTTATTAATTTGGGATTTTAGAGACAGATTTGCGTCAAGATAAACACCAAGAAGCTTTGTGTTTTTTTTGGGAACGATATCATTGTCAGCTGTTGAAATTGAGGAATGATCGATAAGATGTTGACGCTTTGCGGAAGAAGTCCAGAGAAATTCCGTTTTGGATGGATTTAATTTAAGTTTGTTTGATGCCATCCATCTGGATATGGCATCAATGCAGTGGACAGTTATTGATGTAAGATGTTTGGTGTCATCAGGGTTGCAGAAAAAATAAAGTTGCTGATCATCAGCATAGCAATGTGAGAGGAGGCCAAAGGATAAATGCTGACACATTCATATCGTCCCGTTTCTACGAATATTTCACGGGTTGCAACTAGTAATTTTTTTCTCTGAGAAACTTATTTACGTTTACGTTTGTACAATGTTATTGATTTAGTATGTTTTACGCGTTCAATGTTCTGGATATTTCAGATGGAGCATGCCAAATACCAGCAGTTCAACATGCCCAACCCATTCAAGATGGACTACACGCTGGTGCCACATCTCATGAGTGCGTTATCACACTTATTACAACCCTTAACCCTTATACAGTAAAAGTCTGTTAATTCGAAATTCAAGGGACCGAATTTCCCAAAATAATTCAAATTACAAATTACGCGATCACTAAAAAAAAACATTGCGCCTATTGCCGACGGCTTGGAACATCGCGGCTATTTGTTTCATTCTGTCAAAATAATAATTATAACGTCAAGTGTTAATAATAATAATAACAATTGTGTTTTGATAACATAATGACGTTTTTGTGGGTCTAATGGCGGTTTGAAATTAAAATCAACTTTTTTATTGGTTAAAAGAATCCCATTAAGACAGGCATTTCATACGAATAAAACAAAAACTATATAAAAATTAATACAGTGAAACCCGGATTTTATGTTTTCTCCCCATTTGCGTGTAATTATTTCAGTCCCGATATATTTTACTGCATTTTTTTTCTGCAATGTACGTCGAAAATATTCAAAATACGCGTGTTACATGCGCTTGACACAATATTTCGGTCGTGATTGGTCAGCGAGCGACGTTGCGATTGGTCAGCAGACAGCGCCCAATGTGGTGATTAGCCGACATCTTTCAATTTTAGCTGTTTTTGTCCTATCATTGTCATTCGGTTTTCGATTCGATTTGTAATGCTTTTTAATGTCTCAACAAAAAAAATTTGGAATTTCTCCGAAAACTTTGTGAGAGAAATATTGCTAATTTATAGAAAAGAAATGATGGCTACACGAAAGATGCTGAGTATATTATATATGTAATGAAATTCTTTTTACGTAATTTTTTCATTTTATCGCTTTGCCCATTTTAAATGTAAAAGTGTATAAAAAATGCACTAAAATATATCGGGACTGAATAAATTAAACATGTTTGACGGGAAAATGTTAAATAGGGGGATGTTAAATTATTATTATTATTATTTTGTTGAAAATCTCCTTACATCATTACAGTGCAAGCCAAATCGATGTAAAGGGTGAAAAAAAAATAATATCAAAGGAAATATACATAGAACCTTATGAATAGGAAAAGCTAGTTATTTGCTTGCTGCCTTTATCATAAGGGTATTTACGAATTCGCCATAATTGCATCCAAAGAGGTCTATCTCTTTTGCAACCTCATTTAAGAGACGAATCGCTTTCAATACAGTTGGAATGGGAGAGAGTAAGTGTTGGGAAAAAAATGTTGAAAAGAAACAGTAGCTAACTTATAGTATGTATTATTGTCAGATGCCTGGAAGTTGCCGATCAACCTAACTCAAGAGTTGCACGAGCGCGTTCGGCGTGGTGTCCAGCCCGCGCCGCCTCCGCCTCGCCGGGCCTTGAAGCGGCCGCGGCCTCCTTCGCCGCCCTCTTCCCCCCGAGCCGCTTCTCCCGCACCTCCTCGTCCTGCCGATCTACCGCCCCCTCGCGTGCTCTTCTCCTCCTTGCCGGACGTCGACAGTCACGCACAAGTCGTGCGCCGGCTCGGCGGCACCGTCGTGTCAACAGCCGCGGAAGCGACGCATATCGTGATGGGACGTCTCGTGCGAACGGGAAAATTACTGACTGCCCTGTTGACAGTTGGACACGTCTTGACGCCAGCGTGGGTTGAGCGTAGCGGACGATTGGGGAGATGGGCACGCGAAGACGGATTCGCATTGCGTGATCCGGAATTTGAACGGGAACACGAATGTGATCTTCCCGCACTATTAGCTTTGGGTGACAAACGACGGTCGTTATTCTGCGGCCGTACATTCTACATGACTCCAGGCGTCAAGCCTAGCAGGGCGGCCCTGACGCTGCTCATCCAGCTAGGCGGAGGAAAGGTGGAACGTGCGCGAAGGTCTGTTGCCGCCGTTCGGGAGATATTGCAGCAAAACCCGGGCGGATATCTGGTTCTAACCGTGCCGGATGATCTACATCTCGTGTGCTATCTGCTGCCCACCCTGGGCGTGGTCTGCAGCGCGGAGGTGGTCATGTCGGCCGTGACTAGGCAGCGGCTAGAAATTGAACCGCATCTCGTGCGTGTCGATTGAATTCGCCGCGACATTTCAAAAGTGTTCAAATGAATAAATACTTTCTATAAATACTAGTGAATGTTAAAAGATTACATTTAAAAATAAAGTATTTTTTTCGTCTATCGCTTGTGAAATTCTGTTACCAATTTGATTATATTTCTTTTCTCGTTAATATGTTTCGGTTTAATACTTTATATGCGTCGCTTGTTGTTAAGATAGTATTTCGTGTCTAGTATTCTCTACGCACTTACGAAATTGTGCATTAAAATTTTGCAATATATATATTTTTTTCACGTATGAATTTTGTTGATATTTTTTTATGTATGATACATTTTGCAATAATTTTTTTTTATATATAGATTAGATTTAAAGACTACAGGGGAAAAACAAGGAATGTCAGTAGAAAGTTAATTTGAATAAATTGAGAATAAAGCTAATCAAAGTCTATATATTTCTTAGCAATTAGCAATCGATTATCTGGCCATAGTCGATGACACACATGATTTTTGAATATGAACATTTTACTGTGGATAGATACGTACAAACGCCGCTAGATGGCATTATTACATTTATTTTGAATTTTAACTGACATTCCTTGTTTTTCCCCTGTAGTCTTCATTTGATTTATTTTGAATATTATTTTTCGACGTTATTAGATCTTTGTTTTATATTTTGCTTGTGATTTATAATATTATGAATTAATTTTGTGCAGTTATGGTATTTGAATCTGTATTTTTAGTTATATTTTATTATGCCAGTTTAAGATTCATATAAATATTGTAAATACATTTATATATATGGATAGTGTTGTGTCAAATTATATAATTATTTTAAATATTAATTTATATAGAACCCACCAAGCTATTTTAAATATTGAGGACAGGTCTTCAAACTATTAGGGGTACCCATAAGTAAGTCGTTTTTTTCGATGCGTCATCTTTAAAATAGTCTCCTTCGGTCTGTTATGCAGTAAGGGCGTGTTATAGGGTTTTATTGTGTAGCTGCTACCTGCCCGTGGTCTTGAGACAAAATAAAACGGTTTCTTTATCCTTCTGACAACAATGGTAGAGACGTGTCCGCTAGAACAACATATGCGGAGTTGTATACTTTTTCAATATCATTTGAAAAATAAAGCGACAGAAGCTACGAAGGATATTTGGACGGTGACATATTGGATGTCAGGAAATGCCAACGATGGTTCAAAAAATTTAAATCTCGTGATTTGTGTTTAGAAAATGAGCCTCGAAGTGGACGACCCGTCCAGACGGATGAAGCAGCCGTGAAGTCGGAAATCGAAGACAACCCGATGCTGACCATTGAGAAGTTATCGAAAAAGGTCGGTACATCCTGGTCCAGTGCTCAAAAGATCCTAAAGAAGTTGGGCAAGATTCAAAAATAAGGTGTTTGGGTCCCACACGACATTACTTATGGGTACCCCTAATATATTGCCCCGCAATTCCCCTTAAATAAATAAAAATACATTCTAAAATTATTTAAACTGAACAGAAATATTATTTATTATGACAATTTTGTATCTTTATTTCTACCTTTGTGGTATTATCACTACGGAAAAACCATTAATGTGCAATATTTGTTATTGTTTCTTGAACAATGATGTAAAACTCCATATTAAATAACATTTTGAATGTATACAAATACTTGATTTTACCCATTGCAGGTTAATCTTTTTTTTTTAAGGATTAAAAGCCGTGCCACACTGTTTTAAACAAGCTCTCCACATCGGTCTCCACCAGCGGTTTAAAACTGTGGACACTTGTTTGAAACCAAAATTTGTGGACGGACGCGCATAGTATGCGTGTGGATCCACAGTTGTAAACACGCATTCCACAGTTGGCGCTCCACATTCCACCAGTCAAGGTCAGTTGCATAGCGGCATCGGTGGAGTGCGGACGTATGAACGAAAATGGTGTCTACGCGAGAAAAAGAAGGGATCAGTGAATTTATTGAACTGTATAGGGACATGCCCTGTCTTTGGGACCTTGTCGACAACACGCTGAGGTGGGTGCCTTGTTTTAAATAGTGTGGACGCCACACCAACCGTGGGCTCCACAAAGGTGACCCCTGTGGAGAGCTTGTTTAAAACAGTACGTGGACGCTACACCAACGTGGGTTCCACAGCTCTCCACCAAGGTCACCCCTGTGGAAAGCTTGTTGCAAACAGTGTGGCACGGCCTTAATTGTATCTCAATAGAGACAAAGATGTAAATTGTTTTCTGGGAACCGAATATGTCTTCATTCTAATCTTAATAGATGGAGCTAGTGTAGATTGAACTAAAAAATGTGAAGTGTTTCTTAACATTCTAGCATATATGCACCTTCCAAAAATTTGTCAGACGTGGTGGTCGTAAGAAGGGCGGAATGGGGAATGTTGTTAACATAAAGCGATCGCTTAACCCAACCAATGACAGGTCATAAGTCCTGCAAGCGCCTCGAACACCATATTCTGTTCCCAGAAAACAATTTACATCTTCGTCTCTATTGAGATACAATTAATACGAATGAAAACGTCAGTTTTCTAGAAGTTTTATTATATTTTATGGGAATGACATGTTTCGCCCTTCTAAGGCATTATCAAATGTGACAAAATTTCAACTCGTTGCAGTTTATATACACTAGTAAATGGAGCAGAATATGGTAATTAACAGAAATTGATGTGACTTTATACATTTTAAACAAATAATTATTTGGGTAGGTCCATAAATATTGGGAAGTGTTTTTTGGAACTCATTAAGAAATTTTATGATAATGATTACATAGTTAGGGGATACTAAATGATATTATATAAATCAAAAATAAGTTATTTGAGGTAGGACGAAATAAAGTGTGTCTAAGAAAAACATATTTTTACAAATTGTTTACAAATGATTTTACATATTTCAAGGTGACTAATGATTCTAAGTCTCTCTTCTTTCTTTCCCTTTGCCATTTCCCATCATCTGGGGTCTTCCCTCCTAGTACGAAAACGCCAAACTCTCCTATTTTGACTCATTTTCACTCTCAGGCTCTCGCGTTGGAGCTCCTTTTTCATGTTGGCCCACCATGTTGCCATTGGGCGACCTCTTCTTCTTGGTTTTGTGGGAATGCTGAGGGCTTTTTGGACAATGTGCTCGCTGTCTCTTCGCATCACATGACCGTACCACCGGAGTCGAGATTCTCTTAATTTTTTTATTTTTTTTTTATGTACACAACAGGTCATTTGGACCCAATTATTTTATACAATTTTTATTTTTTTAGCTATTATATTGATTCTCGTGACATGTGATAGGTAGCCAATCTATCGCCATTTTTATTGTCACGTGAATTCTACACCAGACCAAAGACAGTGTGACAATCACACTGCCATTGCTGGGAATCGAACCCAGGGCCTTCGGCATGGAAGTCAGAGCTCGTAACCACTCTGCCACGAAGGTCGTCAATTTTTCCGTTATTGGGGCAACCTTAAAGCTACCCCTCACGTATTCGTTCCTTACGTGGTCTAGTCTTGTGATGCCTCCAGCCCACCTCAACATTTTCATCTCGGCGGCGCGGACTCGACTTTAGTGGACTTTTTTGTTGGTCCAGCACTCTGCTTCATATAGCATGGCGGGCCTCACTGCAGTCTTGTAGACTCTGCCCTTAGTCCTGATTGGAATTTTTGGATCACACAGGACACCTGATAGAGACCTCCACTTGAGCCAGGCGGTGTTTGTCCTGTGTTTGACATCAGTGTCTACGTTGGCGTCCGCAGTAAGGACCGACCCGAGATACTTGAATTGGGACACCTTGTTAACTGGAGTATTGCCAATGTGAATTGTGTTTTCATGAGCCAAATCTGTAGCTATGTCCTCATATTCACATTATATATAAAATAAAATCGCCATCCTGTGTATGTAGACTCAATTATATTATATTCTTCTCTTCTGCATCTGAAATGTGAAATAAATACAAACCATATTTTGCTCTACTTACTAGTGTATATAAACTGCAACGAGTTGAAGTTTCGTCACATTTGATAATGCCTTAGAAGGGCGAAACATGTTTCCCATAAAATATAATAAAACTGACGTTTTCATTTGTATTAATTGTGCAATATTTTTATTTTTGGTTCAAACGGTAATTTTAAAGTTCTCTTTGAATACGGAATGTTAATATGTAATCGTTGGAAGAATCTCTGTAGCAATCTATCATTTATGATTCATTTGTGATGATTTAATCCATTCAGACAGTATTTTTTTATTCAAGATCTACTGACCACAAACAGTGTCAAATGCCGTTCTCTGGACCATGGCAGGCGAAAAGCCAATTAGAGAACAAGTCGCTAGACGCAAATGGCTCGGTCACACTCTGAGACCAAACCCAGCCTGCATCGCTTAGGGCGCACTAGACTAGTCCTCTATGGGGGGAAAGAGGAAGCGAGGCAGACCTAGGGCCACCTGGAGAAGAGCCCTGCAGGACGAGGTTAAAGCAGCAGTCACTTGGGATGATGTTAGGCATCAGGCATGCAATAGAGTCGGGTGGAGAAGGTTTCTTGAGGCTCTATGCACCACGGAGGTGTGACAGGACAAAAATAAGAATTTAAATGATTTTAATTTAAAAAAATACATTTCTTACATCAAGAACAGGAGCTGTTATAGAAGTAAAATCACTTATTTTTACTGGTTGCTCCAAGGGATTAAAATAAATAAATAAATAATCATTAATCATCTTTATCATCCAGTGTTTGATTATATCTCTCGCCACTCTGTGCCATTGATGTGTCACTCGTTTGATGTCATCATACCTTCTTGCTTGTAGTCTGCCGCCACTCCAAGGTGCCTTTGGTTCCGTTGTCCTCACTATATGGCCGGCCCAATTCCACTTCAACGAAGCTATTTTACACGTTACATCGGCAAATTTGGTAATTTCTCTGATCCATTAATTTTGTTTCCTATCTTGCATACTGATGTTTAACACTATCCTCTCCTTTTTCCGCTGGGTCTCTCGGAGTTTTTGTATTGTTCTTTTTGGGAACGTGATTGTTTCATGTCAAATATCTCTTTCTTCAGATGGTTCGTGAATCGTTTGAACTTGAAAATATAGAACGGTTACCGAAAGCAGCGTATGCAAGGCCCTGCCTACGTACGTAATTTATAATACACAATCTCAGAGTTTTTCCCGTAATGGATCTTAACACCTTTATCTCAGATGTTCTTAGCAGCCCTTTGGTTCGTGCAGTATCTCTACTGCATATATCATGATGGGTCGCACCACTTCTTCTTCACTTTTGGCAGACTCAGGAGTCTGTTATTTCAGGCGGGTCCTCTTGAGACGCTGAACTCCAGCTTTCTCTCCGCTGTTTTGGGGGTCTACCTGGTCGGCGTTCCACGGAGAGCTATGTATGGTATTCTATTTAAGCTCATTCTTTCTACATGTTGATGCCAGTATCACCGTCTTTGACGTCCCCATCTGACCACATCTTCGACCTCGCAGATTTCTCGGATTGCTGTATTCCTGTCGCACATACGTCGTATAAATTCTGACCTTGCTGTCAATACGCGAGTGTTTGTTCTTATCATCTGTAATCTTGTTCTCTCACACCTCCGTGGTGCATAGGGTCTCAAGGAACCTTCTCCACTTGACTAACGCACGTCTGATGCCTTACATCGTCCCAATGAGGCCTGCTGCTTTAACCTCGTCCTGCAGGGTTATTCTCCATATGGCTCTAAGTCTGCCTCGCTTCCTCTATCTTCCCACAGGGGACAAGTCTAGTGCGTCCTGAGCGATGCAGGCTGGGTTCCGTCTCAGGGTGTGACCAATCACAGTCATTTGCGCCATATATAATAGTGTGATTTTATTTTAAACACTCAGGAATCTAATAGATTTTTTGACATATAACAGTTATTGTCTAATAAACAATTTGTATATTGGATGTAAATATCTAAATTAATAAATTATAGATAACTTCATAATTTCCCACTTAGATAGGCAAATCCATTTGTTATAATGGAATATGATTGATTTTGTTTATACATTGTGCAATCTTTAACCAATTGTATTTTTTTTAAACTATCTAACCATCATGCTGTCTTGCTGAAGGGATAGGCAGAAAGAATGGACTGCCACACTGTTCGTTCCTGATATACTTATTTTGCTCAAAATGAGATCTCTAAGACGAATGTGTGGCAAATCTGTATATGATAGAGTGACAAACGCAAGTATAAGAAGTGAATGTGGTGCGAATGAAAGTGTTATGAACAAAATAAGGAAAGGGTCATTAAGATGGTTTGGACACATGGAAAGAATGAGTGAAGACAGAATAGTAAAGAAGGTATATGTAAACGGCGTGAACGGAGCTAGAAATAGAGGAAGGCGGAGGAAAACGTGGCACGATCAAATCAATCAAATATTGAATGTCAGCTACGTGAGGAGTCTGAGAAATCGACGTGCGTGCATGAATGTAGAGGAAGCGAGAGAAGTGTGTCAGGACAGAACAGTTTGGCGTTCCATTCTTTCTGCCTACCCCTCCGGAGAGACGGCGTGATGGTTAGTTAGTTAGTTAACATTCATACATTGTGTCTAGCCCGCACGTCAATTTCTCAGACTCCTCACGTGGCCGACATTTGATATATTATTAATTTGATTGTGCCACATTTTCTTCTATTTCTTGTTTCATTTATATATTTTTACAATACTTTGTTCATTGTGATTTCTTTTTTTTACCAGCTCCAAGCTTCACTTCCATTAATAAGAGTTCCATATATTTAATTTGGGAGCTAATCAAAACAAGACAGACCTGCAAAGCGCTAAAGACATTTATTAATGTTTATATTTTAAATAGTCCATTGTTTTGGCTGAAACCCTATGATACTTCAACATTATTAACTGTTAAAATATAAAGCGCTGTTTATAGTATCATAATTTATTATTTTTCGCGACAGCTGTTTCGTCAACCGATGTTGACATCATCATGTGTTACAACAACATTTTCAACTGTTAAATAAATTTTCGTGATTTTTCTACAAGTTTTATTATATTTTATGGGAATGACATGTTTCGCCCTTCTAAAGGTGGTGATAGACGTACGAACTTAAAGTCTGCGGTTTTTAAGATCGCGAACTTACTTGACTCGACGTCGGCGATACACGCGCCAACTTACTCATACCGTATCGCGATGTCGTCCACTGAAGAAGCTTTGTGTTATTTAGGAATTATATCGTATTATAATTATATCGTATTTATTATATCGTATTATAATTATATCGTATTTAGGATCGTATTTATATCGTATTATAATTATATCGTATTATAATTATATCGTATTATAATTATATCGTATTATAATTATATCGTATTATAATTATATCGTATTTAGGAATTATATCGTACAAAATGGCGGCTCGCGGCTCGCAGTGCTGCCACACGTACGAGCCAAGACGAGCTACGAGTAAGATTTCAAACCGGTTGGATCGCCGACGAACTTACTCGGCGGTTTTAAAGTACGCGTACTTACGGTGACACGAGCGAAAAAGGTCGTCGAGCCATAAGTACGCGTACTTGCTCGCCCGTCTATCACCCACTTAAGGCATTATCATTTGATAATGCCTTAGAAGGGTGAAACATGTCATTCCCATAAAATATAATAAAACTTCTAGAAAACTGACATTTTCATACGTATTAATTATTTAATATGGAGTTTTACATCATTGTTCAAGAAACAATAAATTGAAAAAAATTATTATAACACCTGATGATGTCAACGAAAGTCGAAATAGCTGTCGAGATAATTAAAAGAATTTAAGAAAATTGTGATACCATAGACAGCGTTTTATATTTTAACAGTCAGTAAATATTTTGTCTAAAAATTGCTATTTGTCTATGAACAATTGTAGGATTGTGCGGCTAGCTTCATTTGCAGTAAAAAAAAATAAGGTACGAACTGCGGTTGACTACATTTACAACTCAGACAAATAGTTCTAGTTCATCATGATATTACCCCCATTTTAGTTGTAAGGAACTAAAGTAAAAAGTTTTACAGGATACATTCAAATATGATAACTAATATAAATGAAAACGTCTCTTTTCTAGAAGTATCTTGATGAATTTTTTATTAATAAAACACAATCAATTTTAACAATTTCAACGCGTTGTTGAAGTGTGCAGTGTTCTGAAGTTTTATCTTGTTTTTTCTGACGTTTGCTGTTATGGATATAAACCTAACCTAGTGTTTATATTGTTCTCCCGATGATGAAGGTGTAAAACCTTCGAAACATGTCTAGAAAAATAATCTAAACTAACTAACCATCATGCCGTCTCTCCGAAGGGGTAGGCAGAAAGAATGGACTGCCACACTTTTCTTTCCTGAGATATTTCTCTCGCTTCCTCAACATTCATACATCGTGTCATGCATGCGCGTCAATTTCTCTGACTCCTCACATGGCCAACATTCAATATTTGATTTATTTGATTGTGCCACGTTTTCCTCGGTCTCCTCTATTTCTAGTTCCATTTACATCGTTAACATATAATTTTTTTACCATTCTTTCTTCATTCATTCTTTCCATATGTCCAAACCATCTTAATGATCCTTTCATTATTTTGTTCATGACACAATAATCTAAAAAGTGGGGGAAAACAGTGTTTTCATTCATAAACAATGTCATCATGGAACTCCACAGTGTTTACGCCTTAGTTTATCGGAAATTTTATCATATTTATTTAATGAAATAAATAAGATTAAACTTCAGAACGCTACACGCTTCAACAATGCGTTGAAATTGTTAAAATTTGTTATCAAAATCAAAGCTCTGTTCGTCAAGTCCACAATACGTCGTTTAATGCATAAATTTGAGACAGCCGGATCCATAGTCGATGAAGCAGTGCCTGTACGTCAAAGAAATGTAAAATAAAATTACAAAAAATAATTGTGGCTATATCACTTAGGCACGTTCTTTTCTGTCTTCCGCAGTTTGAAATAAATTATTTTGACTGCAAATATAGCCAGCCGCAAAAAAGGTAAAAAAAGTATTGTCTTTATAAAACTAACTAACTAACCATCACGCCGTTTCCCCGAAAGGGTAGGCAGAAAGAATGGACTGTCACACTTTTACTGATGCGGCACTCCATCCTTCTCTTTTCGCCCCGCGGGAGATGCGGTGTGATGGGTTGCGAACCTCATCGCCACCAATAGGCATCTCCCGCGCACACTTCGATCGTCCAACACCCACAAAATAAATCTAAAACAAATAATATAAAATGTCTTTATTATTATTATTTTTTAATTTTTTGTTAAATACTGTTTACGGAATTATTATTTATATGCGAAATCAATTTATTGTGTTATATGTAAGTATTAAATTAATTGTTATAAATAAGTAATGTAAATATTTCATAAATTTTGAGTTTACGATTACTGTAATTTTGTTTGTTTAAGATTATATAATGAAAATTAAATATAAGTTTATGGGAAGTATGTTTATAATGGATGGGCGAGTGGAGAGGGATATTGAACGAAGGGTCGCAGCAGGCAATAAAGTAAATAGTGCATTTAAAGTTGTCATCCCAAATGCCTTTCCAAAAAGGCTAAAATGGGCAGTGTATAATGTTGTTCTTGTACCGACTTTTATGTACGGAGGTGAACCATGGAACTGGCAAAAGAATGATGAAATAATATTTGCAGTAGAAATGAGATCTCTTAGACGAGCGGTAAATTTATATAAGATAGTGTAAAATGTAAATATTAGTTAATGCAGTGCGGATGAAAGTGTTTTGAATAAAATAATGAAAGGGTCATTAAGATGGTTTCTTCTTCTTCTTTTTTTTGTCCTGTCACACCTCCGTGGTGGATAGGGCCTCAAGGAATCTTCTCCACCCGACTCTATCGCATGCCTGATGCCTAACATCATCTCAAGTGAGGCCTGCTGCCTTAACCTCGTCCTGCAGGGTTCTTCTCTAGGTGGCTCTAGGTCTGCCTCGCTTTCTCTTTCCCCCCATAGGGGACCAGTCTAGTGCACCCTGAGTGATGCAGGCTGGGTTCCGTCTCAGAGTGTGACCGATCCACTGCCATTTGCGTCTAGCGACTTGTTCTCTAATTAAGATGGTTTACACATATATAATTCTTCTTTCGCCTAGTCATTTCTCGTTATTTGTGGTCGGCTCTGCCAAGTCTCATTATCCAGGGTCATCTGGCTGTCCAGTACTAGCGCCTTCAGGTCGTTCTTAACTGTGGACATCCACGTTGCATGAGGCCGACCTGGTTCCCTCTTTCCATCTCCAGTTGCAGGGTCTTCTGAACGATGTATTCATAGTCCCTCCTGCTTACATGGCCATACCACCGCAGACGACGTTCTCTAGTTTTTTCAGCTATGGAAGCGACTTTTAGGCTTCCTCTGATGTGCTCATTTCCAGCTTCATCCAGCATCCCCCGGTGGTCCACCTCAGCATCTTCATTTCTGTTACGTGCAGCCTCTGTTCTTCTTGTCGTCTTGCAGCCCAGCATACCGATCCGTAGAGCATAGCAGATTTTACTGTGCATTATTTCTTTTCTATTCTTTCTCTAAGATATGTTATTTACGTATCAATTGTGTATTTTCTTTTGCTGTTATATTGCTATTTGTGTACGGCGGGACATCGAGGGAGAGTAGCGTAGCTTAAATGTGGTCGGGGCCCCTTTGGTTGCAAAAATACGTATATTATTTTTTTTTTAACGTAAGTCCTGCATGGACGGGGGACGGGCCTAGGGAGTGCACGAGTGAAGCTGATGAAAGGCGCCGCTGAGCCTATAACAGCTTCGGGTAAGCGGAGGGAGCCCTCTATGGCTCGGCCATATAAAAAAAAGATCTTACTGCTATCGCGAAGTACTCCTGAAAAGGCACGCCATTGAAGCCATCCTATGTTTATTCTATGCTCTACATCATTTTCAATCGTTCCATCATTGGTAAGAATAGAGCCGAGATATCTGAAGTGGTCCACATTTTTTATAGAATGGTTACACATGTATAATATTATATATGTTAACTATGTAAAAAGAACAAGAAATTTTGAGTTAAACATGGCACGATCAAATTAATGAAATATTGAATGTCGGCCACGTACGGAGACGGAGAAATCGATGTGTTTACATGACACGATGTATGAATGTTGAGAATGCTAGAGAAGTATGTCAGGAAATAACAGTTTTGCAGTCCATTATTTCTGCCTACCCCTTTGGGAGATGGCATAATGGTTAGTTAGTTAGTTAGTTTATAAGTTTAGGTTAGGTTTCTATTTGTGCAATTTACATACGGACAATTCGAATTTTAAAATTGGAATATTTTATAAACTTTTATTTTAGATATGGCAATATTTGTACATATTTTCAATCCATTTTCTCTATGAGATGTGTATCGTGACCAAATTGTGTGAAGTTTGTTAGTAAAATTCCTAGTTTATTATTACTCAATGTGTTTTATATATATAAAAAAAAATCTATCTATAAACGAATAAATATATTTTAATGAATTTGTGTTTTAATACTTATATATTTTGTAATGAGAAATCTTGATTATCCCAAATGGATGGCGAAAAAAAATCCCGTACAATCAATTTCCCGGTTAATCCGAAAACTAGAGACTCAATACAATATGGGCAAAGTAAAAATATGACAATTGCTCTCATCCCAAAAACCCTGAAATATTCTTAAATATTCGCTAAACCCTGAAAAATATGTTTTTTCTCTAATAACTAGGGCTAAAGAGGGTCTATAGATCTCAAAACAGAAAAAAACATCTTTTTGAAAGCTAAGCACAGGAAAAAAATACGCTTTTTATGTCAATTCCGAGTCCTATTGATCAGGAACAAAAAGACCAACATCCTCAAGTACAGGCGAGTTCTCTAAATACCCCCTGATAAATCCATGCCCATTTCTTCGAAGCTGCCAAGAGTTGGTTCCCAACGTTCTGAAAAGAAATGGCGTGGGGTAGAGCCATGGATAGTTACCATCAGTGGCGGTACTCCCATAGAAGCCCAGAAGCCCGGCTTGCGTAAGAAATTTTTAATCAAAACCCCCAATCTAAGTAATCAACTAACTAACTAACCATCACGCCATTTCCCCGGAGGGGTAGGCGTGAAGGATGGATCGCCACAATGGCCTGTCCTGGCATACCTCTCGGGCTTCATCTACATTCATACATCGTACCATGCACGCACGTCGATTATTCCGACTTCGAATGTGGCCGCCTTTTAGTAATTGATTAATTTGGTCATGCCATGTTTTCCTCGGTCGTCCTCGGCTTCTTTTCCCACTCACGCTGCTTGTGTACAACTTTTAACCATTCTACTCTCGTCCATTCGTTCCATATGTCCAAACCATCTCAGGGATCCTTTTTTAATTTTATTCATGATGCAGTCATCTGCCTTACATTTCTTTCTTAATTCATCGTTCAGTATTCTATCATACAACGTTTTCCCGCACATTCTTCTTAGTGATCTCATTTCTATGGCGTTTATCCTGCTTTCATCCTTCTTTTGCCAGCTCCAAGCTTCACTTCCATACATGAGGGTTGGCACTAGAACTCCATTGTGTACTGCCATCTTTGCTTCTGTGGATATACTTCTATTTGCAGTAATGACTTTCTAAGTAATCATGCCCCCGCATAAACCAACAAGCCACCTAATCACCTTCCTACAATGTTTCCATGAGATTTAAAAGGAATAGCCACAAGAGCTGAACCTCTGTAAGCCAGAAGAGGTTTTGATTGAAATATTTATTACGCAAGCCGGGCTTCTGTGGGAGTACCACCACTGGTTACCATATCCCCTCATTTAGAAATACCTCACTTCAAAGTAATCAAACAGGTAATTTGGATGAGAATAAAGAGCCAAAAGAACTTTGTCTATGCAATTTATTTAATAATAATTCTTATAATATATTTTTACAACATTAACCTAACTTAACAGAAGAATAATATAGGTTGCGGCATATGATAATGTGTAGCGAGAAGATGTAACCTTTCGGACGTCTAAATATAGAGTATCTATCAACTCCAATGGATCATGGACAACAGTATCAACCAGAAGACTTAATAATCAACCGTCTGTCTGAATCAATTCAATAACTTTATGTATGGAATATAATTTCGGCAAAATGGCGACCGTGGCTTTGCTGCAGATGGTGTATCCTGGTGGTCAAAGGGTTTTTCAATAAGGACGCTCAAACTTTGACAGCATGTAGCGGCCATTTTGGTAAAGTGATAGCTGTCAAATTTGACAATAATACTTATTTTATCTCAACATTTCACTTAGAAACGCTACACGCTTCAACAACTTGTAGAAATTGTTAAAATTGATTATCAAAATACTCTGTTTGCCAATTTATGGCATTCATGGCCTTCCTGCAGAGTCCACAATACGCGATTTATTGGTCGATGAAGCAGTGCCTGTTTGGGGTGGGCAAAATGAATCATTAAGGGATCTGAGCTGAACGGTTCCGATCAGCAAAGTGAGCAGACTCTTTTTCATAACTCATAAAAACGAACTCCCAAAAGGAGCTAAAAAAAAAAGGTCACCGCCAAGTTCGTTTTTATGAATGACTCAAAATGATGAACCGTGAGTTATGAAAAAGAGTCGACTCACTTTACTGAACGATATATTCAGCTCACAAAAGAGTCGACTCTTTCACAATGATTCAGCCAGCGGATCATTGAGCTTCCGCTCTTTTTTGTGAATCATCGCTCGCTCGCTCACCTGAGTGGCTCGACTCTTTGAGTTAACAAATTATGAAAAAGAGTATACTCACTTTACTGAACGATATATTCAGCTCACAAAAGAGTCGACTCTTTCACAATAATTTACGATTCAGCCAGCGGATCATTGAGCTGCCGCTCTTTTTTTATGAATCATCGCTCATTCGCTCACCAAAGTGAGTCGACTCTTTGAGTTTAACTCAACGGATCGCACATCCCCAGTGCCTGTACGTCAAAGAAACGCAAGATCAAAAAAAAATTGTGGCATATCACTTAGACAGGTTGTTTTATTTCATTTCAAAGTTCAAGCGATCTTAATGAAAAATCCTATATTTCAGTTCCACCATCTTCGTTGGCGACCATTTTGTTCTCGCTACAGTTAATACTAACTTAACTTTTGTATTTTATACAAAACCGTTGCAACTATATCCAGAAAGATTATGTCCGTTTGTTCAATCAAAGCAATGGGTTTAATATAGTTTTTAGATACACTTCCCCTGACTTCATATTCGTAGTTCACAATGAATAATTAATACGAATGAAAACCTCTGTTTTCTAGAAGTTTTATTATATTTTATGTGAATGTTTTGCCTGTCTAAGGTATCGAATGTCTTTATTAAAAAAGTGCATTTGATAATGCCTGAGACAGGTGAAACATGTCATTCACATTAAATATAATAAAACTTATAGAAAAATAACATTTTCATTCATATTAATTGTTTAAAATGGAGTTTTACATCATTGTTCAAGAAACAATAAATTTGCAATGAATATTCAATAGAAAAATTGTCTTAATAACCTCATTAATACAAATAGTGTTGAAGAAATCAAATTACAATTTTTTATGTAATAAAACATTATTTTTTCCACATTTTAATTTAAATTCTACAAACAAATTTATATAGTTCTTCCAATCGTCACCTGAGAGTAAGAGGGTTCCAACTAACAAAATTTCACATTTGTCTTTTTTTCATGAAAAGGGTTCTTACTAACCTTATCTATACGTACAATTAAAAATAAACATGTAATAGTATCTTCATTTCGATGTTACGAAGAGAATCAAGTTCCATCTGATCATTCAAAACACACGATTCATTGAAGAAGGATTTATTTACACTTAGAACTTTATTATTCCAACTGTCGCCAGAGAAAATTTACACGCTTCTCGGTAAAAGAGTTTCATCTGCTTCAGATGGAACCCTTTTATTCCAAGATACACACCCGAAACCAACAAAACGTTGACTTCATTTATCTCAGCTTTTTACTTTTGACAGTTGGAACCTTCTTACTCTTAGGTGACGCAATGTCACAAAGGTATAAAACCTTTGAAACATGTTTAAGATAATAAATTCAAAAATGGAAAAAACAGTGTTTACATTAATATTCATAGAATTCTAAAATTTGCATAAATATTCATTGCATTTTACTTATTGTTTCTTGATGATGTAAAACTCCAAATCAAATATATTAAATATTGATAGAAAACATACATTTTATAGAAGTTTATATATATTATATGGGAGTGATATGTTTCATCTTGCTGGGGCATTATCTAGTTCCCTGGCAAAGTGAAACATATCACTCCAATAAAATATATTAAAACTTCTAGAAAAAAAAAGTTGTTTTTATCAGTCAGGGGTAGCTCTCGAGTACATTGTAATAATATTGATTTAACCTATTTATTTTGTCATCCCTAACCCCTAGAGGCCTTAACATATCATGAGATTTTCAGTAGTAATACTAAAACAGGGAACATTTCAATAATTCAACGCGGATTCAGCAGTTCAAACAAGGTTCAAAAGTTCAACCCAGGTTCAAAAGTACAACCCAGGTTCAAAAGTTCAACTTAGGTTCAAAGTTCAACCCGGGGTTCAAAAGTTCAACCCAGGTTCAAAAGTTCAACTTAGGTTCAATGTTCAACCCAGGTTCAAAAGTTCAACCCAGGTTCAAAAGTTCAACTCGGGTTCAAAAGTTCAAACCAGGTTCAAATGTTTAACCCAGGTTCAAAAGTTCAATCCAGGTTCAAAATTTCAACTGAAGTACTTCAAAGCTTGTTCTACGGTTCAACTTAGATTCAACAATTTAACACAAGTTTTACATTTTATTTATATGATCTTAAATGAGCTTAATCAGTTTATAATACATATTGAGACAGGTAATGGAATAATTTTTTAATAATATAATTAATAAGCAGTTATTCTCTGCTTCATAACAAACTAACATTTTGTTATAAATGTTTCATTTTTATTCTTGGACCTTTATAATATTTTTATGTAATATAATTAAAAAAATAAAAGGATATACAAGCCTACCTAAAATGGCATAGGTCTATCAATGCAGGCTTGCGGAATCGACCTGCCTCTGAGAATGACGATGTGAATGACATAATAAAAAAACATACACGATTAAAATGATATTTTACTAAAATTAATATACATTTAAATAATTTTGAATTTATGCATATGAAAATATTTTAAATTTCATTGATATGAGTGTATTATCGCGGCATGGTTTTAATAAACATATTTTCAAAATATTTTAATATAAAAAAATCACATAAGTAGATTTTTTTTGATTCAAGCATATTCGTTATAATGGAATACCAGTGTTAAAAATTCTATTTTTTTCATTTTTTTCCTGCCTTCACTTTGCGTTGTGAATTTGTATAGATATATTTTTTTAACTCTGTTATTACGCAATATTTTATAAACTTTTTAAAACAGACATATTTAGGTTTGGGAGATTGGTCACACTCTGAGACGGGACCCAGCCTGCATCGCTCAGGGTACACTAGACTAGTCCCCTATGGGGGGAAAGAGGAAGCGAGGCAGACCTAGAGCCACCTGGAGAAGAGCCCTGCAGGACGAGGTAAAAGCAGCAGGCCTCACTTGGGATGATGTTAGGCATCAGGCATGCGATAGAGAAGTTTTTTGAGGCCCTATGCACCACGGAGGTGCGACAGGACAAAAATAAGAAGATTTTATACTAAATTTCAATAATTAACGATTTTGTATTATGACTAAAACCATACAAAACACGTCTGTTTTAAAAGCAAATGAAATATTATGGATATAACGAAGTTCTTTAACCATTTTTGAAATAATAGAATTTCCACATTCCGTCACGATTAATATAAGTGAAGGAATTGGCAGCCTATGCAAAGATGCGAGAATTACAAGAATTAAACGTTCGCGGATTTGAGTATGGATTCGTACGCTTGATAGACAACGGGAGCAACCTCGACGCTGCGTGACTTTAGACTGAGGGTTGCGTCCGGATTTCCGGGCTGCAGCTTCAGTTCCAACAGGACCCAGATGTTGTTTGTGAGTTTCAGCGCCTGGTACAGCATGTCCTGCCCCTCGACGTTCCTCTTGGCGATGGTGAAGATGTTGTACTGGGTCATGCGGGCCGTGATGGCGTCCGAGGAGGCCGTTACGCCGCGCAGGTTGTACTGAACCTCGTTCGCCGAGGGTATCTCCTTCCACGTGGCGAGGAAGACGCGTTTGTCTACCTGCCCGTCTTCCGTGAAGTACGCCTGCGGGGCGACGAGACATGCGAAGTAGAACACGTCCACATTGTTTTTGATGGCCACCTGAAAAGGCAAAAAAAAAGCCATGACAATATAACCAACAACTATAATTAATTATATTCTTGTACCGACCCTTACGTATGGAAGCGTACCATGGAACTGACAGAAGAAAGATGAAGGTGGAAAATCTGTGTTTGATAAGAGTGTTGAAAATAAAAGAAGTGAATGAGGTGTGAATGAAAGTATTATGATGAAAGAACAATAAGATTGTTTGGACACACGGAAAGAATTAATTATGAGAAAATGGTAAAGTAAAAAATATATATTAATGATGTAAATGGATTAAGAAATAGAGGGAGACCCAGGAAAATGTGGTACGATTCATATAATATTAGGAACACATGAGAAATGGTTCGACTTTAGGAATACAAGATACTCTCCAAAGTCAAGAGTATTTATTTTCTCAACGTATGTACTTTCACTAATATGAAAGGCATTGATCTCCGAAGCGATCATGTTCAGCAGTTTGAATGCTCTCCCCACATCACCAGAGGCAGGTTTGGTTCTGCAGGTTGGGAGATAAGACAGTCTGTGCTGACGCTGTAGAATATAACCATCTGGAATATAAAGATGAATACCTTCCAAACTAACTAACTAACCATCACGCCGTCTTCCCGAAGGGGTAGGCAGAAAGAATGAATTGCCACACTTTTCTTTCCTGACATATTTCTCTCGCTTCCTCAACATTCATACATCGTGTCATGCACGCGCGTCGATTTCTCTGACTCCTCACATGGCCAACATTCAATATTTGATTTATTTGATCGTGCCACGTTTTCCTCGGTCTTCCTCTATTTCTGGTTCCATTTACATCATTAACATATAATTTTTTTAGCATTCTTTCTTCATTCATTCTTTCTATGTGTCCAAACCATCTTAATGATCCTTTCATTATTTTGTTCATAGCACCATCATTCGCACCGCATTCACATCTTATATTTTCATTCGACACTATCATACACAGAGTATTCACACATTCGTCTAAGAGATCTCATTTCAACTGCATTTATTTTACTTTTTTCCTTCTTTTGCCAGTTCCATGCTTCGCTTCCATACATAAGGGTCGGTAGAAGAACACTATTACCAATACCTTCCAAGATAACGGAATTCTCAAAGAATCCTCCAATGAAATGGGTAAGTGTGAATCCTTCCCCCTTATCTGTATACTATTGGTCCCCAAAATGTCCAAGAGGAATGCGGTAGGATAAAGCCACGGATTGCATGGGCGAGGCTAACGAAAGGGCACTGCTGCGTCCTATAACAGCTTCAGACCACCTTTTATGGTCTGTCCTCTTTTAAAAATAGAATGTTTAAATATAATATAACAGACCTGCAGGTTGTTAAGCGGCTCCATGCGTTGTACGGGTCCAGTGACGGCCAGAGGGACGCTGGCTTCTGCAGATTGAGACGGCTGGAGTACCCCTATACCGAGGGGGCTCACAGGCACTAGACCGAAGCTGGAAACAAATCATTATTAAAAACATTCAGCAAATAAAAATATTTTCTATCAAAATTTCTCATTTTTGTCTTCATTTTATACAAGATGCATTCATCTTCAATATATTACTTTCTTGATTTTTCCGACATCGAATGTGGCCACCATTGAGTAGGGGTGAGCAATCCGCTCACGAGGTTAACTCAAAGAGTCGAATCACTTTAGTTGGCGAATGAGCGATAACTCATGAAAAAAAGAGCGGCAGTTCAATGATCCGCTGGCTGAATAGTAAATTAATGCGAAAGAGTCGACTCTTTCGTGAATCAGCTCATCCTGATGCGTTATTATTAATATGGCCGTTGTCAATGTTTTATTTTTTTTAAGCTAACTAACTAACTAACCATCACGCCGTCTCCTTGAAAGGGTAGGCAGAAAGAATGGACTGTCACACTTTTACAGATGCGGCACTCCATCCATCTCTTTTTGCTCCGCGGGAGACGCGGTGTGATGGGTTGCGAACCTCATCGCCACCAATAGGCATCTCCCGCGCACACTTCGATTGTCCAACACCCAAAAAATAAATCTAAAACAAATAATATAAAATACAATGATATAAAATAAAATAACAAAATAAAAATAATTTAACACAAAATGTTCATTTTAGATGGTGCACATATTGTCTATTTAATTTATGTTCCACGAATCCACCGTTTTTTTAATTTAGCACATAATGTAATAACACATAATGTTTTTTTCGATGTTGCACATCTTGGCATGGACTTATTATGGAAAAAAAAAAAAATTTTAGCTTTTTAAAATTTTTTTTTTTTTAGCTCAATTGTGAAAATCGGGCGATTGAAATCTGGCATGATTCCTCAAGACAGACTCATTTTTATGAAAACAAAAACTCAAAATGGTGAGTCGTGAGTTATGAAAAAGAGTCGGAACACTTTGCTGAGTTCAGCTCAGATCCCTGAGATGATTCATTTTGCCCACCCCTACCATCAGTGGCGGTACGTCCATACATGCCGATATCCCGGGCTTGCCTTAAAAATCATCAAGGAGGCTAAAACTATTCAAGAGTTGTACAGCTATTGGAAGTATTCTCACCTGTTTTTGTTGAGCTGTATGGCGAACCCGCTCATTGGCTGCATGGCCTTGTTGGTGAGTCGCAGCTCCATGCAGGGTTGGCCCCCGCGCCGGACGAAGGAGCCCCACACCTCCAGGCCCTTGCCCTTGTCGGCTGGGAGCCAGCAGGCTCGGGGCGGTGCGGGGGCCCCCTCTCGACCGGCACCCGGCGCACCTCCAAATAGCTCGCTCAGCAGGCCAGAGTTGCCGCCGGGAGCAGCGCCCATCTCCGGCACTCCGCCTAACTGTAATCAGCAAAGTAATGATTATTCATATCATTTACGCATAGATAAGGGCTTTACAAACATGACTTTTATTAAAACAACAATTACAGCCGTATTAAAAATGTTATACACCTGTATATCCTATAAATAAATAAAAAAGGTTTAGTGGATTTGGTTATATTTATGATTTACTAATTCTGATATTTTTTTTATATTTCTGATTTATGGATTTTGACAATTTTGCAAAATTTTGGATGTGTTCATTCTGATAATTTTGCTATATTTCTGATTTCCCAATTTTCTAATACATTTTCTAAATATCTGATTTATTAAGCCTGATAATTTTGCTATATTTCTGATTTACCAATTTCTGATAATTTAAATAAATTTCTGAGAAATAAATTCCGAAAATTTTGTGATATTACTGATTTATTATTAATTCTGTTTATTTTGTTATATTTCTGATAATTTAAATAAATTTCTGATAATCGAAATAATTTTCTGATAATTTAAATAAATTTCTGATAATTTAAATAAATTTCTGATAATTTAAATAAATTTCTGATAATTTAAATAAATTTCTGATAAATAAATTCAGATAATTTTGTGATATTACTGATTTATTAATTCTCTTAATTTCGTTACATTTACTAATTTTTGGATAAATTTGCTATATTTTTAATTTATTAATTCTGATAAGCTTGCTAAATTTCTGATTTATTAATTGTAATCATTTTACTACATATTTCCTCGCCATCAATGTAAAACTTCAAGATGACCTTAGAGCCTCAAGGCTAGTCACATAGTAATAAAAAATTACTAACCAGAACGTCCAAGCCTCCTCCGAGCAGGTCGATGGTAGCTGAAGGGGCTGGAGCGCTGCTGGGGGCGACTGGCGGCCCCCCGATGTCCATGGACAGCAGGTCACCAATCAGAGACTCCTAGAACGCAGCACAAACGTGACGCAAACACACCAAGACACGACCCACTCAATTATTTAACTAGAGCTGAGAGATTAGAAGTTAATTGAATTATTTTTATAAATCAAAGTAGAACATACTTAGCCCATTCAGACAGAACAAAGAATCTGACCTGACAAGAGTAAAAACTAGTCATTATTTTAACATACCCCAGCAACGACTTGAACACTGAATCTAGAAGAGCAGGACTTGGAATGAATTTGGACAAGACAAAAGTCATGCATAATGCACATCATTCCAGAACCAGTAATGGCTCTTGAAATGGTACAAGAATAATGTTGTTAACATAAAGCTATCGCTTAACCCAACCAATGACAGGTCATAAGTCCTGTGAACGCCTCGGCCACCATATTGTTTCGAAAAAAAAAATTTACATCTTCGTCTCTATTGAGATACAATTAATCCTTAATAATTTCTGTGTTACAGTTCGTCAGATCAAAATGAAAACAAAATTAAAATTAAATTTTTCATCTCTTAGAGCAAAGAGGTAGAAATGAGTAATTTATTTCTATATCAACTCTTATTTATGATGTAAGGTTTATTTTTTTATTAATAGTTTTTATAACTCTTAATAATAAATTCAGTAAATCATGCCAAAAATGTTGGAAAAAAAAAACTGTCTGAATGGGTTAATATTCCAAGATTGAAAGTAGTATTAACCCTTATTGGACGTATCAAAATAAAATGAGATCACGGCCCGAGACACATATGGACCCATAAATCGCCATATTGCAAAAATTGTTCATGGTGCTTAAGGCCTGATAAATGATGACATACGTCCGTTAAGAGTTAACACCAAGGAAGTTAATTAAATTGTCTATGGTACAAAAATAATAAAAGTGTTACCATTTGACAGGGGGTGGGTGACTAGAGTTAGATATTAATAAAGTTTTTCTCACATCGCGGAAGAGGTTTAGATTATTGACCTGGTTAGGTATTACGGTGGCCGAACGGTCCGGCTGATGGTCATCCGAGGATCCCTGCCGCGTAGGCAGGGACTTCCTGACTCCTGCACCACGACCTGAAAAACATTTTAAATGTCAGCGTTAAAACGAGACTTAATACGTTTGGTAAACACATAGAAACAGTTGACGAGTATAATACAGTGAAACCCCGATTTTACGTTTTTTAACCGTCGCGTTGCCATGTGGTCAATTGAGTTTCCACTGCCAATTTAAAGTTGATTTTCTTAAAACCTATGGACCCTAATATTATAAAAAAATTGTAATCCTCCATTGAAGTGTTCTCAATATTTCGTAATAAAAAAAAGCAAAAAATTACTTCCTTCATCCCAAAAAAAAATATTTTCTAAGACTGCCCTCACCTTCATTCGTGTTAAGGTAGAATTTGTTTTGCTAATATTTACAACTTTATCAAAAGTGACAAATACTTACTCGCTGTTTTGAACGTATTATAAATTATATCTTTGGCCTTTTCAATAGGTACGTAATAATACCGACTGTGGATGGAAACGCAGCACGCAACTTAATAATATCAGAACTGTGAAAATATTAACACTTTACCAAAAGGGACAAATATTAATACGTACTCGTTGTCTTGAACGTACTATACATTTTGCCTAGGTGCCTTTATCATACGTAAAATCTCGTAAAGTCTCGCCCCGCCGGCCGCGGCGCGAGACAAGTTTATACTTGGTGTCCAGTTGCTCGTATGCTGTGACGCATTCCATATCAGAAATCGCATGGTTCCAGAAAAAAATTAATAATGATATGTTTTTCAAATAATCCATGTATGTTATAGATATCGATCTATTCCTAATGAAATTCCCTACAAGATGACATAAATTAAATTTTGATTCATCGAGTCATATGCTTGATATTTAGATAAAGTTAGCGGTAAACTGAATTTACCACATGGGAGCGAGCGTTTTGTTTTGAACACGGTACGTTAAGGGTTAAGGGACCGAGAGAAAAAAACGTAAATGGAGGGAAAACGTAAATGGGGGGTATTGAAATTTTTTTTTTTTTTTAAATCACGTAGATTAGTGCGCGAAACGCATGAACCTAAATGAAACTGGCGTAAAAAGAAAGAAAATATTGTAATTAACTTTTTAAAAAATAACAAAAAACGTAAATACTGTTTGTAAATGACGATCGCGATTAATGTCAAAAAGAACGAAACGTTCCAAATCGAATCGAAAACCAAATGACAGAAGGACAGACCGTTAAAGGCGAAAATTAAAAAAAATAAAAATAAAAACGTAAAACCCAAAATAAAAAAACTTAAAAACTGTAAATGACGATCGCGATTAATGTCAAAAAGAACGAAGCGTTTCAAATCGAATCGAAAACAAATGACAGAAGGACAGATGTTAAAAGCGGGTAAAAAATGTACTAAAATACGAGGTCTGTTCAAAAAGTATCGCGAATTTTATATTTTTTCAAAAAGTATTTATTTATTCATGAATATCTATTTTGTCCCCTTCAAAGTAATTCCCCTCGGATATAATACATTTATGCCAACGTTTTTTCCAATCCTCGAAGCACTTAAAAAAATCATTTTTTGTGATCTTGTTCAGCTCCTCCTTTGATGCCGTCTTTATCTCCTCAATCGTGGCGTAGCGTCGTCCTTTCATGGGCCTCTTCAGTTTTGGAAACAGGAAAAAGTCACAGGGGGCCAGGTCTGGGGAATACGGTGGCTGCGGCACCATTACTGTGTTGTTTTTGGCCAAATATTCGCGCACAAGCAACGATGTGTGAGCAGGGGCGTTATCATGGTGCAAAAGCCAGTTTTTGTTCTTCCACAAATCCGGGCGTTTCTGGCGGATTGCTTCGCGCAAATTGCGCATAACTTGCAGGTAATATTCCTTATTGACCGTACTACCCTGTGGCAAGAACTCATGATGCACCACGCCCCTGCAATCGAAGAAAACTGTGAGCAAAACCTTCACGTTCGACCGAACTTGGCGCGCTTTTTTTGGTCTTGGCTCATGCGGCAGCTTCCATTGGGATGATTGAGCTTTGGTTTCCACGTCATAACCATAAACCCATGATTCGTCACCAGTTATGACCTTCTGGAGCACATTTGGGTCGTCACGGACCGAGTCCAACATCTCCTGAGCAATGTTAACGCGATGCTGTTTTTGGTCGAAATTGAGCAATTTTGGCACGAATTTCGCGGCGACCCGACTCATGCCCAAATCATTGGTTAAAATCGAATGGCACGAGCCAATCGATATGTTTAGGTCCTCAGCAACTTCTCTAACGGTGATTCGACGATTGGCTAATACTATTTTCTTCACTTTATCAATGTTTTCGTCTGTTGTTGACGTGCTCGGGCGTCCGGCACGCTCTTCGTCGTTCATATCTTCTCGGCCCTCTGAGAACATTTTGTACCACCGATAAACGTTGCTTTGGTCCAAGGTAGCTTCACCATATGCCACAGTCAACATTCGAAATGCGTCCGCGCACTTTATTTTGTTTTCACACAAAATTTGATACAGATTCTTTGATCCATTTTTTGGAATAGGCAAAAATCGAAGACGAGCCAAAACACATCCAAGCAAAACAGCTGTCAAAAATTAACTAAACATTCAAAATGGCCGACCTTGTCAGCATAAGTAAGGGACATGAGTACCAACATAACGCTACAAAAAAATCAAAAATCAAATATACGTAGCCAGCGGAAATTCAAAATTCGCGATACTTTTTGAACAGACCTCGTATATCAGGACTGAAATAATAAAACGCAATTGGCGGGAAAACGTTAAATACGGGGACGTAAAATCCGGGTTTCACTGTATTCATATTTCTAATGTCTATTGGGATAAATAAAGAAATTTGAGTTTGAAAAATGGAAGAGGCCTATATGTAGCAGTGGAGGGAAGAAGGCCGAAGACATACCTTCGACAAAGGCTGTGGGCGGCTTGTGGTAGACGGAGGCCAGCGAGCTGATGTGGCAAATGAGCTCGTCGAGCAGCGTGGGCTCCAGCAGATCTGTCTCCTCGCTGATGAGCGGCTTGTCGGCCAGCACCACCTCCTTGGCGGCCGCTGGGTCCGTTGACAGCAGGCGCCAGTAGATGAAGCCGCGGTCCCTGAAGGGAATTGGAAAAAATTAATCTAACAGTCAGCTCTAGATTCTATACCAATTTTTATTCTCAGTCGTATTCTTCGCGATTGAGGGTCGTGTCCATCCTGTAAACCAAACTTTTTTGGCCCGTAGACCCCTTGCCGAATTCTTCCATTTTGTGTAGACCCCCTGCTTTCCTAATAAATAAAAAATTAGGGATCTATGAAATGAAAATGGGAGTCCACAATAATAGATCTCATGTCGGATGGTCGAAACGTTTTAACGTCTTTTTTTTCTAGCTCATTCGGCAAAGATCGGATATTCGATTTTACCAAATAAACTTAAAAAAAAGGTCGCCAAACGTTTCGACCGGCATATTTTCCCCATTGAGTTAAAAAAAGGGTCGTCAAAGATTTCGACCATCCGACCGGCCTCTGGTGACACCGGTGGGAAGAGCAATTAGTCTGCTGAACGCGGTCTCCTCGGAGATCGACGTCTTTCATATTAGTGAAGGTACATTCAGGAGACAAATACTCTTGACTTTAGAAATTATCTTGTCTTCCTAATGTCGAACCATCTCTAATGCGTTCCTGGTACTATGTTGTATTTTTATAATATTTTACCTGTACTCAATAGATGCCTTAAACATTTTCCTGTTTGTAATGTCTTTTGAGTTAATAAACAAATTTGATTTGATTGACATGAGATCCACTATCGTGGACCCCCATTTTCATTTCAAAGACCCTCAATTTTTTTTTCGCTGACATGGACCCCTTCCAAGTTGCCGTAGACCCCTGGGGGTCTATATAGACCACTTTGGGAATCACTGCTGTAAACCATTGACCATGGCACACCATGCACTTCTGTCACCCGTCAGTCTCCAGGCTGCAGCTAATGAGAGACCAGTCAGCGTCCTGATTTAATTGGATCAGCGGCTCTTTCATCTTTCTTTTGCAATACGAACAAACTTTGTTTTAATTGGTCCCTCTATATAAATGTTATGGCGGTTCTTTCTAAGATTTGAGTGCAATGTGATGTTTCATTGTCTGGTGTAGTCACCTGAGGTCTGGGTTGTCCGAGTCCTGGGTGGCCAGGCTGAGAACATGCTGCACCAGCTCTTGTGTGTCAGCAGGCCGCTTCAAGAACAGCTTCACAACTGCGGTAAGCAGCTGTAGTTGGACCTATGATAAAACGGGATTTGTTATTATTTTAACACGTTTATTTCTTTAACCACCCTAAGCATATGAATGTACGTGATACGCAAACTTTGACTGTACCATTCTGCGCTATCCTGTATCACTGTATCAGGAGTGTTGGGTTTCAACACTCTTGAAGCTCGTCGAATGATCTTTCTGGGAAAACATTTTTTTAAACTATTATCCAGAGGTGTTTTCAATCCAGGAATACTGAGAGAGCTAAATCTGTACGTTCCCCATAGTTATAGCAGAGCAAGGGGGCATATATTCTTTTATGCCCCAAATTGCCGCACAGAGGCCCTTCGAAGTTCTCCTGTATTGAAAGCGATTCGTCTCTTAAATGAGGTTGCAAAAGAGATAGACCTCTTTGGATGCAATTATGACGAATTCGTAAATACCCTTATGATAAAGGCAGCAAGCAAATAACTGGCTTTTCCTACTCATAAGGTTCTATGTATATTTCCTTTGATATTCTTTTTTTTCACCCTTTACATCGATTTGTCTCGTGCTGTAATGATATACTTGTATTTCTTCCGGCAGATCAACTCCTCCAACCAGATCTATGCTTAGATACCTAAAGGTTCTGAGCTGTTGAAGAACCCTGATATGATTATATATTTTTTAATCAGCTCACCTGGGCATTTTCGTCTTGGAACCCTTCCAGGAAGGAGTCGAGCAGCTCGTCAGCATTGTCTATCCTCTCGGCGTACTCCCCGATGATCCAGACCATGGAGGCGCGCGCCTCGGGCTCATCCAGCGTGTCCAGGTTCTCGCACAGGGTGCTGATGATGCTCTCGTACTTGTTGGGGTACTTGCGGAATATGTCCTTGATCACCACGATGGCCTCCTGCACCACGTAGTTCACTTTCGTCTGGATCAGATCCAGCAAGGTGGACACGCAACGCTCCGCCGATGGCTCCACCTGAGATACAAATATTTTTAAATTTAAACATTTGGGATTACTATGCAAAAACAGCTGCGATTTTAGAAAAAGTAATTCAATAGTAAAATAAATTATATAATTTATAAACAAATCCTTTAACCTTTCCCTCACGGTGCTAAAATAAAAACGCGCATTCCGGTGATTTTAAATCAGAAAAATAAGAACATTCATAGCTAATCCCCTCAATTAATTATAATTGAAGTCAAAAATTATAATAATTGAGATAAATTTGCTGAGAAAATTAAAAAAAAAAACATCTGGCAACGCCCACGGAACGGGCATAGGTCCACTCTGGTTGCAAGCCCGAGAGCTACTGTCGGCGGCAGTGAGAACATTGAGCTCCTCGCGCTTCCACAGTGAAGTATGCAAGAGTGAGATGTGAATATAGCGTCGCGCACTCACAGCGTTTATACGCGAATTTGTTTCCGATGTTCACAAAATACTTCCGATGTACCCGATAAATTCTGATTATTATCAAAATTATTTTTTTAAATCAATGCGTAAATATATTATGGAGGAATACCTAAAATCTTAATCTTGTATTTATTATATTTATAGAAATATTGATGGTTATTAGAAGCAACGTGTAGAAGATAAAAATCATATGGAAGGAGGGTTAATTAATAGAAATTAAAACAAATCCAATTTTATATTTTGTTGGATTATTTGATATAAGTGCAGGTGTTCATATATAATTCTGGGCAGAGAGCGGCACAAAAACTTACTACTGTAGTTTCGGACGCACAGTGTAAAAAAGTACATAGCCAGCAGCCACCATTTTTAAGATCACCGTCAAATTCTCGAATCAAGAAGAAAATGTACATTGATGATTTTATGATTTAAAATACTCCGTAACTTCATTGATAGCCGTTACCTCTTGGAGAGTTATGGCTTCAATGCACCGGACAGGTATGCTCGCGCTAGAAGGCACGATCTGTTGTGCATACCGCATAGCAGAACAAATGTCATGGCGCAGTATACAATGACCTGGGGTATGGTGCTCTTGAATGAGGTGTCAGTCAATGTGGACATTCTCCAAATAACCTATGCGTCCTTTAAGGATTGTAGAGATACATACCTATCTATTTGCTGATATATGTGTATTATTTATTTTAACATGTATATCTGTGTTATTTTAATGTGTATTATTTTCACATGAATGTATTTTAATTTGTGTTTTTAAAGTATGTATTTTAATGTAAAATGTATACAGTAATTGAGTTCTAAAAACCTGTTGTATACAATTGTGGAAAATAATAAATAAATAAAAATTGTAAGCCGTGCCATTCATTTAGCTGTATCTCGGCGCCCAAAAAATATTCCAAGTCGAGTTTTCTGTGAGGGAGTACCTTGATGGCGCAGCGTCCGATGGCCCGCACAGCTTTGCGCACAAAGTCCACGTCCACCTCGGTGGCGTACTCCTTGAGCTCCCCGAGCACCTGCGCGATGTTGCTCTGCGCCGCCAGCCGGATCATGATGTCCAGCTTCTCCAGCTTCACGTAGATTGGATCGTTGTACTTCACGAAAAACACCTAAATAACCCAAATTTATAACATGATTTCAAAAGAAATATCATTTACTTTCAAAACATATAGAAAAACAGTGAAATCCTGATTGTACGTCCCCGTATTTAACATTATCCCATCATTTGCGTTTAATTATTACAATCCCGGTATATTTTAGCACATTTTTTATCCGCTTTTACATCTTTTTCCTCGCATTTTACATCGAAAATAATCAAAATATGCGAGTTACGCGCGTTTGACGATGAGTCGGCACAGCAGACACATTACTTCGGCCATGATTGGTCGACGTTGTGATTGACTCTTCCCTTCTCTGGTTTCAATCCTGGGATTGGTTTGCAGCAATTTCCTCTATTATTCTCTTCCATTCTTCCCTGTCTTGTGCGGCTCTTTTGAAATCTGCATATGATGAGCAGCGCACGTCCACCAACAGGTCCTCCAGGTACTCTCGGCGTGGGCGTCCCCTAGAGTTTGTCCCCTCGATCATACCCTCCATTATGGCATGCAAGAGACCTTCTTGACGTATTACATGGCCGATCCATCTTGCACGCCTTTCGGACAAGGTCCTGAGCAGGTGCCTTCCTCCTTCGATTCCTTGAAGAACTTCCTCATTCGTGATGTGGTCTCTCCAGGAAATTCCAAAGAGTCTTCTATAGGACCACATCTCAAAAGCCTCTAGTCTCCGCTTATCCCTTTCGGATAGGCACCATGTCTCGCAGCCGTACATCAAGACACTCCATACATAGGTCTTGATGAGGAGTATTCTCAGTTTTAGGTCTATATTATTTGACTCTATTATTTTCGACCTTTTATTAAATGCAAGCCTAGCCTGATGTATACGGCTGTCGACCTCGCTCTTAGACCGACCGTCCCATGTTATGATTGTTGTGATTGTCATACGGCGCGAAATGTGCTGATTGGCCGACATCTTTAAATTTTCACCAGTAAACATCTGTCCTTCTGTCATTCGGTTTTCGACTCGATTTGTAATGCTTCGTTCTTTTTGAAATTATTGGCGATCATTTTACAGTTTTAACGTTTTTTTGTTGTTGTTTTATTCGTTAAGTTAATTACAATATTTTCTTCCTTTTCGTTTTGGTTCACGGGTTTTGCGAATTAATCTATATTTAATAAAAAAATTGAAATGTTGTTTTTTTCAATATCCTCTCCTCGGAGATTGACGTCTTTCATATTAGTGAAAGTATGTTTAGAAGACAAATACTCTTGATTTTAGAGTGTCTTACCTTCCTAATGTGGAACCATCTCTCATGCGTTCCTAGTATTATATATAATATTTTACCTTTACTCAATAGATGCCTTAAACATTAATATTGTTTGTAATGACTGTTGACATAATAAACTGATGTGATTTGGCTTGCGCTGTAATGGTGTAAAGAGGTATCATAATCACCTTCATCTCGTGCTTGAGGATGTCGGGCCTCTTCTGAACGATGAGGTTGATATTTCGCAGGGCGACGTACTGCACCTCGGGCTCGGCGCTGAGCAGCGTCACAAGCGGGGGGGCCAGCTTCTTGGACAGCCCAGCGCAGAAGTCGGCGTCCCCGGCTAGAATCTCCATCAGCTTCATAAGCACCTGGAACCAAAAAAATCATAATTTAACACATTACGTTTATCTTTTCTTTTCCGTAACTGTATTACATTAAAAGTCCGTTTATTCGAAATTCAAGGAACCGGATTTCCCAAAAAAAATCGCATTACGAATTACGCGATCACTAAAAAAAAATTTTTACGCCAATCGCCGATGGCTTGGAACATCGCGGCCATTTTTTCATTCTGTCGAAATAATAATTATAACGTCAAATGTTCATAATAATAATAACAATAGCTTTTGGATAACATAACGATGTTTTTGTGGGTCTAATGGCGGTTTGAAATTAAAATCAACTATTTTATTGGTTAAAAGAACCCTATTAAGACAGGCATCTCATACGAATAAAAAAAAACGTATATAAAAATTAATACAGTGAAACCCGGATTTTAAATTTTCCCACCATTTGCGTGTAATTATTTCAGTCCCGATATATTTTAGTACATTTTTTTTCCGCAATGTACATCGAAAATATTCAAAATATGCGTGCTTGACACATTATTACGGTCGCGATTGGCCGACATCTTTCAATTTTAGCTGTTTTTGTTCTATCATTATCATTCGGTTTTCGACTCGATATCTAACGCTTTTGACATTCGCGATCATTTTATGAAAATTTCGAATTGCAAAATATCATTGTTCAAATTAACGGACTTTTACTGTAGAACATTGTCAGTGGGTAGGGTATTAATACCCATTTACTGGAATGGTGGTGGCCCTTTGGAAGGGTATAAGAATCATTCAACATGACTATATTTCAGTAATTATTAATTATCCCAATAGACGTCTTTGTACGTCCACATTCAACAGAGATGAAGTTTATTTATTTTTATTTTACAAAAACGAGACATAAAAAAACTAAAAACAATTAGACTCATTTGATGGTGATGAAATTTTACACATAAATACATTATAAACAACCAAGTAAACTTAACTTCTAGTCCTATGATTAATTTGTTTCCTCTGTCTCATAATTCTAAATAAACAACAATTTGCTCTGCCGCTAAATTTAAATTCCCCCTCCATTTTTTCACTCGTCATTTAGAATACAAGTAATGACTCTCTTTCATTTGACTATTAAAATTCATTAATTCATACATCGAACAAGGGAAGTCTGTGTCCAAAGTAGAAGAAATAAATAACAAGTATTGTTCACCTTGACGGCAGACAGAACGACGGCTGCGTTGGCGTGCGCCAGGCGCGGCGTGATCCTCTCGCAGATGCTCTGTGCCTCACGCGCGTCCGCCGGCGAGTAGTTGCTCAGCGAGTCCAGGATGAACACCTGCCCCCACTCCGTGCACTCGTTCAGGGCTGTCAGCAGCTTGTTGATGGTGGGGGCGTTCATCTCTGGAATATTCACATCATCAATCAAATCACTGCATGTGAAGTGGTGAAAAATCGGACTTGTCTACTGTACACCGCATTAACAGTAGCAATAAATCGGACTGGCGTTACTATACACTGCATTTGCTGTGGCAATAAATCACACTCGCGCTACTATACACTGCATTTGCAGTGGCAATAAATCACATGTGCGTTACTATACACTGCATTTGTAGCGGCTATAAATCGGAATCACGGCACTATACACATAATTTGTAGTGGCGATAAATCGGACTGGTGGCACTATACACTGCTTTCCCAGTGCAGATAATTCGGACTTGCCATTTGCAGTGGCGATATATCGGACTCTCACTAATATACACTGCATTTGTAGTAGCGATAAATCGGACTGCATTTGCAGTGTTGACAAATTGGCCTCACGGCACTGTACACTGTATTTGCAGTAGTGGGAATAGAATTCATGCTATTACACACTGCATTTGCAGTGGCAAAAATCGGACTCGCGCTACTGCATTTGCAGTGGTGATAAATAAGATTGCACTACTATACACTGCTATTGCAGTGTATTGCGAAAACAGGAATGGCATTACTATACACAGAATTTGCAGTGGTGCTAAATTGGACTTGCGTCACTATACACTGCATTCGCATTGATTTACAATTGATTTTGTTATTGAGTTAAACAAAGGTAAAAATGTCATTTTATCATATAGGGTCTAGATTTAAAAAATATCACAGTAAGGACTTACCGACTAGAGGATGCCCACTGACGCTGGCTTCGTTGATCTCTGATAGAGCAGCCACTGCGTTGGCCACCACCATGGGGTTAGAGTCGCTCAAGAGGTCCTTCAGCTGGTCTAGGAAACCCTGACGGAATGGCATCAAACAAATGTGTGAATATTAGCATCAGCATATCATTCTGTCTCTCCCAATGATGAAGATGTAAAACTTTCGAGAAAAATCAAGAAAAAACTGAAAAGTTGAAAAAAGTATTTTATCAAAAGGGATTTCAAAGACTTAAGTTTATAAATATTGATAATACTGATTTATTTTTGATATTTTGTTTGCAATAATGATGATATTATTATTATAAAAATAAAATAAAAATAATAATATCCAGGATTTAAAACAATGAAACTCCAATATGAGCAGAAAATAGCTCTATAATTGTGAAGAATAATTAGACTTGAACCCAAGTCCCCTGTATCAGGAATCAAGCATTTTGTCCCCTAGATCAGTGCTCCGCAATGTTTTCTCACCTACAGTACACCAAAGTTCTTCCTAGAATATCGCGGCACACCAAAAGCTAAAATTCGGTCTAGACGTGGGCGTTAATCAGCTCAGAAGACGTTGGTAACATTTGTTTTAGCTCATCAGCGACTTCCGGCCAGTAGAAATCGGCGGCATCCTTTTTTTTAGCTCATTCAGGAAAATTTAATGTCCAATTTTTCTTCAGACTATAACTTTTTTTTCATTATGTATTTGACCGCGGCACATCTGCATCAGCTGACAGTCGACTTCGCAGGAGGCCAATTCCTCTAAAGAAACAGGCCACTAGGCCTACACTAAGAATAAGAAGAAGATTATTATGAAGGATTCTGGTCGAGTCCAGACTTGAACCAAGTCCTCTGGATCAGGGGTCAAGCATTCTGTCTTTTAGACCACCAATAATAGATTATAATTATTTTTAAAAGACTAACATCAAAGACTTAAATAAATTATATTAGCATTTATCCCATATGAGCAGATAGAAAATAAGCTCGTTATAATGAAGAAGAAATCTGGTTGTGTCCAGGCTTGAACCCAAGTCCCCTGGATCAGGAGCAAGCGTTCCGTCCCCTAGACCAGTGCTCCGCAACCGGTGTGCCGCGGCCAAATACATAATGAAAAAAATATTTAAGTTATAGTCGGAATTTGTGAATTCGTGAATTGCTAAAGGTTTGACTTTTTCGTAAATCAGTTGAAGAGACTTTGGTGACCTTTTCTTAGGTCATTTGTGAAAAATCGGTCGTCGCCGATTTCTACTGGCCGTAAGTTGCCGGCGACCTCCAATTTTTTTTAGTAGGATTCGTCAAAATCGTACGTTGGATCTTTCGGGTCCGATTTCTACAAGCCGGAAGTCGCTGATGAGCTAAAAAACCAGCATCTCCGGAGCCCATGTCCAGACATGGTTTGCGCGGAATTCTAGGAAGATCTTATGTGTGCCGTAGGTGAGAAAAGATTGCGGAGCACTGCCCTAGACCAATACAAATAGATTTTATTTATTTATACATGATACACAAATGAGACATTACAAACGAAAAACATTTAGGCAACTCATTTGGACACAAAACGGTGTTACAAAGATAAGATAAAACAACATGAGACCAAAAAATCATACATATCAGAAGGAATCCAAATATGTCGACGTCAGTGAGGCAGTACTCTTTCCAGAATTTGAAATATTTTTTTTATGAATACTGCCTCACTGACACTGAGAATGTCCAAATCCGAGATGATTAGATTCAGTGTCCGAATTGCTCTTCCTACTAGCATCACCAAAGAACAATTGATGTCGGCGCTGTTGCAGGTAGTTATCAGGAACAAAAAGACCTATTTGCTCCAGAACATAGGGGTTCTCAATAGAGCCTCGAATCAGTTTGAAAAATGAATGAAATAACTAACTAACTAACTAACTAACCATCACGCCGTCTCCCCGAAGGGGTAGGCAGAAAGAATGGACTGCCACACCTTTCTTTCCTGACATATTTCTCTCGCTTCCTCAACATTCATACATCGTGTCATGCACGCGCGTCGATTTCTCTGACTCCTCATGGCCGACATTCAATATTTGATTTATTTGATCGTGCCACGTTTTCCTTGGTCTTCCTCTATTTCTGGTACCATTTACATCATTAACATATAATTTTTTTACCATTCTTTCTTCATTCATTCTTTCCATATGTCCAAACCATCTTAATGATCCTTTCATTATTTTGTTCATGACACCATCATTCGCACCGCATTCACTTCTTATATTTTCATTCGACACTCTATCATACACAGAGTATCCACACATTCGTCTAAGAAATCTCATTTCTACTGCATTTATTCTACTTTCATCCTTCTTTTGCCAGTTCCATGCTTCGCTTCCATACATAAGGGTGGGTAGAAGAACACCATTGTGCACTGCCATTCTAGCTTTTTTGGATAGGTTTTTGTTTGCGATGACAACTTTAAGTGCACCATTCACTTTGTTGCCTGCCCCAACCCTTCTTTCAATATCCCTCTCCACTCCCCATCTCTTGTAAACATACTACCTAAATACACAAACTCAGCTACTTGCTCCAAGTTTTCACCATTCACGCTAATGTTGCAGACTGTCGTGGTTTCTTCCTTTTCAAAAATCATTACCTTGGACTTATTAACATTCATCATCAGATCATTTCGCATGCATACCTCATACATACAATTCACCAGGACTTGTAGTTCATGCTCGTTGTCAGCAAGTAGGACAGCGTCATCCGCATACAAGAGACAGCTTACTGACACTCCGCTCATTTTTGGCACCTACATCCAACCCTTTCAGCTCTCTCATACAATTGTCCATATACAGATTAAATAACCACGGGGACATTACGCAACCTTGTTTGACACCTTTATTGATATCAAACCAGGCTGTAAGATCTCCATTTACTCTGACACTAGCAGAGCTTTCCGTGTATAGTGACTTAATGGCCGTGATCAGTTTTGTACTTATTCCATATTCAGACAATATTTTCCACAACTTTTCTCTATTAACGTAATCATATGCTTTTTGTAAGTCGACAAATGCACAGAAAAGTTTGCGATTTTTGGCCAGAAACTTCTCTGTCAATGTACGAAGTCCAAAAATTTGATCCATACATCCTCTGCCATTCATAAAGGCACCTTGCACATCCCAAACTTTGTCACTCGTCAATTTTCTTACTCTTTCTATTAAAATTCTGCCATAGACTTTACCAACGACACTCAAAAGACTAATAGCTCTGTGGTTTCCACATTCCATACGCGATCCTTTTCCTTTGTACAGGGGCATAATTACTGCTCTCCTCCAGTCTAGCGGCGTATATCCCTCCTCCAAGCACTGGTTAAATAACTTACATAACCATGTAGAAACCACTTCGCCACCGCTTTTAATAAAGTCTATGGCAATACAATCAAACCCAACAGCTTTTCCACTTTTCATTGCACTCACGGATCTTTTCATCTCATTCGTACTTATTTTTTCAATATTATCATTCATAGGTCCCGCACTCGCACTAGCTGTCATATTTTCGATCACGCTTGTATCACCACCATACATCTCCTTAAAATATTCCATCCATCTTTCTTGTATGATCTTACTCTCCGTTAACATTCTTCCCTCGTTGTCTAAAATTGCTTTCACACATCCACTATCAGGAGGATTTCGGGCTTTTTTAACTTCTTTCCAAAACATTTTTAAATTTGCTTGGAAGTTGTTTGAATGAAATAATGAATGCGGTAATCACCTGGTCCTCCACCATGCTGGAGGAGATGTCGTACAGCTTGGCGACGCAGACGGCGGCCGTCTTCCGCACGTAGGGGTCCTCGTCCCGCAGGCACTTGCGCAGCGGCTCGCAGAGGTACTCGGTGATCTTGTCCACGCGGATGCAGCCCATGGTGCGCACCGCCAGCGCCCTGATCAGCGGGTTGGGGTCCTCGCAGTCCTGCGACACATTCACGCTTACCACACTCCCCACAAACGCACACCGCGCTACACACCAATACACCATTACATATGCAAAATGATTTAACAGAACGGTAAACTGTTTTTGCAGTGCGAATGCCATTTGTTTGTATTATTATTATTATTTTGTTAAATCGCTCTTTACATCATGACAGCAAGAGCCAAATCGATGTAAAGGGTATTATAGCTATCATAGTGATTCTCGTGTCATGTGATATGTGGCTAAATCTATCGCCATTTTATTGTCACGTGAATTCTACACCAGACCAAACACAGTGTGACAATCACACTGCCCTCGCCGGGAATCGAACCCGGAACCTTCGGGGTGGTAGTCAATGCACTTACCACTCGGCCACGAAGGTCGTCAAGAAAGAAAGAAGGAAGGTGTATGTGAGAATAAAAACAAAACTATTAAAATAGTTACTTTTACCGCCATTACCTAGCTATATTTGCAGTCCAAGAAATTGGTGCTGCACTGCGGATTCACAGACTGATAGTTCTAGCTCATCATAATATTATATATCCAACCTCTGATTGAAGAGGAGCAAGAAGACGAAGATTAAATGTGGCCTGGGGTCCCTCTTCCTTTGATATAAATATAAGGTAACATAAGTCCCATATGGATGGAGGAGGGGTCTACAGATTCCATGACCTAAGCTGATGAAAAAGCGCCGCTGCGTCATATAATACCTTCCGGTAAGCGGAGGGTAACCTTCTGTATGCATCATTTGATAATCCGAATCTATAAAACCCATGTCAGACCCGTTATGACACGTGCTATAGAAACTAAAGCTGACATAGTTAGGACCGAAAGACTTCTTCGGACATCTGAGATGTGACTACTCGAAGCGTTGCCCCAGTACAAATTACGGGGATCGAGCGTTCGCGGTAGCCGGTCCATCAGCTTGGAACAATCTCCCTTCACACCTTAGATGCATAAATGATCCGACAGATTTCAGATCTTAATTGAAAACCCATCTTTTTCATATTTCATACCCAATTTAAACATTTATACTTTGTTCTACTATACTTTTAAACCGATCGTTTTTTAAGCGGTCACATTTAGATTTTTAGATTTAAAACACGTCTTAATGCGCCCTTGAGGTGATTACATCACAAAAACGGCGCTTTAAAAGTTAGCATATTATTATTATTATTATTATTACTGCGAGACTCAGGGACAGGGTAAAAAACGCTGAAGTAAGAAAGATCTATTAGATGGAAGATATCGTGGGATGTTGTAAGAATTCCCTTTGTAATTATAATCATAACGGTGGTGTATGGCAGTTAAAGGGTCAAGCAAGATTCAATGACAGAAACTCACATTTAATTGAAGTGAAATTTAATGTCAGTAACTGTATTATGGTTGTGGAAAAACATAATGTCAGAAACCCGTATTTGTTTGAAGCGATACTAACTATTGGAAACCCTGCTTTTATACTATTGACCCACCATTTGATTGAAGCGAATTAGTTGTATTTTTAAAAATATGTTTATAAAATGGCAGAAAAGTTAAATAAATGTAATGGTGTCTTGCGCAGCGTAGTGTGGGTATTTTTTACGACACAATCACTCCATCTTTCTCAGTCCAGAAGTTTAGTTAGTGGTTAGTGTACGAATATTAAAAACTAGACACAATTTTTTTTATCTAAGCTTTCATGGTTGCCAGGAATATTTGAATTAGTACTTTATTAACACACCTAATTGGACTAAAGGAAAATATTTTCCAGTCTTTACATATAATCCATGTTCTTATAGACACAGGTTAGTATTACCCACATTTTTTATAAATAAAATTAACATATTTGTCAATGGAATGAAAAGAACGACAATTCAAAAGAAGTATGTTAACAGTTCTACTTTTGAAAATTTAAATATTATTATTATTTTGTTGAATCGCATTTTACACTTCTTTTTACGCTGCAATCTCTGGCGTTTTAAAATCCACAATATGGAAAAACAAAGACATTGCCATTAAGAGTAAGATGAGAATCTATAAAGCATGCGTAAGACCAATAATATATGGCGTCGAAGCAAGGGCAGATACAGTAAGGACCAAACAAGTTTTGAGGACTTCCGAAATGAAGACACTGAGGATGATAGCAGGCAAGACATTAAAAGATCGTGTGAGGAACACCGGAATAAAAGAGATATGTGAGGCTGAGGATATTATAAGATGGAGCAGACAGCGAAAAAGGGACTGGTACGGTCATGTTCAAAGAATGGACACCACCAGTCTCCCCTATATTGCACTACATAATCAGTCTCATGGGACTCGTCGAAGTCTACTTCACAGGAGGAGCAACACTCTGGAGAACCTACCACATAGGTCTACAACAAGGAAGAAGAAGAAGAAGCTTTTTACATCATTACAGCATGAGCCAAATCCATGTAAAGGTATAGCTATCATATTGATTCATATGACATGTGATAGGTAGCTAATTTATCACCATTTTATTGTCACTTGAATTCTATACCACACCCAAAGACAGTGTGACAATCACATTGCCGCCGCCGGGAATCGAACCCGGAACCTTCGGGATAGCAGTCATAGCTGTTGCCACTCGGCCACGAAGGTCGTTAAGATATATATACTAACACATGATCTTTATACCTTGAATGGGGTGACTGTTCAAAATTTAATCAGCGAAACTGATAAAACCTATCATGGCAATTTTTGAGTGTCAAGTTACATTTTTTTAAATCAAATTTATTATGTAGCAACACGGAAAGCTTAGATGAAAAAAAAATGTTCAATAATATAATATCAATTGTTTTTGTTTTCAATTATAAATTTAAAATTGGAACAAATCAAAAATCATTTTATTATAGTAGGAGACATAAGATTGAATTTCTCAATTATTTTTTAAAAATTTGTTGCAATTTATGTTATTTTATATTTTTAATATCTTTATAAATCACAATACTTCAATATTTCTTCCGTCAGATATGGCTCATTCAACTCCATTAAAATTTTATCCATAATCAATTAATAAACAATACATTGAATTAAAAATAATTTAGATTACCTCTACACATCCATGTATATATATTTAAAAATAAATACAAAAAAAATCTAACAGATAAATGTATTAAGAAGTTACTAAATATCTAAGTTAAATACGGGCTTGCCACGCAATTGTTATCATTCTTTTTTTGAAACTAATGTGTGTACATAATCCATAGATTAAATATTTTAAACATTTGAGGTTATGTTTAGCTCAATCTATGCACATGTTTGTTAAATTAGAGTCATCTATTTAAAACAAGAATACAAAAGAGATCTAATTAGATTTAAGATCACAACGAACATGGGAGTAGGGTTTTAGAACAGGATTGAAATATTAATAAGAATATCTTCGCTGGATCTTCCATATTAAACATGCTTCATCGACTCGGAAATCATTGACTGTTTGACACATTTCTTAATCAGAAAACTAAGTATAGTGTGCTTTTTTTAAAGGTTTGGTTTTTAAACTGGCAACATTGTTTCTACAGACTCTCAATTTGACAATTGACAGTTGATTTGTAGTCAGTATGTTTTGCCATGTCAGCAAGAATAGACTGACATCGGAACAACGCTTGCAAATTGTGCAAATTTAATTTTAAAATTATGGTTCAGTTCGCCACACTTATTGTGCACTACGTCCATTTTACAGTCGACATTATTATGGACTATTGTCCATCCGGGCAAGTTATTCGGAAGAGCGTGGATCGTTTTCACACCACGTACACTCTAGTGGATAATACGCATCCACAAATATGACAATTGTCTAAAATTGGATTTCACGATTGCGCTTCATTCGAACTAGCCGTGGCGCTCATATGCCCGAAATCATATTTAAACAATAATGGTAATTTGGTGATAATTATACTTGTCATATCAAAATATAAGCTTTTGTATTCCATCCTAACAGAAGTTTGCCGCCGGACTTTTCTGCCTTATAATACTGACGGTGACGATTATTTAAGCCAAATTGTCACATTGTACAAGACACCGAGCATGAGTTAAAGCGACTGAAAATTTGTTTTATAATATTTTAAATTTCACAAAAATGGTGCCATTTATGATGCAACCGTTGTGATTAGGTACTATTTTTATTATTGTTTATGGCAATTCTATGATGTTCATCTGTCTCCATAGATAAAGATGTTGATGCAGTTCTGTTTTTAAGGCTATCAAGTTTCGTATTGTAAATAGGCACTTTATTTTTTTAATGCGAGCACGATTGTTTTAAGATTAAAAATATGCATTTTATTATTTCCGAGTCGATAGAAGGGCGGTGCATCGCGTGTGAAGACCCAGCGAGAGGAGCGTTACAAGGACAGAGACTCCCACTATCGATGTAGCTTTGGTGGGTTACCTTGACTAGCTGGGAGGTTGGCAAGTCCTTTGCGCCCGTCATTTTTTCAATAAAGAGGTAAAAAAGATAAAAAAACACGAATCACAACACAGAAAGTGTGCTCTGCATTATACAGAAGTCAAGAGATGATATGTGAGGAGGATGACTGAAGATGAGATGGCGACAGGTCTCCGCGGATGAGGGAAATGTTCACGCGCGTCTTAGCAACATGATTTTGCGAATAATTTCCGAGCAGCGAGTCCTAGTCAAAAAATTGTACATAAGTCCCATACGTCCATATTACATGACCAAATATCCAAATTAAAAAAAATATGTATTTGTATATTCCAATTTTTATTTATTTTTAATTTCAAATAATTGAGATAGTATATTTATACGAGTATTTCACAAATTAATACTTTATCTAGCACATTTTTTTATGTGGTAATATGTTTTCTTTATTTAACTAACTAATTAACCATCACGTCGTCTCCTCGAAGGGGTATACAGTAAAGAATGGACCACCACAGTTCTTTCCTGACATAATTCTATCGCTTCCTCAACATTCATACATCGTGTCATGAACATCCCAATGATGAAGGTGTAAAACCTTCGAAACAATGGACCAACACACTACTCAATCCTGACACACCTCTCTAGCACCCTCCACATTCCCACATTCATACAACGAATCATACACGCACGTCCATTCTTCCGACTTCTAACTTGGCCGACCTGTTAACAGTATTTTAATTCACAAAATAAATTGTCATTACGGAATCCCAGCGTTAACACTTTAAGTTTATTAAAAATCATTATTATTTACCAAAATAGTGACATATCCCCTTCGATACAGAGTAAATAAACTGGATATACCTTCGCAGACTCTCTTTAGATTTCACATATATGAAATCAAATCACAAAAACTAACTAACTAACCATCACGCCATTTCTCCGGAGGAGTAGGCAGAGAGGATGGATTGCCACAATGCTCTGTCCTGGCATACCTCTCGGGCTTCCTCTACATTCATACATTGTACCATGCACGCACGTCGATTATTCTGACTTCGAATGTGGCCGCCTTTTAGTAATTGATTCATTTGGTCATGCCATGTTTTCTTCGGTCGTCATCGGCTTCTTTTTCCACTCACGCTGCTTGTGTACAACTTTTTAACCATTCTTCTCTCATCCATTCGTTCCATATGTCCAAACCATCTCAAGGATCCTTTTTTAATTTTATCCATGATGCAGTCATCTGCCTTACATTTCTCTCTTATTTCATTGTTCGGTATTCTGTCATACAATGTTTTCCTGCACATTCTTCTCAGTGAACTCATCTCTACGGCGTTTATCCTGCTTTCATCCTTCTTTTGCCAGCTCCAAGTTTCACTTCCATACATGAGGGTTGGCACTAGAACTCCATTGTGTACTGCCATTTTTGCTTCTGTGGATATATTATATGTTATATATTATATGGATACATACTAAATCAAATCACACTTATGATTATCATTCGCCTTGTTGTTTGTTCCGACAGGATGTATACGCGCGTCATTCATGACACAATTCATGCACAATTCATAATTCAGCACCAATCCAATATCAATAAATCAATTCTACAAAAGGTTACAGCCCAATCTTAATCATGTTCATATTAAAAAATATATAAAAATATCATAGACTGCATAATATCAGAAATTATTCACAAAATAATGAGCTCTTCGTCAATATTATATATAATAATAATAATAATAACGTAAGACGTATGTAAAATCTAGGACACACATAATATAAGATTTACACTTCTTACACATAAAAGCTTTGTGAACAAAATAATACAAAGAAAAATGCAAATTCGTAACCGGCCGCTAAGAAGGAAAATCAAAAAGTGCTGGAATCAAAAATGAATGGTGCTCTTAAAGATCGTCACACAAGAAATATCCACATTAATTAGGGTGGACCGGGTGGAATGAATCATGTTACAGAAAGCAGCAGATATCTCAGAGTAATATAGAGCATACTCTTAATTCTGATTCCGTCTATTATAAGTTTATTTACTAAAATACAGTCAAACCCGGTTATTACGATCACAGAAATCGAGAGATCTCGGATTTAACGCTTACCACTCCTTTGTTGAATACCAGCCGACATGGCTATATGTACGCTACAACTCAGTTGTCGGCTGGCAGCCGACAAGACAACACTTGCGCACGCGGTGTATTTTCGCGCGCAAAGCTTGACATGTGTCATTGTTTCTTGTGATTATTCGTTAAAAAAACTTTTAATTTCACGTTTTAATAAGATTTTGACTGTTTTCCATTTTTATTTTACTATAAAATAATCCTTGCAAATTCACATAACCTAAAATGGCGGGAACTTCGCGTGATACGTCATGCAGAGGAGGGATTAGAGTACAAGCCCCACTTCATTGCGAAACTGGACAAAGGTTCTTAAGACTGTACTGTGTGCAGTAACAGAAAGATTCCAGGGGGAAGACAGGAAACAGTGTGGTTTTCGAGACCTGTTCCAGAAAAACTGGTCTCCATCCTGGAGATTGTTTAAAAAGTACCATAGTATGCAAAACTATAAGTAGTCCATAATGTTTTTTGTAAATTGTTTTTTATTTGAAGAATAAATCATTACAAATGAATTTTTGACGCTCGTTTTTGTAACTACCTATCAATAAATTAATATTTTGACATTATTTAAATTAGAGTTGGCTGACAAACAATATCAAAAAAGAATGGAGTGGTAAGGGTTAACGATGAGAATGTCTTCATGTGATCAGTTTAGATTCATCTTCAGTTTATTTATTTACTCAAAAGATATTACAAACATAGTTATAGTTTAAGGCATCTATTTGAGAAAGGGTAAAGTATCAGGAACGCAGGAGAGATGTTTCAATTTTAGGAAGACAAGATATTATCTAAAGTTTAGAGTATTTGTCTTCTGAACGTACTTTCACTAATATGAAAGACGTCCATCTCTGAGGTAATTTTGTTCAGCAGACTCATTGCTCTTCCCACCGGCATTCCCAACAATCTATGCTGGCGCTGTCGGAGATATCTGTCGGGAACAAAAAGACTTCCAGCACGGCTGAATTCTCAAAATATCCTCTAATTAATCTAAATGGATGATGGGTATGTTTGTAACCATTTAAAAATATCTATTCTCTGATAATAACAAGAAAATTCAATCGGTTCCATCTTCCTCATAATAACCAAGTTCGACTGTATATTAAATTCTTGGTATATGTTTGATGTGTTATAAAAAATTTACATATCAAGTATTTGTAATGTTAGTGTTAATTATAAATTGAATTGATTACAAAGATGGTTAGATGAATGTAAATATGTATATTTTTAAGCTGTAGCATTTAGGAAGTATGTTGGGTTTGATTAACCTAGCATATTCCCCGAATCAAAGATTAAATATACTGAATAAAAATCGTAATACTCTATTTTACTCTGCACATGACGTTATAAAACATATATTTTTAATGATAAACTGAATTCCGTGATATGACCAATTCCCACATGCAGAAGAGATAAAAAAAATCTATCATACGATCCTCAACGTAATAACTTGTTACCGGTTAAACCAGATCTAACACTGGCCGAATCAGTTTGGTAATGTTAGGTTAGTTCATAGGTTCCCAACGGATCCGGAACCACCCCTCGACGGTCGCTGGAGCTGGAGCATTGCTGGAGGCGTAAAGGTAGAAATGGTGGTAGGCCTTGACTGCAGCGATACTTTTCAAGATTCAGCAGAAAAACCCAATTAAATTTAACTAACTAACTAACCATTACTCCGTCTCCCCGAAGGGGTAGGCAGCAAAGAATGGACTGCCACACTTTTCTTTTCGGACATATTTCTCTCACTTCCTCAACATTCATACATCGTGTCATGTACGCGTGTCGATTTCTCCGATTCCTCACATGGCCGACATTCAATATTTGATTTATTTGATCGTGCCACGTTTTCCTTGGTCTTCCTCTATTTCTGGTTCCTTTTACATCGTTAATATATAATTTTTTTACCATTCTTTTTTCATTCATTCTTTCCAAATGTCCAAACCATTTTAATAATCCTTTCATTATTTTGTTCATAGCACCATCATTCGCACCGCATTCACATATTATATTTTCATTCGACACTCTATCATACACAGAGTATCCACACATTCGTCTAAGAGATCTCATTTCTACTGCATTTATTCTACTTTCATCCATCTTTTGCCAGTTCCATGCTTAGATTCCATACATAAGGGTTGGTAGAAGAACACCATTAAATTTAATCATATATTATAAACTAGATAAATAACTAACCATCACGCCGTCTCACTGAAGGGGTAGGCAGAAATAATGGACTACCACACTGTTCTTTTCTGACATATTTCTCTCGTGTCCGGCACACACGTTGATTCCTCTAACTACTTACGTAGCTAATTTAATATTTGATTAATTTGATCGTGCCACGTACTCCTCGGTCTTCCTCTCTTTCTAGTTCCGCTCACGTCATTTACATATACTTTCTTTACCATTCTAAATTCCATCCAGTGTCCAAACCATATCTTAATGATCCTTTCATTATATTGTTAATAACACTTTTTTCTTCACCCATGTTTTCTATGTGTCCAAACCAATGCAGTGATATTTAATGTATGATAATTAAACAAACAAACCATCACGCCGTTTCACCGCAGGGGTAGGCAGAGAATGGACCGCCACACTACTCTATCCTGGCAAACCTCTCTAGCTTCCTCCACATTCATACAACGAGTCATACACGCACGTCGATTACTCCGACTTCTAACATGACCAACCTTTAAAATTTGATTAATTTGGTGAAGCCATGTTTTCCCCGGTCTGCCTCGACTCCGTACTCCATTTACATCATTAACGTATACTTTCTTAACCATTCTTTCTCCATTCATGCGTTCCATATATCCGAACCATCGCAGCGATCCATTCATAATTTTGTTCATAATACCTTCTTCCGCTCTACATTCCTTTCTTATATCAGCATTTGAGATTCTGTCGTATATCATTCTACCACACATACGTCTTAGGGACCTCATATCTACCGCATTTATTCTGCTTTCATCCTTCTTCTGCCAGTTCCATGCTTCGTTTCCATACATTAGGGATGGGACCAGAACTCCTTGGTGAATGGCCGTTTTTGCTTTCATTTCAATTAAATACTTTGAAAATACATTTTTCACAGGTGGTTCAGAAACCTTCAGGAACCAGTGGCGGTACTCCCATAGAAGCCCAGAAGCCCGGCTTGCGTAAGAAATTTTGAATCAAAATCTCTTCTGGCTTACAGAGGTTCAGCTCTTGTGCCTATTGGCCTCTTACGTCTGATGGGAACATTGTTGGAAGGTGATTTGGTGGGTTGTCGGTTTATGCGGGGGCATGATTACTTAGATTTGGGGGTTTTGATTCAAAATTTCTTACGCAAGTCGGGCTTCTGGGCTTCTATCGGAGTACCGCCACTGTCAGGAACCTATGGTTTTGTTCATCAAACCAAAACTGATTGGGATTCATTAGGACTGTTCTAACCGGTGACATAGACAATAAGTCTTTAATAATAATTAAAATCATATTCAAAACACAAAACATAATAACCCCAGAATATTTTTATATATTGAAATACCACTGGTTACATTATACACTTTGGTTTTTCAATTACAAAATATATATATTTTTAATTAATTAATAATAATATAAAATGGCTATGAATTTGTAAACTATGTAAAAAAAAAGATTGATTTTGATATAAAAAAATGACATGGTAACCGTGTTATAATGAATGGAATTGTATAGCTTAAAAATAATTTGATTTGTTATTAAAATTAAAAGAAATTTGACAAACTGATTTTTCAGATAAAATTTAAAACTAACTAACCATCACGCCGTCTTCCCGAAAGGGTAGGCAGAAAGAATGGACTGTCACACTTAAACCGATGCGGCACTCCATCCTTCTCTTTTCGCCCCGCGGGAGACGCGGTGTGATGGGTTGCGAACCTCATCGCCAATAAAATTAAAAAAAACTTTTTATTAAATGACTTTTTTTTAAATATTTTATATTTTTTCCATCATTTCTATCAATCTGTCAAATTTCTAGTTATTTTGATCATGTAAATGTTTTGTTTTTAAATGAATTAGTTAATATACTCTTAATGGTAAAAAATGTTATTGGATTCACACCGTGCAGAAATGAGAGGAATAAACTTATATCTAAACGAACAGTAGAACACAGTAGGACCCTCTTCCTTTTTTAAAAAAAGAACATCAAACAAAAGAAATAAAAAAATGACAAAATTTAATCCAATATAGCAAGAGTCAAATAGTTTTAAAAATATGTGACTTTTATCCTATTTGACACATTACTAATAGGTAAAATTGGTTATTTCATTGGCAAATTAAGACGTTTGTATAACAAACATTATAATTTCATCCACTCAAAATTTATACAAATTAATCTAATATGACTTTTGAATGTTTCAGAAACTTTAACCGCCCTACCTTTGGGTTATTTTCTCAGAAACGTGCAAAAAACAAGCAGATTTTTTATTAATGAAATTTAATTACATACTAAAATTATTTTTTTAAATTATGAAATGTCAAATACTCGGCCGCACACTTGGCCTGCCCCTTGTAAAACTATCATATTTATGAAGACTTGTGCTCAAGTTTTGATGGCACACTGGCGTATCCCTAAAACTTTGTACATTTTAGGTACATTACTTTTTCTCAAGCCCGTACGTGATACGGGATATCGTATAATGATACAGTCAAAGTGAAAGTATCACGTACGTTCAAATAGGTAGGGTGATAAATCACTTGATGTGAAAACTTTGAAATAGAAAACCATCATGGTATATCTCTCGAGGAGTGGACAGAAAGATGGATGTACTTTTCTCACTTCAAAATAAATAAAAACAAAAACAGTCCATTGTTTTGGCTGAAAATAGGCCTATACTTCAACATTATTGATTGCTAAAATTTATAACACTGTTATGATATCACATTTTTTATTATTGTCTCGAGTGTTCTGATAGCTGTTTCGCCAACTGATGTTGGCATCATCAGGTGTTACAAACAACTGATGATGCCAACATCGTTTGGTAAAACAGCTGTCGCGACACTCGAGTGAATAATAAAAATTGTGATATCATAATTGTTATTAATTTTAAAAGTTTAAAAAATAACAATATTCTTAACCATTAAATTTAAAACACTGCTATAATATCACCATGTATGTGATATCTACGAAATTGTGGCGATAGCTGTTTTGCCAACAGATGTTGGCATCGTCAGGTGTTATAAACATGCCAACATGTGGCATAACCATCCCAACTTCGGTTGGCAAAACAGCTGTCGCAATGATTTCATAGAACTTAAATAAATACATTATATTTATTGTTTCTTGAACAATTATGTAAACCCCCATATTAAATAATTAATATGAATGAGAACATCTGTTTTCTAGAAGTTTTATTGTAATGATTTTTTAATGCAATAAAACACTGTTTTTTCCACTTTTTAGATTATTATTCTCAACATTTTTGAAGGCTTTACACCTTCATCATCGGGAGAACGATATAAACCGTTGATGAAGGTGTAAAACCTTCGAAACATGTTGAGAAAAATAAACTCAAAAGTGGAAAAAATAGTGTTTTAATTCATAAAAAATTCGTCATTATGAAATTCTACAATATTAATGCCTTAAGTTTATTCTGAAAAAAAAATGTTTTATTATAGTTTATAGGAATAACATTTTTGCCTGTTGCGACAATTTCGTAGAAATTTAATCAATAAATTGTGATATTATAACAGTGTTCCAAATTAAACAGTTAATGATTATGTAGTATCAAAGTGTTTCTGCCAATATTATCTAATTAATTGTAATAATAATCAAACAATGCTCACATATTTAAAATGTGTTAGCACTTGAAAAATAAATGAATTCGGAAGGGGTCCCACTGCGGCTGGGTGAAAGACTGACCTTGACGAAGGTGTTGACGGCAAGGATGGCCATGTCGGGCTGTGATTTGGCATAGTTCATGAGATACAGGTAAACCAGCTTCTTCAGCTCCAGGTTGTCCGTCTGCATGCAGTTCACCACGTCCGGAAAGAGCGCCGATACGTCCTTACCCACTGTCATGGATGCAATGACCTAAACACACGGTCAAAAATATTTAAATTCCTCAATATTAATTATACCCCCTCCACTTTTATTCATAACTCCACCTCCTTTAATTATATAAGTGACTCTGTTTATTTGATTGTTAAAATTGTATACATGTAGCCGAAACATGTCTGAGTTCAGTGAAAATAAAAAGTGTTATAATACAAAGTATAATTATATTTATTCAAATATGAATCCACAACACAAAGGGAAGGCAAACAGTTACAAAAAACATGTAACGTCTTATTAAAGGCATTTCAAAATGTCCCATTTAACACAACATCTCAAAGAACTTCACTGGCTTAAAAGTCCAGAAAGAATCAATTAAAAATTTTGCTGGACAGTCTTCAAAGCGCTACATGGAATGGCACGAAGTTATATATCCGAACTCTGTATAACGGACAGCCTAAATACATGGAAATTCACACTTTGCTAGGCGAACTCCTCGGCAATAGGAAGATTAGTTGAGCCAAAGCGTTGCCATAGTACAAATTTTGGGGATCGAATGTTTGCGGTAGCAGGTCCATCAAATTGGAACAATCTCCCTTCACACCTTTAGATGCATAAATGATCCAACAAATTTCAGATCTACGCTGAAAACCCATATTTTCATATTTCATACCCAATTTAAAACTTGCATATTTTGTTCTATTATACTTTCTAACTGATCGCGAATATCAATGAGATGCAGCGTTCACATTTAGATTTAAAACACGTCTTAATGCGCCCTTGAGGTGATTACATCACAAAAATGGCACTTTAAAAGTTGGCAGATTATTATTAATATTATTTATCATCATTGCACAAATTCTTATATGTAATGTAACTAACTAACTAACCATCACGCCGTCTCCCCGAAGGGGTAGGCAGAAAGAATGGACCGCTTCCTCAACATTCATACATCGTGTCATGCACGCGCGTCGATTTCTCTGACTCCTCACATGGCCGACATTCAATATTTGATTTATTTGATCGTGCGACGTTTTCCTCGGTCTTCCTCTATTTCTGGTACCATTTACATCATTAACAAATAATTTTTTTACCATTCTTTCTTCATTCATTCTTTCCATATGTCCAAACCATCTTAATGATCCTTTCATTATTTTGTTCATGACACCATCATTCGCACCGCATTCACTTCTTATATTTTCATTTGACACTCTATCATGCACAGAATATCCACACATTCGTCTAAGAGATCTCATTTCTACTGCATTTATTCTACTTTCATCCTTCCTTTGCTAGTTCCATGCTTCGCTTCCATACAAAAGGGTCGGTAGAAGAACACCATTGTGCACTGCTATTCTAGCTTTTTTGGATAAGTTTTTGTTTGCGATGACAACTTTAAGTGCACCATTCACTTTGTTGCCTGCCCCAACCATTCTTTCAATATCCCTCTCCACTCTCCCATCTCTTGTAAACATACTACCTAAATACACAAACTCAACTACTTGCTCCAAATTTTCACCATTCACGCTAATGTTGCAGACTGTCATGGTTTCTTCCTTTTCAAAAATTACCTTGGACTAATTAATATTCATCATCAGATCATTTCGCATGCATACCTCTTACATACAATTCACCAGGACTTGTAGTTCATGCTCGTTGTCAGCAAGTAGGACAGCGTCATCCGCATACAAGAGACAGCTTACTGACACTCCGCTCATTTTGGCACCTACATCCAACCCTTTCAGCTAATGTAATGTAATATGTAATGTAATTTCTATATATGCACAAATTCTTATATGTAATGTAATTTCTACAGCATTTATCAATTCATCTTCTTTGTTAATTTCAAATTTCACTTCCATACATAAGAGTTGGCCCTACAACTGTATTATGTGCTGCAAACTTTGCTTCAGTCAATGTATTTGTATCTGCAGTGATAAATTTGAGTGCACCATTTATTTTGTTCCCAGCACCAAACCTTCTTTCAAAGTCTTTCTGCATTTTGGTATCTTGTAATCATGCTTCCCTTGCACCCACTTGCTCAATTTTCTTGTCATTCACAATTATTTCATTTTTAATATATAATATGCAGATTTTTTTGGTTCGCTGGTAAACTAGAATATATACGATATAATGGAGAAAAAACTGTATAATTGAAAAATCGAACGCAGATCTCCCAAGGAAACTATAAAAAAAATTAACCAAATAATTTGTGGTCAGGGTGGATTTGGTTAATCTGTGTTTAATCTATTAAAATACATCTTAATTATCAATTTTGGATACTGGGGTCACGAAAACATAATGAAATATAAGTACAAAATACAGGTTACCTTTTTAACAGCTTCCTTCTTCTTTTCTTTTTTGTCATTGTTAAGTTCTGATTTAAGTTCAAATATCTCCCCTTTTTTAGTTGTGGTGAAGTATTTAGAGTCCGTCATTGTCGTGCGAGGATATACAACGGCTTATGAAAATCTGCAAACAAAATTGGGTGTCAAACACTGTTCCGCCATGACACATCATCTCATCGATCTGCTGAATTTTACAAAATACGACATTTTTAAGAATGACAAGAAGCGCCGGCCGCTCTTTAAATAGAGAAATCAGCAATAACATAATTGAGAAATTAATATCACAAAAATGGTGATCGTACATTAAGTTACCAATTAAAAGCCGATGATCTCTTATCAACACCGCCTACAAAAAAACGAAATTTTGTGTTTTTGACATTTCCTGGCTGTCGAATAGATTTAAAAAAAAAATTGGTCGTTATCTATGATTGAGTATTTGAGCACAGGTACCGAAATATATTTATTTTATATTGCAACATTCGTTATACAATAGTTATTTTCTTTCAATTTATTTGCCACATTATAACCGAATCTTCGGAAGTCAGAAGATCCAAGAGTCCGAGTTCAGGTTTAAGAGGTTTGAAAAAGTAGGGATTGATTGAATACCCTTTTTTTTAATAACATCCCTCAAAACTCTAACATTGTCCAAACAAAGTACTATATTATATTGAAGACTTAGAGACAAAGTCAGAAACGATACGGTGAGAGAGAAAATAAAAGTCTTTGACATCATCCACAGTGTAGCGACTATGAAATGACAATGGGCAGGTTACGTTGCTAGAAAATGAACAAGAAGATTGCTTACTTAGAGATTATGGACCGCAAAGATAAGCATTACGGTAGAAGGATGACCTGAACCGACACGTTGCAATGCAGATAGGGATAAACGTGAATGGAGGAGGCCGTTGCTTCGGAGTGGACAGCGAAGGCTGAAAATTTTGATGACATATTATAGTAGTAAAACTATGTATCTTATTAATTATACAATGATTTTGTTACGAAGATGCTTTCGACACGGGGTGAAACATGAGATTAGTTGTTCTCCACTCCCGATCTCGAATCAACTCCTCACAACGTATTGATGCCCATGCGATTCGCTAATGACTCATTACTATTATGTTAATTGAGATTGCTCCGGGAGGTATAGTGGTATGAGATTGAAACCAATATTTACTATTTACAATTACATTTAAACACACAAACATACAATATACAAAAATAAAGAAACAAGATCACTTATAAACTAAAGATGACTTACTTGTTATCCGTTGGAACGACTTAAAACTACTCCGTCACTGAATAATGCTACTTGATCTGCGGCGAGGACCGACGCTGACGCTGTCGTGGCCAGCATCAAGGACTGCCGGAGGCTGCATAACACAGAAGCATCACGCGGATGATGGACCGCGAATGGCGCGGGTTCCCTTCGCAGCGACAGCGGTGGCCAGCATCAAGCCCCAATGGTGATTAGCTGGCGCGGCTGGTTAGCACGAGGATGGTGATCTGCGAAGCCAGCGTGGTGGCGAGTCGGCCGCTAATGGCGTCCGCGCCAAGAGGGACGTGCGAGGCGGGAATGGCCTCTGGCCAGCGCGCCACGGCCAGCGGGCGCTGGGAAGCCGCACGTCCGCCTCCTCTGAAGTCTGATTTTCCACTTCGCGATCTTTTGAGACTATCTCCCCCGGCGCGCGTCCGCCGAGGGAGAGATGTTCCTTTCACCGGAGACCGGTGGTAGACCAACTCGCTCGAGAGCTGCCCGGAACTCTGCAGGGCGGGGGGGTTAGATCATCCCCTCCCAGAGTGTGGCCACTCTCTGCATCCGGCTGGCAGTACCTTACTGCTTTGCGGTACCGGGGCAGAACGCTATTTTTTTCACTCACAGAATTGTCACTATCACTATTATTGTTTTTAATTTGTCTTTCATAATCTTATCACTAATTAAAATTAAACTTAACTAAGATCAAACAAGCCTCCAGAGAGAAAACGCCTTTTCGGTCATGTAAAATTTGTCCAGTGCAATCTCACCTATTATGCCATGAAACATGGCTATATCAATTTGTCTAGGAATAGGAGGTGCGTTATTTGACAAACTATATAAATTCAACCAATTAAATTAAAAAAAAATACGCTGAGTTTTTTTTTAAGGATAACATCCCTGTAAGTATGAAATATAATTTCATGTTGTATGTATTATATCATATTTGTATAACAAAAACACATAGTACAAACAACTGACTTGATAATTTCTGATAAGCGACTACAACTAATAATGATTACATAACATAAATATTTATGGAATCGACTAGACGATCTTGCCAGCTTTCGTGTGGGTAGAATGCATGTCAGCAATAAGTCAGCAGCATCATATAGTTTCTTCCTTCTCATTCAGTGCTGGCTTTATTTTATTTTTTCACGAGATGGCAGTGTGCTACTCGGAGCGGCATCTGCTCGAGTTTTGCGCCACATGACATGTATGGCGCGGATTTTGGTGAATCGGAGATCAGTTTCTCCCCATTGGGACGTGAGGGGAGGGGAGGTCTGCATATCCATCTCGCGCCTTCCTCTTGTTTTGTCCGAAGCCGCTATGTAATTTACGAATGTCTCTCACTCTCACTACACTCTTGGAGTGCCTTCACAGAACTATTGCCAACACAGGGAGTAAAGTGTTCTATTTCTATAAATAATATAATTTAAGGGATAAGATTAGTAACTTCCGACAAATTCTTGATATATAATTAAAGAGTAAAAATTATTTATGCGCCTGGCAATACATATTTTTTAACTGTCTATATTTTTTCTTTTGCATAGAAGAAGAAATACTCTTCATTTTACGTAAAGGTCAGTGAAGGACCGTGATAATCTTTTGCTTTAAACTTTACGTCGAAAGTAATTCGCGGCATAAAAATGTTCTCCCGGTGTGTCAGGCCCGCGACTGTTTCGGCGTTGAAGAATAATGCCAAAAGTTTCTCCACCTCCGGTCAGGTACGTGTCGTAATATCACTATTTGACAATAATTTTTATTTGTTTAAACTTTGATACGCCGGGTTAGAATATTTGATGATGTGGATCGAATCATTTTTATTTATTTTTCGCAGAATAACCGAAAGGTTACGGTTTTGGGAGCCGGTGGCGGCATTGGCCAGCCTCTGTCCCTGCTCCTGAAGTTGAACCCTTCGGTCACGCAGCTGAACCTCTTCGACATCGTACCCTATACTCCTGGTGTGGCTGCCGACATCTCTCACATCGACACACCGGCGACGGTCAAAGGCTTCACGGGGCCAGATCAGCTCGTGGATTCCTTAAAAGGTAACGTAAAAAAAACATTCATTATATCAATTAATTATAATTACAATTATTAATCCCATTATAACGAGATAACGAGACTTCTGTGTAACTAGTTAGCTGTTATCTACGAGTATTTGCGAATGTTATGTAACATGCTACATGCCATATTTGCTCTGCAAATTAAATGATATCAAGTTGATCAATCAATCAAGTTAGTTAATCTTTAACTATAATCTTTCCAGTTTGTAAAGTTTTAGTGATACTTTAAATATAAAACATTAAGTCATGTGAATTATTTAATCAAATGATTAGCTGGCAACTTGCCCAAAGGTCTCGTGTAAACCACTGTCTGATTTTGTATACTTAAAAAGAAAAAAAAATGCATTATGGCTTCTAGCCAAAAATTGAACAATTTAATAAAGTATAATGACACATAAAATATAACTATCACACCGTCTCTCCAAAGGGGTAGGCAGATATAATGGACCCCCCACACTGTTCTTTCCTGATACACTTCTCTCATTTCATCAACATTCATACACCGTGTCACGCACTCATATAATATATATTTAAATAAAATCCTTTTTGAAGATTTGAAACATTATTTCTGGTTTGAAAGGGTGAATATTTTTTTAATAGATACATTCATATCCGTACATATTTACTAAAATGCTAACATGTAATTTTTTAAGATTTTTATTTTTTGATCTGTGTATGAAAATAAAACTTAACAACTTGAAAAGCTCATCAAATCAGGGATCTGACTGGTCTCTCATTAGCTGCAGCCTGGAGACTGACGGGTGACAGGAGCGCATGGCGTGCCATGGTCAATAGTTTATAGGATGGACATGACCCCCAATCACGAGGAATATGACTGAGAAGAAGTGTTACGTTTTTTTAAAAATAAAAAACAAATATTTATAAAAAAAAAAATTGTTGTTATTTTGAATTAAATGGGATATAGGGTATTTGCAGATTTTTGACATATCAATCACATTTTGCCATGTTTGAGTTTGATATTTTATGACATATTATTTTTGTAATATCTATAAGTATTAGAAACATAAGCTTTTGCTATAATATGTTAGTTAGAAAGTTTCAATCCTGGGATTGGTTTGCAGCAATTTCTTCTATTCTTCTCTTCCATTCTTCCCTGTCTTGTGCGGTTCTTTTGAAATCAGCATATGATGAGCAGCGCACGTCCACCTATAGGTCCTCCAGGTACTCTCGGCGTTGGAGTCCCCTAGAGTTTGTCCCCTCGGTCATACCCTCCATTATGGCATGCAAGAGGCCTTCTTGACGTATTACATGGCCGATCCATCTTGCACGCCTTCCTCCTTCGATTCCTTGAAGAAATTCCTCATTCGTGATGTGGTCTCTCCAGGAAATTCTTAATAGTCTTCTATAGGACCACATCTCAAAAGCAATAATATGTAGTTGGTATTTAATGGTATATTGGCATTAGAATCTCAAGACCGACAAAAACTGACATGTGTGCTTTCACCAAATAGATTCCGATATATTCGTTACAAATGTAGCTAGCTGCATTTTGAGATTATTATTTTAACTTCAAATTTAACTAGCCGCACAATGGCGATAAAATAGCAAAGATTTTTATTATTATTTTGTTTAATCGCTCTTTTACAGCGCTAGCCAAATAGATGCAAAGGGTATAGCTATCATATTGATTCAAGTGACATGTGATGAGTAGCTAGTTTATCGCCATTTTATTGTCACGTGAATTCTTCACCAGACCAATGACAAAGATATGTTTGTTTGAATAGGCGCGGAGGTGGTGATCATCCCGGCTGGAGTGCCTCGCAAGCCGGGCATGACCCGTGATGACCTGTTCAACACCAACGCATCCATCGTGCGCGACCTCGCCAAGGCCTGCGCCCAGGCATGTCCCAAGGCCCTCATCGGCATCATCTGCAATCCCGTCAACTCTACCGTGCCCATTGCCGCCGAGGTTCTCAAGAAGGTAACGCCAATCATTCATTATCTTACCTACTTTTTTTTTAGATAATACGAATGAAAACGTCAGATTTCTAGAAGTTTTATTATATTTTATGGGAATGACATGTTTCGCTCTTCTAAGGCCTTCAAATGTGACGAAACTTCAAATCGTTGCAGTCTATGTACACTAGTAAATGGAGCAGAATATGGTAATTAACGAAAATTGATGTGACTTTATAAGTTTTTAACAAAGAATTATTTGGGTAGGTACAGATGTGAAATCTTCCAAACCTTGATAGTTGAAAACAGTTCCCTGTCAACTCTAGCTCGCCTCAGGACATCGGTATTGGTAACCATGTCTGTCCAGGGAATTCTGAGCATTCGGCGATGGAGCCACGTTTCAAATGCTTCCAGTCTGTTCATAGAGTTGACTTTCAAGGTCCACGTTTCACATCCGTACAATAAAACTGACCACACATAGCACTTGATCATTCTCTGGCGTAGTTTCAAGTTTATGTTATCATTGCAAAATAGTGATTTCATTTTATTAAACATAGCTCTTGCTGCATCAATTTTGCATTTTATCTGTGCATCTGGGTCAAGAGATAATCAGAACAAAATTCATTCGAATAATACAACAATAATCAGAACAAAATTAAAAGAATCCTCTCTTGCAGTATTCAAAATATTCTCGTACTCTTACTTGATGACATCTTGGTTTTAGCCTATTTATATTATGATATCCGCTACTGTTGCTGTCTTAGAATGACGTAATATTTTGTCGTACCCGGTTCGGGTTAATGTTAATTTTTTCCACTCTTTACATCGATGCGGCTTGCGCTGTAATGATGTTTTTTTATTGCAAAATAATTCATTGTTTTTCCTTTGTTTAATGTTGGTCGTCCCTTTTTTTTTTTAATTTAATTTATTTAGTTATATAATAAATATTGCATCTATCTTACAACACATGACACAAGAAATACGATTTAATAGTTAAACTAACTAATAACTGTTAATGAAAAAACTTTGTTTTTATATCACAATTGTATTTTATTTTACGACAGCTGTTTCATCAACCAATGTTGACATCATCAGGTGTTACAATTGTGTATTTGGAAACAATGGACTATTTAAACTAACTAACTAACCATCAGGCCGTTTCTCCCAAGGGGTAGGCAGAGAAGGTGGATCGCCACATTGTTCTATCCTGACATAACTCTCTAGCATCTTCTACATTCACACATCGTGACATGCACGCTCGTCGATTGTTCCTACTTCGAACATGGCCGTCTTCAGTAATTGATTAATTAGGGGATACTTCGAGAACTCGGCCGTACTGGAGGGTGTTCGGCTTTTTGTCCCCGATAGATATCTCCGACAGCGACAGCACAGATTGTTTTACCTACCGGCCGCCAGAACCAATCTGCCTCTGGAGACACCGGTGGGAAGAGCAATTAGTCTGCTGAACGCGGTCTCCTCGGAGATCGACATCTTTCATGTTAGTGAAAGTACGTTCAGAAGGCAAATACTCTTAATTCTGGAGAGTATCCTGTCTTCCTAATGTTGAACCATCTCTTATGCGTTTCTGGTAGTATACTATACATAATATATTATTTTACCTGTTCTCAATAGATGCCTTAAAAATAAATTTTGTAATGTCTGTTGATGAAATAAACTGATTTGATTTGATTAATTTGGTCATGCCTTGTCTTCCTTGGCCTTCCTCGACTTCTTTTTCCATTCACACTACTTGTATATATATCTTTTTAACCAGTCTTCCCTCATCCATTCTCGATTTTATTTATCACACATTCATCCGCCTTACATTCCCTTCTTACTTCATCATTAGATATTCTATCATACATTGTTTTTCCGCACATTCTTCTTAGTGACCTCATTTCTACGGCATTTATCCTCCTTTCCTTCTTCTGTCAACTTTAAAATTCACTTCCATATATAAGGGTCGGCACTAGAACTCCATTGTGCACTGCCATCTTTGCTTCAGTCGATATATTTCTATGACTTTGAGTGCACCATTTATTTTGTTTCCAGCTCCAACCCTTCTTCCGATATCTTTCTCTATTCTTTCATCTATTGTAAATATGCTTCCCAGATAAACGAATTCGGTAAGTTCGGCCGTGCGCACTTATGTCACAATCCGTCATACATTCTTCGTTTTCAAATACCATAACTTTAGTTAAACGAATAATAAAAAAACAAAAAGGCATAAAATCACAAAAAAAATCACAAATACTCTTGACTTTAGAAAGTATGTTGTCTTCCTAATGTCTAACCACCTCTAATGCGTCCATGGTACTTTGTTGTATTTTTATAATATTTTACCTGTACTCAATAGATGCCTTTAACATTTTCCTGTTTGTAATGTCTTTTGAGTTAATAAACTGATTTGATTTGATTTGAAAAAGAAGAAATTTAACCAAAAAAAAAACTTAAAATTGTGACCGGACGTACACTATACATAGGTTGCGGAATTTGTGAACATTTTCAGAGTCCTTCATGACTTGTGGCAAGCTATTAAATATTTTCAAATCCTTGTAGATAATTTTTTTTGGAATCCCTTGATAATATTCTGTAAAGGCTTCTCTGTCTTGTGCCGCTCGGTATAACTTCTTTACGTTCCTTATTTTACTAATTAATTGAGTTATTTATTGCATGTGCTATTTTAGGCCGGAGTTTTCGATGCCAACCGCCTGTTTGGCGTGTCCACCCTGGACGTGGTCCGCTCTCACGCTTTCCTCGGTGCCGCTCTTGCAGTCGACCCTCGCACAGTCACCATCCCCGTCATCGGAGGCCACTCCGGTGTGACCATCCTGCCCCTTTTGAGCCAGTGCAAGCCCAAGGTTAACTTTGACGCTGCCAAGGTGGACGCCCTCACCAAGAGGATCCAGGACGCCGGCACAGAGGTACAGTATTGATCAAAATAATTTATAATACTTGTTTACTTTGCACCACTTTTTTTTTGTTTTATGGAACCAACCGGTTCGCTGAACATGAGGCATGTAAATAAAACAATAGCAAAAATAGAGTTTAAGCACAAAAATATTCTATTTCACTTAGTTGCCTGCCCCAACCCTTCATTCAGTATCCCTCTACACTCGCCCATCCCATGTAAAGATGCTAAATTTATTTTGTATTAGGGATATTTATGTTTTTCAATATTTGTCAAAATATGATGTTTCTGTACAATTCATTGAAATTGTTATCTAAGCATATAAAAGAATGGAACACATTGTGTTAATTCATTTTCAAATTTAAACATGATCTCAATGGTATTGCCAGAATTAAAAATAATCATAAGTAGGCGGGCAAACAATGTAATAAATGTGGGGCATTTTTAGGTGGTGAAGGCCAAGGCCGGAGCCGGCTCTGCCACCCTCTCCATGGCCCACGCCGGGGCCCAGTTCGCCTTCAGCCTCATCAAGGCCCTCAACGGCGAGCCCAACGTCGTGGAGTGCGCATACGTCAAATCAGACATCACCGAAGCGTCGTACTTTGCCACACCGCTTTTACTGGGCAAGAACGGTATCGAGAGGAACTTGGGTATGGGCAGTCTCAACGACTACGAGAAGGGACTCCTGAAGGAAGCCCTCCCCGAGCTGAAGAAGAACATCCAAAAGGGAGAGGAATTCGTTGCCAAGAATCCTTAAGTTAAATAGAAATTGTTATGTTTTTGGAGTGGATTTGCACGTGAACTGACATCTAAGTCTTGACTCTATGTTATTTAAAATGCAATAATAATCTTATCTATAGACCTTTGTGGTCTGTTCTCCAGCGGGTTGTCCCTTCTGCGAGATGGATTCTCAGCTTTCCTTTAATCTTTTAGGAAGTATTAATTTGGATGATTTGCAAAGCCCCATTTTTATGAATTAATCTCAAAGACACTGTAAAAATGCTCCATGTAAAACCTAGTAATTGATTACATATTAAGTATGTAACCTGTGTCTGACAATATAGATCGGAATGTTTTAAGACCTGATCTCAACTTGATAGGCTCTCATTGCTCTCGAGGTCTGCGGGAAGATGTTGTCTAAATTTGTGCGAAGACAGTGCATCGCAGAAGATATTCCTGATCGCAATGCAGACAGCCTCACATTCACCTGATTGAGTTATGATATGTAACCTATTTCCATTGTATGCAATGCCTTTAAGACCGGCATGAAATTGTAAACATTTTACGATTACACAAATTCTTACGTAGCATAGATTACATTTTTACGACTGTTGCAACGCATTGTTTATTACAAAATGCAATATTCACGTTTAGAGTCAAGATTTACTTGTCATTTCTAGATTCCACAATCTATCCCTCTATATAATTTGATAGCATATTTATGTAGTAACCTTTTTGTTCTGTAATATAGGTTTTCTTTCAATCATATTTATTTATTGAAATTCCATTAAATTTGTAGTGCGGATAGATTGTGTTCGTTTGTTAGGAATCTGTGAACGTTTCGGTGGAGGGTGCAGTACCGTGGATACCGTTAAGATGGAAAGTCGCGAAGGACACTATATTTTAAGCATTTTATAGAGATTATGTAAAACTGTATATTTTCACCTAAACATGTTTTTTTAATCACCATTTTGTCACTCAGAATAATGGAGGGATACACGTTTTTCTTTTGTAAGTTTCTTTTATCTAAACCACAAATAATAGGCTATATTTTTTAGCATAAATTCTACATAATTAATTATGTAATTGATTTAAATCAAAATTATATTGTGATTTTTTTTAACGTGAACCAGAATGTCTATTTATTGGATTGCGTAGAATTTTCTGTCATCCATCTTTACGAAATACGGCAGCCCAAAAGAAAATAGTATCTACTTAACTCCAAACTTCTGTCTGTGACAAATATTGTACAAAAATGTTTTAATTAGGCCTTCCGTAGGTTCTTATGTTACGTACTAATTAAAAAATATACCACACTTTTTTGTTGTTTTATTTCTATCTTCCAATATAAGATATACCAAAGGTCCTGTTCGATTCCTAGCGATGACAGTGTTATTTGTCACACTGTTTTTGGAATTCTAGATTAAGAATTCACGTGACAATAAAATGGCTATAGATTGTCATGAGAATTAATCCACCCCACCCCAAGAACCTGCAAAAATGTTTTATCTTTGCTGCGAATTAATCAATCAATCAAATCAGTTTATTTCATCAATAGCAATATTAACTAATAGGGGATGAGAAATCAATGTGTCAAGGAACGAGATTAGTATGTCAGGAATGAACAGTGTGGTGGTTCATTCTTTCTGCCTATCCCTTTGGAGACAGCATTACAGTTAGTCAGTTTTTTAGTTACTTTTACAAAATGGCTGTGAGAATCAAGAGCCAAAAAGAAATTGTAATAATAATAATAATAACGACCTGTTGTATACTATAAAACAAAAAAACTCCAATCGGGTGGTGGTCTCGAGGACTGAGGTTCAAGTCTGGAAATGAGTAAATAGTACTTGGGAATTTTTTATAGTCTGTCCTTCTGGAGTGGCGTAAATATTGGAATGCTATGGTACACTAATTATTTATAGTTAAAAAATAAATTAAAGCATGATGAAGCAGAGAGTTTATTATACAAGACCTGAGTCCTATAATAACCTAAGGATATACGAGTATAATCCATAGCAGACACGCAGACTCGAATGAATAGCTTCATTCGAGTCAGCAAAATGAAGAACCTCAGGAGTACTGCTAGCAAAACTTTTCGTGACAATACGAAACACGGATATCTGAATGTTATGCAAAGTTGAGGTAATTGTAAGACGGGGAAGGCAGAAAAGAAGGTTCTGGAACAAATGTGTGACCAGAATAGCAGAAACAAGGACTGTAAAAAATAGTAAGGGATGGTCTACTTCCAAGGAAGCAAACCTCAGGGACGATCTCCAAAGATATGGAAATACAGCTGGTAGTACACTTCTCATCAAGGAACTTGACACAAAAAATAACAGACCCAAATGTCTAATCCAAGCAGAATAAGAAGAAGAGTTAAAAACATAAGATTTTCAGTTAAAAATAATATTTACTTGACGAACGATCAACATAATTTGAACTTTTTTATAATTGACAAAAAGATGCCCATTTAATATTATAAGTTCTTGCCCAATAAAATAAACAAATGCATAGGGAACCTAAAAATAACAAATGCATTGAAATCTGACATGTATTGATGCTGTCAAGTAATAACAGCGATGTATCGAAGCCCACATGTAACTTTGCTGGTCCTTAGTCCTCTTACCCTTTCAGTTTATCTATTATCTTCATGAGACCAGAGCAATCAAGACCCTGTACACTAATTTATGTTAAAGGTGTTATAAAATGTAATTTGTTTTTATTAACACTTCATCATAAGGTTTAAAAAACAACACAAAACAAAATTTCAAACATTTATTGTCTATGATTTTCATTCTTCCCAAATGATCATGATGACTCATGCACGTAACAAATAATTTAACATATTCTATAATAGTAATAAACACGTAAGAAAACATATAAACAACTTACAATTTTTTTATTCACCTGCTTTATAAATATAAAATTAAAAAGCACTTTAACATAATTATTTGAATGCATTTAATTAATTTTTAAATGACAAATTGAAATGATATAAAAAACAACAAAGAACAGATGTTTTGGAATGCTTTTAAAACAGTCATTATGCTTCTGGTGAGATTTTGTACTACATAGATACCAAGTTCGAGTCTCATAAATAGCATTGTGTAACCTTTTTAAGAGAAGTATATTCCTTGTCCTTCCCAAATATTCAGCAGTAGCGTTAAAAGCATACTGCTGTACGGATGTGAGACTTGGTAATCTACCGCGGACATTATTGGAAAACTCCAGGTGTTTATAAATAGGTGCCTTCGCTCAATATTCAAGATCTATTGGCCCCAAAGAGTGTCAAATGCCGTTCTCTGGACCATGGCAGGCGAAAAGCCAATTAGAGAACAAGTCACTAGACGCAAATGGCAGTGGATCAGTCTCACTCTGAGACGGAACCCAGCCTGCATCGCTCAGGGCGTACTAGACTGGTCCCCAATGGGGGGAAAGAGGAAGCGAGGCAGACCTAGAGCCACCTGGAGAAGAGGCCTGCAGGACGAGGTTAAAGCAGCAGGCCTCACTTGGGATGATGTTAGGCATCAGGCATGCGATAGAGTCGGGTGGAGAAGGTTCCTTGAGGCCCTATGCACCACGGAGGTGTGACAGGACAAAAAGAAGAAGAAGAAAAAACAGAATATGGAAAAAACAATTTAAAAAAAATTTTTTTTTTTTGTAAATGCTTTTTTAAACTCAAAATGTGTCTCATTAACAAATTAATTGAAGCAGGTAATCTGTTAACCAAATGTCAAAGTATTTTAATAAATGGAAGAAGAAGATGTACCTATAGATTTATATGTATGTGCTTTTCTTATCAACTGAATACTAATTAAACATTTAAAATTAGAACGTGTTCAAAATTTCTCCGGTGACCTTGTTGGCCGCTTCCTTCACGAGGTCAGACATAGCCCTGTTGATGATGTTGCCACAGTCCTTGTTGTCTATGATGCTGACATGGTTCCCCTCCAGGAAATGTATCTTGGCAGGCTGCTCCAGGAAGTGGTGGAGCCCGTAGTCCTCCTCGATGACAATGCCGGGGGGACAGTCCTTGGGACGGAGAAGAATGGCCGACGACTTGAGCTTGCGACTGCTGGTGTTGCTGTAGTTGAGAACAGCGCGGAGGCGTCCGTAGACAACTCCGGCCAGCGAGCGCTGGTACTGCTTGGAGTGCCGAACCTGGCAATGAATATAAAACATAAAATACATGCACTAATATTTAGGCTAATTTGCAATGTTACTTCAATGGCAGCTGAAATGGGAGCTGCATCTGAAACTAGCAATTAGACAACCTTCGTGGTCGAGTCGCCAGTGCTACGACTCCGACACCGAAGGTACGGGTTTGATTCTCAGCGATAGCAGTGTGATTGTCACACTTTCTTTGGTCTTGTGTATAATTCATGTGATAATAAAATGATAATACGCAAAGACGCAAATGACAGTGGATCGGTCACACTCTGAGACGGAACCCAGCCTGCATCGCTCAGGGCGCACTAGACTGGTCCCCTATGGGAGGAAAGAGGAAGCGAGAAAGACCTAGAGCCACCTGGAGAAGAGCCCTGCAGGACGAGGTTAAAGCAGTAGGCCTCACTTGAGATGATGTTAGGCATCAGGTATGCGATAGAGTCGGGTGGAGAAAGTGTGACAGGACAAAAAGAAGAAGAAAGAGATATTAGCTACTTATCACATGTCATGAGAATCAATACAATAGTTATACCCTTTACATCCAAGGGCTTGCGCTGTAATGATGTAAAGAGCGATTCAACAAAATAATAATGATATTGGTTAGTTTACAGCTTATTTTAAAAAGGACCAAAAGCCTACTTCGAACCAATGAGACGAAGAGACTTAGAAACGTTCCTAGCAAAGGCCTTAGTGACCAAAAGTTATGTGAAGTTGACGATATTGTAAGATAAGGACGGCAGATAAGAAATGGATAAGTGACTAGAATGGTAGATTCAAGAGCTGTAAGAGGATGGAAAGAATCAGACCTTAGAGACGACCTCGCAAGAGATGGAAATATTCCATTAAAATAAGTTAATAACAATAACTATCTTACCCCAACCATACAAGTATACAGACAAACAAAACAAATGGACATATCAGACCTGACCAAATTATGAGACCTTGAAAATTGTACACAGTGTGACCATCTAAGAGACAACAGACAGCAGCTATAAATTAACTAAAAATTCAGACGTACACAAACACTGGACCAGGAACTGTGACAGATATCACTTACTGAATGCACGAACTAAGACAGGACAATCAAGGATATTGAACGATGGACTGAAACTTTACAATGAACTACCAAAAGACACAAGGAGTCTCACTACCAATCAATTTAAAATATACCTGAAATATTATATAATTACAAGTAAGATCTAAAAATGTATCCATATAACCCAATTGTTTTTTAAAAATAAATGGATCAACATATTTTTTTATTTGATTTTTTTTTACCTGATCAGGAACGTGCTGTAGGAAGACTTCTAGTCTTGCTTCCCAGGAAGTGCAGGATGCAAGTGCGGAAGCGAGGTCCACCTGAGACTTGGGTACCATAATTTCGTGTATGTGACACAACAGCGTGTCTTGGAGGGCACCCTCGTCTGTCGTCTTCATATACGTCTTCAGCAATGTATATATGAACTCTGGAGCACCGTCAATACAGAACACTCGACCGGAGTGACCTAAACCATAAAATCAACGCATTAAAACAAGCTTCTTTTTTATGGTATTTAATTTTTTACGGCAACCTTCTTAGTAGAGTGGTAAAAGTTATGACTATCACAACGATGATGATGGCAGTGGCACGAGAACTCATGTGACAATAAAATGGTGATATAGTAGTTAGTTAGTACAGGCTGGACCACATAAGCAACGAATACGTGAGGGGTAGCTTTAAGGTTGCCCCAATAACGGAAAAATTAAGAGAATCTCGACTCCGGTGGTACGGTCATGTGATGTGAAGAGACAGTGAACACATCGTCCAAAAAGCCCTCAGCATTCCCACAAAATCAGGCAGAAGAGGTCGCCCAATGGCAACATGGTGGGTCAACATGGAAAAGGAGCTCCAATGCGAGAACCTGACAATGAAGATTAGTCAAAATAGAAAAATTTGGCATTTTCGTACGAGGAGGGCCGACCCCAGATGATGGGAAATGGCAAAGGGAAAGAAGAAGAAGATAGTAGTTACCGATCACATGTCATGAGAATCAATAGCTAAAAAGTTGTATATAGAAAATGGGTTCAAATAACCCGCGGTATACAAATGTGGAAAGTAACAGAAACTATCTCATTAAAGATCAAAGTGGCATCCCAAGAACCAGTGAAAATGTCAAACTTTGTTTCAAACCAATCCCTTGGGTTGAACAAGCAATTTTTTTTCTGTAAAATAAAAACGGTCTAACTGTCCTTCACATCAAAAGGCTACCGCAGAAAATGGTGTGATTTTTAGTTAGCTAGTTAGAGTGACATGTTACTGTAAATTTACAGAGAAAGGCGGACTTCAGGCCACATTTAATCTATTGACTCTAAAATGAAATAATTTTTTTTAGTTGGTTTCTTACCTTCAGTTTCCAAAACGCTAGCAATTTCCAATGCAACAGCCACACCGAACGAGTATCCCAGAAGCGAAAATGGTGCTTTAGGTGCCAGACGGGATCTGATAGACTGGAATGAAATAAAAAGTAGCATTAGTTCTGTTTAGACTTATTTTGACAGAGATTGGAAAATTGTTTCAGATGGTGATACTTCTGTAGATAGACTCTCTAAAGTTTGTACTCAGATCCTGAAATGCGATTAAAGGGCATAGTGCACCATGAATTCTTGTCAAGAGGTTATACAGTCAAACAGATGTAATATAATATTGAAGGATTAAGACAATTGTATTAGAATATCTGTCTTCTTCTTCTTATTCTTGTCCTGTCACACCTCAGTGGTGCTTAGGGCCTCAAGGAGCCTTCTCCACCCGACTCTATCGCATGCCTGATGCCTGACATCATCCCAAGTGAGGCCTGCTGCTTTGACCTTGTCCTGCAGGGCTCTTTAGGTCTGCTTTGCTTCCTCTTTCCCTCCATAGGGGACCAGTCCAATAGTTCCTTCACAGCCATTTGCGTCTAGCGACTTGTTCTCTGATTGGCTTTTCGCCTGCCATTGTCCAGAGAATGGCATTTGAACTGTTTGGGGTCAATAGATCTTGAATATTTGTCTTATGACACCAGAATTATGGGCTTATATCTTTTGAAATTTATATAATGAACATGTACCGGTTTGCATTTCATTTCTTTTTCTTTTTCTTCTCGTTCCTCTCCTATTGCAGGTTGGAAAACATCATGCCTATTTTCATTTTTGATACAGCGGCTCTAAACAGTGATGTGCTGCAACTGAACCATTCTTGAAGGTTTTCTAGCCAGGATTTTTTTCTTCTCCCGACACTTTCGTTTAATAATATTGTAGAAAAATTGAAATACATTTTGATTTTGAAACTTTAGATTGTAATAGCTTCTTGTATAGTTTAAGAAAGACGCTTGTTACTTCTGGGGTATCTGGCAGATCACAGAAGGAAGGAGAAATAGAAATATAAACTTACTATCAAAAGTCTCTGAGCGATGTCTTGAATTGTTTCATCTGGATTATCATACCCGAGCTGCAGTACTGTGACTTTGCACTTTATCCTCTTGCTGAGTGATTCCAGAACTGTGGCCATACCTTCGATACCAGGAACCATGAATATTCTTGGATCCGTTTCACAGATTTCGTCGTGGCTCTGAAAATTAAAAAAAATATATATCAAAAGGTGAAATAAAACACAATATTGATTTTATTCTGGTATATAAAAGTTCACATTGATTAGACCAGTTTTAAAACATGCTTTGGAGAATTGCAGAACTTAGTAAATGCGATTTTAAAAGGAAATTCATCTGAATCTGAAACTGAATGAAAACACTTGTTTTCTAGAAATTTTACTATATTTTATGACATGTTTCGCCCTGCTACAGCATAAGCAAATGTTATTAGCAAATGCCAATAATGCCAAGGGCATTAGTAATTGCAAACGAACAAAAACGAAAAGATTTAAATGCATAACACAGAGTGAAAGTAAATATAGAAATAATTTTCAATGGATAAGAAAAGTTACCTCTTTTCCATCACTGGTCATCGTGGCCATGTTGACGATGGGTTCCGAAGCATTCAACTCGTTTCCGATGTTCCTCAGCAGCACTTTGAAGCCGACCATATTATCTGAGGTCTTGTTGGAAGCGGCTGTACTGGACTCCGCTTCTCTTTGAGCTGCGAGTTCCACCAGTCTGAAGTATAACATTGTAGAAAAAATAATTATTAATTAATGGAATTGTATCATTAAATATGTAGTAAAGTAAGTGTTAAGGAAATGAACTGAAGTAAGAAGGGAGAGATGGATTGGAATACAGTTTCTGAGACAAGAGATTGCGGTTGCAGATGTTGTCAGGGTGGAGGATTCTGTGGTAAGAGCGGTTGCATACGTTATCCGGCTGGAGTATTATTATTATTTTTGTTGAATCGTTCTTTACATCATGACAGCATGATCCGGCTGGAGTATTATGAGGTAAGAGCAATAGCAGACATTATCAGGCTGAAGGATTCTGAGATAAAAGCTGGTGCAGACATTGTCAGATTGGAGGATTCTGTGGTAAGAGAGATTGTAGACGTGTGTGCAAGAGAAAGGGTCTGAATCAAGAGAAAAAGATTCCTAGTTACGGCGGGGCTTCCGTCTCTAGCGTAATACAGACATCAGTACGCATCATCTCTGGGCAAGTGCAAATTGTTAATCTGTGGTGTAGACTCCCACACACTCCCTTCCCAGTGATGTGATTCGATTACTTTATAAGATGGTGCAAATTGTGTTAAAAAAATGTTACGAAGATCATTTCGAAGTCGGGTATTTCTCAACAACAACAAACCATTACGCCGTTTCTCCATAGGGGTAGGCAGAGAGAATAGACCGCCACACTACTCTATCCTGGCACATCTCTCTAGCTTCCTCCACATTCATACAGCGAGTCATACACGCATGTTGATTCTTCCGACTTCTAACATGACCAACCTTTAAAATTAGATTAATTTGGTCATGCCATGTTATCCTCGGTCTGCCTCGACTCCGTACTCCATTGACATCATTAACGTATACTTTCTTAACCATTCTTTCTCCATCCATGCGCTTCATATGTTCGAACCAACGCAGCGATCCTTTCATAATTTTGTTCATAATACCTTCTTCCGCTCTACATTTCTTTCTTATATCAGCATTTGAGATTCTGTCGTATATCGTTCTACCACACATTCTTCTTAGGGAGCTCATCTCTACCGCATTTATTCTGCTCTTATCCTTCTTCTGCCAGTTCCATGCTTCTCGAATTATCAAAACCAATTTAAAGCTCAAATGGTAGCAGGTAACATGTATATTGTGTATTCTAATCGTGTTATCTAATCGATTTGAATTTAATTATTTCAATTAAAAAAAAAAACAGCTAAGCAAACACTGACCTGGCGAATGTGAGGGTTCTAATATCCTGCGCTGTGAGGAAGATCTCATATTCTCTTTCGAGACTCTGCTTGATTTCCACAGCCATCATTGAGTCCATTCCGAGTTCTGCCAGGGTCACCTGCTGTGAAACTGTCTTCAGATCCTTCAAACCTGTAATTATACATACAAACACATAATTCTAGGATCTGTAATAAAAGTGAAAAGAATATAATTTAAGATATTGCTAATATGAAAATATTGGTAAGTTGAAATTTAAAAATACATAAAAAATCGATTCTGTATCTGAGAGCCATAAACTCTTAAGTTTGAATAAATATAACTGCACTTAGTGTTATAAATTTTCATTACACTTATCACAAACATGTTTCGGTTATAATAAAACCTTAATAATGTACACAATTTTAATAATAAAATAAAACAGAGTGACCACTCACACTAAAAAGGGGTGGAGTTATGTATTAAGGTGGAGATGGTATAAGTAAGATTGAAATGAGAGAAAGGTATTTGGAACATTTCGAACATGGGAAATTCGAAAATTTAAATTAATATTCCCATATTCGAAATGTTCCCGTTACCTCTCCTCTCTCCTCAATCCTAATTATATCCCCTCCACCTTTTATACACAACTCCACCCCTTTTTAGTGTATAAGTGATCACTCTGTTTTATTAAGGTTATGTTTTAACCGAAGCATGTCTGCGATAAGTGAAATAAAGTGTTGTAATACTAACTGCAGTTATATTTATTCAAATAGAATCCACAACACAAAGTTCAGGCGAGTATAGAAGAAAATCTGAAAAATCTGAAAAAAAAAGTGATTGTTTGGTTGAAATGTAACATATGCGCATGCAGCATGGAACATAATAGTTCCGGTACGGACAATTGGACAATCATAAAGACTATATTGCGCCACCTAGTATACAAGTCAGCACTGGACTATCTCCACCTTAAAAAGTCGTTGGATCGTATTATCACTTACACATCTACTGGACTATCTCCACCTTAAAAAGTCGTTGGATCGTATTATCACTTACACATCTAGTTCTGCGCAAAGCCAATCAGTACCATCTAGCCGTGAGTAAATTAAAAATTACCCATAATGCTAGCGACCGTTGCCGCAATGTTTCCATCACCAGCTCCCCCGATTCGCTTCTCCGCCACCACCATAGAAGACACCACGGGGGCGCTCTGCCTTATGAAGCGGTCCAGAGTCCTCAGGCAACAGCTTATGCGCTGCTGCAGGGTGCCCCCAATCTCCATTTCGCAGTGTTCCTCTTGAAGGTCAGCAACAAGGCCCACCTGAAAAATATCAGAGTTGATGATGCTGATATAAAAGGGGTTGGTGCTTATGATCTGAAGTGATTTTTTAAGATAGAAAAGTTAAGAATTATTCGAAGTGTGAGCCAACAGTATCAGAGTGTACAATCAAAGTTTCTCAAAAGGAAATATAATTTTTACATAATTTGATTGAATTATAAACCCTTATGCATGGAAGAGAAGCATGGAAATGGCATAAGAAGGATGAGAGCGGATTAAATGCGATGGAGATGAGGTACCTAAGACGTATATTTGTAGTTGAACGATGTATGACAGAATCTCAAATGCTGATATAAGAAAGGAATGTAGAGCGCAAAAAGGTAAACAAAATTATGAAAGGATCGCTGCGTTGGTTCGGACATATAGAGGGCATGGATGGAGAAAGAATGGTTAAGAAAGTAGACATTAATGATGTAAATGGAGTACGGAGTCGAGGCATACCGAGGAAAACGATGCATGACCAAATTAATGAAATTTAAAAAGTTGGTCATGGCCACCAGAACCAATCTGACTCTGGTGACACCGTCTTTCATATTAGTGAAGGTACGATCAGGGGACAAATACTCTTGCCTTGAAAGTATCTTATCTTCCTACTGTGTCTAATGCGTTTCTGGTATTATGTTGTATTTTTATAATCTTTTACCTGTACTCAATAGATGCCTTAAACATTTTGCTGTTTGTATTGTCTGATTTGATTTGATCATGGGCAAAGTGGAGGGAGTCTCAATCGAATGCTCTCTGATTTAAAATGTCTTATGGGTAGGGTTTTATGTCTAGAATCTGTATTTTCAAGTTCACAAACCTCTCCTACTACTCCCCACTGCACGGCAAGGGCTGGTAGTCCATCACGCTTTCTTTCTTCACAGATCCTCTCCATAACTGCATTGGCCATTCCGTAGTTGGACTGGCCAGCGTTGCCTCGTCCGCAGGACACACTTGAGAATATCACGAAATCTCTGTGAAAACAAACGTTCATTGTTACGAATTATTAATATATTGAGAGTAGATGTAAGCATAAAGCAGAAAATCTTTATTAATGTTATGTGAAAGGCTATCAACCCAATTATCACACATTACTAGACAACGGCTGGAGAAAACTCCAATTTTTATATGCTTTTAACTTTCACCAGTTTTTACACAACTATTTGTTTTTTTTAATGTATACAAATACTGGATTTTACCCATTATGGGTTAATCATTAAGAATTAATTGTATCCCAATAGAGACAAAGATGTAAATTATTTGGAAACTGAATATGGTGGTTGAGGCGATTACAGGACTTATGACCTGTCATTGGTTGGGTTAAGCGATCTCTCAATAGATGGTGCTAGTGTAGATTGAACTAAAATATGTTTAATGTTTCTCAACATGATAGCATATATTTTATGCAACTTTCAAAAAAAATAATTGTCAGACGTGGTGTTCGTAAGGAATGCGGAATGGGGAATGTTGAATTACATAAAGCGATCGCTTAACCCAACCAATGACAGGTCATAAGTCCTGTAAACGCCTCGACCGTCATATTCTGTTTCCAAATAATTTACATCTTCGTCTCTATTGAGATACAATTAATTCTTAATGATTAACCCATAATGGGTAAAATCCAGTATTTGTCTACAAGTATTTGTATACATTCAAAAAAACAAAATGTTCATTGTGACATTTATCTTTTTGAAGTTGTACGTTATACACCTAGCACCAAGACTGGGAGGTGGCGGCCAAAGACAGTACAGGATGAAGACGTTTCTTGGAGGAGACTAAGACCCACCAAGGGTTGTTCCGCTAGAGAAGAAGAAGTTATACTTCTTTTGGTGCGTTTAATAGAGGGCAAAAATGAGAGCTGTGCAATGAAATGTAACATGATGAAGTTAGCCATCAATGATTAATAGCGGCCGGAAATTTCATGTGTGCCAACTCAAGAATTGCAAAAACATGTTATGAAACAAGACATGAATGAAGTAAAAAGTGTAAAATAATACCAACGAACTGTCACATTTTAGTAAGATAACTTCAAAACCTTGATAATTGATAACAGCCCCCTGTCAACTCTAGCTCGCCTCAAGACTTCGGTATTGGTAACCATGTCTGTCCAGGGAATTCTGAGCATTCGGCGATAGAGACACATTTCAAATGCTTCCAGTCTGTTTCATTGAGTTGATGTTTAAGGTCCACGTTTCACATCCATAAAATAAAACAGACCACACATACATAACATTTGATCATTCTCTGGCAGAGTTTCAAGTTTATGTTATTATTGCAGAAGAGTGATTTCATTTTATTGAATGTAGCTCTTGCTGCCTCAATTCTGCATTTTATCTCTACATTTGGGTCAAGAGATTGTGTTAGTATGCTGCTGAGGTATTTAAATTTTTCCACCCATTGTTACGGCCGTTCAAATGCAATACTGACCCACTGTAGTCAAGCCGTCCGAATGTCATCCATTTGGTTTTGCTGACATTTATTGTTAGCCCCAATCTTTCACGAGACTCGTCAACAAGATTAAGGAGGTCCTGAAGATCACTGACACTTTCAGACAGTAAAACTGTTTTCCAAGTTACAATTTTATATTATCACTTATAATTATTATGTATTATTATTATTTTTCAATTCGTAAGTGTAATACAATGGAATTCTACAGTGTTAATGCCTTAACATTCAATAAATAGGTTTAACTTACGTTAATTCTGGGCAAAGTTTTCTCGACTCTATATCCAAGATGTGCGTAGCTCTCGCCTTGGGTGCGAAGACCTCCGTGAAGGACTTCTCCGTCTGGTTCTCCAGCAGTGAATCTCTGAGGACCACGGCCAAGTTGAAAATGCCCTTGACCGGGCCAAGTGAGTTGGCAGCTCGCAGCAATGCTATGCAACCCTTTTGCTCTGTGATATCCTCCTTGCAGATCACTACCTTCACACCGTATGTCTTCCAAATCCTAGAATATTTCAAATATTAAAAACAATCTTTTAAAAATTTAAACAGTTATACATTTTTTTTATACAATCTTCAATGTAAAAATAAATATATTTTTCTTCTTCAGGCGAAAAGCTAATCAGAGAACAAGTTGCTAGACGCAAATGGCTGTGGATCGGTCACGCCCTGAGACGGAACCCAGCCTGCATCGCTCAGGACGCACTAGACTGGTCCCCTGTAGGTTGAAATAGGATCGAGGCAGACCTAGAGCCACATGGAGAAGAGCCCTGCAGGACGAAGTAACATAAGCAGAGATCACTTGGAATGAAGTTAGGCAGCAGGGGTGCGATAGAGTTTAGAAGCTTCCTTGAGGCCGTATGCTCCACAGAGGTGTGAGAGGACAACACCATCAAGAAGAAGATGTTTCGCTTGACTAAGGCATTAACACATATTTTTTTCAAAACTCTCTTAAGGCATTTGATAATGCCTAAGGAAGGCGAAAAATGTCATTGCAATAAACAAACAAACAAACCATCACGCCGTTTCCCCGCAGGGGTAGGCAGAGAGAATGGACCGCCACACTACTCTCTCCCAACAAACCTTCCTACACATTCATACAATGAGTCATACACGCACGTCGATTCCTCCGACTTCTAACCTGACCAACCTTTAAAATTTGGTTCATTTGGTCTTGATAATGTTTTCCTTGGTCTGCCTCGACTCCGTACTCCATTTACATCATTAACGTATACTTTCTTAACCATTCTTTCACCATCCATATCACCAAACTGTAATATTAATAACTAACTAATTAACCATCAAGCCGCCTCCTCGAAGGGGTAGACAGAAAGAATGGACTTACACACTTTTCTTTCCCGACATATTTATTCTACTTTCATCCTTCTTTTGTCAGTTCCATGCTTCGCTTCCATACAATAAGGGTCGGTACAAGAACACCATTGTGCACTGCCATTTTAGCTTTTTTGGATAGGTTTTTGTATGCGATAACAACTTTAAGTGCACCATTCACTCTGTTGCCTGCCCCAACCCTTCTTTCAATATTCCCTCCCCCCCTGCCCATCTTTTGCAAACATACTACCCAAATACACAAACTCATCTACATGCTCCAGATTTTCACCATTCATACTAATGTGCAGAATTTCATGAATTCTTCTTTTTGAAAAATTGGACTTATTCACATTCATCATCAGATCATTTCGCATGCATACCTCATACATACAATTCACCAGGACTTGTAGTTCATGCTCGTTGTCTGCAAGTAGGACAGCGTCATCCGCATACAAGAGACAGCTTACTGACACTTCGCTCATTTTGGCACCTACATCCAATACTTTCTAACACTTGTTCATATATAGATTAAACAGACGTTTTCATTTGTAATAATCGGTTAGAGAATGGAGAGATAGCTGGGAGTCAACCTCCCAAGAGAGGCCAGCCTGATTTCAGGAACAGACCAAAGGTCTATAAGGAGAAGAAGAAGAAGAAGAAGTTAGAGAATATTTTTATTGTTATTGTACGTGAAAAATGCATACTATTTAACGGTTAAAGTATAGTTATGCATCAATTGATTTTTTTCTGTATTTTAATATTGTTGAAGTAATTAATGTTCACCTGATTCTGGAAGCCTGGTACCCCGTGCACACACCTCTCCTGGAGCTGAGGACCAGTTTGCGCGCCCCCTGGAGCACCAGCCAATCAGCCAACTCCAATCCGAAGCCTCCAAGCCCCCCGGCTATAATGTACGAATAATCGGGAGTGCAGATGTATCTGAAATCAACAATCACAGAAATATTATAGCGAGTATTTTTCTCATTATTGATTCAAAAGGTTATGGTAAGATTATCTAAAACAAAAAAAAACACTATAGTCACCGGGATTGAATCAAAAGGTTATGGTAAGATTACCTAAAGCTAAAACAACACAATAGTCACCGGGATTGATTCAAAAGGTTATGGTAAGATACCTAAAGCTAAAACAACACAATAGTCACCGGGATTGATTGAAAATGTTATGGTAAGATACCTAAAGCTAAAACAACACAATAGTCACCTGAAAATGTTATGGTCAGATATCTAAAGCAAAAACAACACAATAGTCACCGGGATTGATTGAAAAGGTTATGGTAAGATTATCTAAAGCTAAAACAACACAATAGTCACCTGAAAATGTTATGGTCAGATATCTAAAGCTAAAACAACACAATAGTCACCGGGATTGATTGAAAATGTTATGGTAAGATACCTAAAGCTAAAACAACACAATAGTCACCTGAAAATGTTATGGTCAGATATCTAAAGCAAAAACAACACAATAGTCACCGGGATTGATTGAAAAGGTTATGGTAAGATTATCTAAAGCTAAAACAACACAATAGTCGCAAGGATTGATTCAAAGATGCATGGTAAGATACCAGCTAAACAACACAATAGTCACCGGGATTCACTGAAATGTTATGGTAAGATACGTACAGCTAAAACAACACAATAGTCACCGGGATTGATTGAAAGATTATGGTAAGAAAATCTAGCTAAAACGACACAATAGTCACCGGGATTGATTCAAAGGTCTGGTAAGATACCGAAAGCTAAAACAACACAATAGTCATCGGGACGGATTGAAAATGTTATGGTAAGATACCTAAAAAATAACACGATAGTCACTGGAATTGATTGAAAATGTTATGGTAAGATTACTGAAATAAAAACAACCTAATGGTCACCGGGATTGACTGAAAATGTTGTAGGTAGATACCTAAAGCTAAAACGACACAATAGTCACCGGGATTGATTCAAAAGGTCATGGTAAGATACCGAAAGCTAAAACAACACAATAGTCACCGGGATTCACTGAAAATGTTATGGTAAGATACGTACAGCTAAAACAACACAATAGTCACCGGGATTGATTGAAAAGATTATGGTAAGAAAATCTAAGCTAAAACGACACAATAGTCACCGGGATTGATTCAAAAGGTCATGGTAAGATACCGAAAGCTAAAACAACACAATAGTCACCGGGATTCACTGAAAATGTTATGGTAAGATACGTACAGCTAAAACAACACAATAGTCACCGGGATTGATTGAAAAGATTATGGTAAGAAAATCTAAGCTAAAACGACACAATAGTCACCGGGATTGATTCAAAAGGTCATGGTAAGATACCGAAAGCTAAAACAACACAATAGTCATCGGGACGGATTGAAAATGTTATGGTAAGATACCTAAAGCTAAAATAACACGATAGTCACTGGAATTGATTGAAAATGTTATGGTAAGATTACCTAAAGCAAAAACAACACAATGGTCACCGGGATTGATTGAAAATGTTATGGTAAGATACCTAAAGCTAAAACAACACAATAGTCACCTGAAAATGTTATGGTCAGATATCTAAAGCAAAAACAACACAATAGTCACCGAGATTGATTCAAAACGTTATGGTAAGATACCTAAAGCAAAAACAACGCAATTGTCACCGGGATTGATTAGAAATGTTATGGTAAGACTACCAAAAGCAAAACCAATGAAATTGTTACCGGAATTAATTGAAAAGGTTATGGGAAAAGAGTTATTTCAGGATAGAGCAGTGTGGCAATCCATCCTCTCTCCCTGTCCATCTGGGATACGGCGTGACGTTATTTAGTTTTTTCTTGTCTGCACGTGGCACGATCAAATAAATCAAATATTGAATGTCGGCCATGTGAGGAGTCAGAGAAATCGACGCGCGTGCATGACACGATGTATGAATGTTGAGGAAGCGAGAGAAATATGTCAGGAAAGAAAAGTGTGGCAGTCCATTCTTTCTGCCTACCCCTTCGGGGAGACGGCGTGATGGTTAGTTAGTTAGTCTTGTCTGCATTATGAATTGAAGTCTGCAGTTCCTTACCTCGGTTGAGCTTGGATGAAGAAGGGCTCCGGTTTCACCACTCGCTGCTCTTCTTCATTGCGGATCTTCAGCAGTACCTTGCCGATGTGTTTCCCTGCCGCCATGTAACGGAAAGCCTTTTCCACCTCGTCAGGTTCGAAGATCACGCGCCGTAAGGGCTTAACGAGCCCTTGCTTCAGGCCATTTTCGAAGATAAGATGCATCGTCTATAAACAAAAAAGTTTGTTAACCTAATAATTAAATAAAACAACAACAACAAATCATCACGCCGTTTCTCGACCGGACCGCTACACTACTCTATATCCTGGCACACCTCTCTAGCTTCCTCCACATTCATACAACGAGTCATACACGCACGTCGATTCTTCCGACTTCTAACATGACCAACCTTTAAAATTTGATTAATTTGGTCATGCCATGTTTTCCTCGGTCTATCTCGCTCCGTACTCCATTAACATCGTTAACGTATACTTTCTTAACCATTGTTTCTCCATCCATGCGCTCCATATGTCCGAACCAACGCAGCGATCCTTTCATAATTTTATTCATAATACCTTCTTCCGCTCTACATATATCAGCATTTGAAATTCTGTTATTCTGCTGTCATCCTCTTTCTGTCAGTTCCATACTTTGCTTCCATACATAAGGGTTGGGACCAGAACTCCATTGTGAACGGCTATTTTAGCTTTCATTGATTAATTATTGTTTCCAATAACTATTTTTAAAGCTCCATTCACTTTGTTATCCGCACCAGCCCTTCTTTCGACGTCACTATCCGTTCGGCCATCCGACTTGTGAACTTGCTACCTAAATACACAAATTCACTCACCTGCTCCAAGTTCTATTCGTTCACACTTGTGTTACAAACTGTCATTTGTTCTTCCCTTTCAGAAACTAACACCTTTGACATTCCGACATTCATCATTAAATCATTTGACTTGCATACTTTAAACATTCTCGACACCAAGACTTGTAATTCGTCCGTACTATCCGCAACGAGAACGGCATCTTCCGCGTAAAGCAGACAATTGACAGACGAATCACTCATCTTAGCACCAGCATTTATTCGTTTCAGTTCTTTCATACACTTATCCTATATACAGATTTAACAACCATGGAGACATCACGCAGCCCTGCTTAACACCCTTTGTGATATCACCGTACCATACCGGAACTTAGGAAGATTTCTAAAATCTCTCCAGTTTTCAAGAAAGGCACAAAATCATGTGTTGAAAATTATCGACCAGTAGCAATTTTATCTACACCTGCGAAGGTATTTGAGGCGTTAATACATCATTTTATTAACCCAAAGATAGAACCATTCATAATTAATGAACAGCATGGATTCAGATCAGGGCGTTCAACCATTACAAATTTGATGGTATTTACGAACTTTGTCACTAAGTGCCTTGATAAAGGTGCACAAGTCGACTGCTCGTATAGCGATTTTTCAAAAGCGTTTGATAAGGTGGACCACCAACTTTTGCTTCGAAAGCTTCAAAGGATTGGCTTTAGTGACAATCTGCTCAAGCTTTTCTCTAGCTATCTAATATCTCGAAAACAATATGTGTCATATGGACTTTTTCAGTCTTCAGCCTTTCACACCTCATCAGGGGTGCCACAAGGGTCTAATTTAGGACCATTGCTTTTCACGATATTCATAAATGATATTTCTAACGAAATAAAGTTTTCAAATTTTTTATTATTTGCTGATGACATAAAAGTTTTCTCTGAAATAGAGAATCCCTCAGATTGCTTGAAGCTTCAGTGTGACATTCAGAGCATAACCCAATGGAGTAAACGTAACAAATTATTCTTCAACGTCTCCAAGTGCTTTGTTATGTCATACACACGGGCATCGAAAACATTATACTTTCGCTATCTTATGGATGGGGTACAGCTTGAAAGAGCTTCTACATCCAGAGATCTCGGTGTTCTGTTCGATGCTCAGTTATCGTTCAATCTTCACATAGTTGCTCTATGTAATAGTTCCATTAAAATGCTTGGATTTGTTTTCAGGAATGCCAAGATATTTTCGAACACACATGTACTTCGGGTGTTGTATAATTCCCTGGTAAGAAGTCGGCTGAAATATAGTTCCGTTATTTGGTCACCGCCTGGGATCCGATATTCTCTGATGGTGGAGCGAGTGCAGAAAAAATTTCTGCGCTTTCTTTACCTCAGGGAGCGCGGTTATTACCCGTGGCTCTTTCCGACTGAATTCTTGCTAGGTATGCTAAGCTACCAATCATTGGAGAGAAGGAGGAACATTCACTTGGGAGTTCACTTCTTTCAGCTGATTGGCGGCCGTATACAGAACTCGGATGTCCTGAGTGATGTAGGTCTATTTGTCCCTGATAATTACCTTCGTCAAAGACAGCACAGATTGTTTTATTTGCCACGCTGCAGAACCAACCTGCCAATGGTAATGCCTGTGGGTAGGGCAATCTTATTGCTTAATCGGATCGCCTCGGAGGTCGACATATTTCGTGATAGTGTGAGTTGCCTCAGGGATGCAATATCAATGTTATGATTTTTTCTTACTCTTAAGCTTAATTTTTTTTTTTTAATGCTTCTCTGTTTATAATGTAATTGCAAACGATTTGGAATTGTATGTCTGTAATGTTTGTGATTATTATCAAAATAAATGAAATGAAAATCAAACCAGGACGTGATGTCCCCATTTACCTTAACACTTTCAGTGCTTCCTTCGTAAAGAGAAGCAACCGCCCGTATCAGTTTTGTGCTCACCCCGTATTCTGACAAGATTGACCAGAGTTTATTTCTGTTCATTCGATCATAGGCTTTGCAAATCGAACGCACAGAAAAGTCACGTCTTTTGGCGATAAACTTATCAGTAAGCGTTGGAAGACTACGCGATCCACCTATTTCTACTTACTTGCTTAAAATCCTCGTCGGCATCGAACAAGAAGTCCATCATGATGCCGTGAAGAGAAGCCTCCTTCAACAGGAACTGCATCCCGAGAGAAGTATTGTTTACACTGTCGAATTTTCCAATCTCCAAGAATTTTCCTTTCATTGCCAGACACCTTATGGACGCCTGTGTAGGAAAAACCAAACAATTTTCATATAAACTTATTGAACGCTAAGGCATTAACACTGTGGAATTCGATAGTAATATACTTAGGAAATTGAAAAACTTTGTTTAATCCAATATTTAATAAAAAATATTAAAAAACCTAATACTTTGTCTACATTTAATTTCCCAAGCTCCCATTCCCAACCAAATGCCCATAATCATTAATTAATTTTTGTAATTATAAATTATGTCATTTCAAATGTAGGTTTTTTCTAATTTTTTTTTTTAATAAGGATTAATTGAATCTCAATAGACACGAATATGTAAATTGTTTTTTTTTTGGAAACAGAATATGGTAGTCGAGGCGTTTACAGGACTTATGACCTGTCATTGGTTGGGTTAAGCGATCGCTTTATGTTTAACAACATTCCCCATTCCGCCCTTCTTACGACCACCATGTCTGACAAATTTTTGAAAGATGTATTATATATATGCTACTATGTTAGGAACACTTCACATTTTTAGGTCAATCTACACTAGCGTCATCTATTAAGATTATATTTAAACAATTTACATTTTTGTCTCTATTGAGATCCAATTTATCCTTAAAAATGATTAACCCGTAATGGGTAAAATCCAGTATTTGTATACATTCAAAAAATTGACTATAAGTTTGTTTTTGAAGCTGATACAGAGCTTCGCACTTTGATAGGGTTCACTGTTGAAAAGAGATTGTTTTAATAAAATATGTATTATATTTATAATAAAATATGTATGTGAAATTTTTAACCTTTCTTTTACGGTGCTAAAAAAAAACGCGCGTTCCTGTGTTGGGTGGTCAGTACCCAATCAAAAATTAGCGATTTTAAATCGGAAAAATAAGAACATTCATAGCTAATTCCCTTATTTAATTATAATTGAAGTAAAAAATTATAATAATTGAGATTTATTTGCTAAAAACATAAAAAAACATCTGGCAACGCTCACGGGACGGGCATAGGTCCACTCTGGTTGCAAGCCCGAGAGCTACTGCCGGGCAGTGAGAACATTATAAACACACAGAGACAACAATATAAACTAAACATAAACACACAGAGACAACAAAATAAATATAAATATAAACACACAGAGACAACAAAACAAGGCCAATTACATGCTACCACAAATATTATATAACAACTGACATAAGGTTAAATATATAAAAAGAATAAAGTAACACTTTGATAAGTTAAAGAGAAAACTAGTAGTATTAGTAATAATGAATAATTAAAAATGAAATATAATTTTGAAATGTAAAAAAAAGAAAAAGACAGAGTAACTAGTTTCATTCGCCCCGAAGGGATGCTCCAATCATTTTTTTAAAATCACTTTCATTAAGATGGAACATATCGATGTTATAAAAGCACTTATTGTACATGTCGCACGTCCGGTACACCGCCGCACTCTGAGCGTAGTTAGTCCGATAAGCAGGAAGGTGGAATATTTGGTTCGCAGTGTGTCTTGTGCGAAGCATAGGGGTATTCAGTAATAATTTACTAAGAAGTTCGGAGTTGTCTATTTTGAAGTGAATGATTTTGTGAAGCAACATCATATCATTAATCGTTCGCCTATTTTCGAGAGAGTCCAAGGAATAAAAATTAAGGGCAGAATTATAATTTGTAAACGATCTGCACATTTTGAAATTAATGTGTTTAATGAAAATGTTTACGGAGGAAGACCTAAAATCTTAACCTTGTATTTATTATATTTATAAAGATATTGATGGTTATTATAAGTAACGTGTAGAAGTTACCCATCACAGGGCAGAGAGGGTTAACATGCGCTAGGAAAAAGATTTACATTAAAAGTCAAAACTTATCACTGAACACAATTGTAGAGTGAACCATAAAGTTTATAACGGGTAGAAATTTTTTACTTCCGTGATTATTTCACGTGTTGCAACAAGAATATATGAAATCACCTGTAATTTGTCCTCGGCGAGAGAATTAAAGACGAAATCAACACCCCTTCCATTTGTCATCCTCAACACGAGCTCTTCAAACGACGTATCACGCGAGTTACCAATGTGGTCATCTGAAAAAAATAAATAAATATCAGTTTGAGGTATATCTGGTGTCAATAAAAAATGTCGAGGAAGACTGAGGAAAAGTGGCATGGCTAAATAAATAAACTATTGATAATCAAATGATTTTACTGAAATCTTTCTGTTGGTGGACGTGCGCTGTTCATCATATGCAGATTTCAAAAGAGCCGCACAAGACAGGGAAGAATGGAAGAGAAGAACAGAAGAAATTGCTGCAAACCAATCCCAGGATTGAAACTTTCTAACTGAATAATCAAATGATTTTACTGAAATCTTTTGATGGAAGTTCATTTTAAATAACAATTAAATAGAACGATTTTTTTTTAACTACTTTTACTTTTGCCTTTATTTCGACAGCGACTGGTTTCGCCAGGCTTGCTGGCATCTACAGACTTCTGTAGATGCCAGCGAGCCTGGCGAAACCGGTCGCCGTCGAAATGTGGAAATGGATGTGTTTAAATAAAAAAACTTTGTTATAAATATCAATATCAGATTATATGTTGTCGCGACAATTATTTCGCTAACCGATGTTAGCATCGTCAGGTCTTACAATCAACTAAAAAATACATCAGAGAGAGTTAGTTTAAGGTATATACAAAATTATTAGGAGGGGAAGAAGGAGGGTGTCTTCTTCTTCTAATCATTGACCTGACGATGCTGTCATCGGTTAGCGAAACAGCTGTCGCGACAAAATATAATCAATTGTGATATTTATTACAAAGTTTTAATTTATTTAAACAGTTAATAATGTTGAAATATCAAAGTGTTTCCGCCAAAACAATGGATTATCTAATTATGAGTATTATTTGGTGAATATTTCAGGGGTTGAAACTAGTTATTATGAGATGTGAATACCTGGAATTTGGGGGAAGTGCTTTCGGATGAAAGCTCTCTTCTCCGGAGTGCCAACCGTTGTGAAAATAGTGCAGCCGTATCCTATGCAGACGTTAAGGGCGGCTTGTCCAACCCCTCCAGATCCGGCGTGAATCAAGACACTAGCACCGCGCTCCATGTTTCCAACCTTAAACTGAAATGCCAGGAAGAATATATATAAAAAAAGTTATAGATCCCAGCGGCGCCCATTCGTTAGTTTTGTTCTACAATGAACCATGCCCGTCGTCCGTCCGTGCTGGACGTCTCTATTTGATGCCCCTCTAAGGCGAAACATACCGTTTAATGGTTGCGGTTTTAATTTGGTAAAACTCCTTTAGATAATTAATGTAAAATGTTACATTAACGAGCAATAAATTTAATTAGAATTAATGAAAACGTTTGTTTTCCAGACATTTTATTATATTTTATGGGAATAGCATTCTTTGCGCTGTTAAGGAATTACATAAGATGAAACTGTCAATCCAATAAAATAAAGAAAAACTTCCGTTTGTATTAAAAATTCATTACGTTATATAGAGTTTTACATCATTGTTCAAGGAATTATATAGATGAAAACGTACGTTTTTTGAACGCAATACAATATTTAAGATTAATAAATAATATTGACATAAATAAGGTAAACATGAGGTATAGAAAACGGTAAGAGAAAAATTGTCGACCGTCTCAAAGCTGGAGAATCTTAATATGATTGACCAAGAATATGGAATAGGCTTACCATTGAATAGAATACAGTGCTGTATGCTATAGGGACCGTCGCTCCATCTTCCAGGGTCCAATCGTCTGGTAGAGGCCACATCAGGTAGGGATCTGTGTCTACCAGAGAAGCCATTCCTTTTTGGCTTACCATACCCATTATTCGGACTCCACTAAAAAAACGAATTTGAATTGTTATTAAAAAAATATATCCTAAATTTTGGCCGACGCACTATAATACTTCGATATTATTGAATGTTTTAATTTTGAAACACTGTTATTATATAATTAATACGAATGAAAATGTCTGTTTTCTAAAAGTTTTATTATATGTTATGTGAATGACATTGACCAGCGCTCAAATCAAGAAACGTACACTGTAAAACCAAAATCATCCTGTATAAAACAATCATCCGATCAATAGTGACCTATGGATGTGAGGCGTGGACAATGACAGCGAAATCCGCAGAGCGACTGGACACTTTTGAGAGAAGGGTGCTGCGCAGAATTCTGGGACCTGTGAATGACGGTGAAGGCTGGAGAGTGCGGCATAATGACGAGCTGTACCATATTTACAAAGCTCCCAGTCTCTCCACACAGGTCAGACTGAATAGACTGAAAATGGCCGGTCACGTGTAGAGGATGCCGTCATCGCGAACCCCAAAAAGATTGCTGCTTGGAAGACCAATTGGACGACCAAGGAGGATGAAGTTGGGAGAGATGGGGCGAAGTTGTTACGAGTGTCAGATTGGAGGGTCGAAGCGAAGGACAGGAGGAGTTGGAGGCGAAGAATACTGGAGGCTAAGGCTCGATATGGGCTGTAGAGACATCGAAGAAGAAGAATGACGTGTTTCGGCTGCCTAAAGTACGAGTATTATCAAATATCATTTGTGCCTTATTAAAATGCCTTAGACAGGCGAAACATATCGTTCACATAAAATATAATAAAACTTCGAGAAAACAGACGTTTTCATTCGTATTAATTATTAAATATCAAGTTTTACATCATTGTCCAAGAAACAATAAATTCTGTTATTATATATTACGTATAACAATTTATTATCTATTTTTTATGAGATTGTCGCAACAGCTGTTTCACTTATCTATGTTGGCATCATCAGGTGTTACAAACAGCAAGTATTCACTGTTTTAAAGTCTGAATTCTTGTGATTCCTATCCATTATGCTATGTTCCGCAGCCAGGACAGCTGCCTTCTATCAACTCCCCTCTTTACCCATTAATATGAGTCGAAGGAGTTGGAATTTTTCTCCCCTTAGCATATGACCCATTCAATATAATGGCTTAATTCCTGGTCCACTTTATATGATTTAATTTACTATTCAAGCAGCTATATACGAATGAAGTTCGTCTGTGAATTGCTTATGTTAGGGATGTTTTGTCTTACTTTGGTAACCTTCCGCTGAACTCCAAGCCCTGCACGCAGTCCTGAGCAAGGCGCCCCCTGGCTACAGTTTCCACACTGATCTTCGCAGTGGAAGTCATGATATCTCGGAAGTTCAAAGCAGCGTAGTATACCTGATGAAAAAAAACCCAGGAAAGTTACTACGTATTCTGTCTAGTGGAGCATGGTTATAAATAAAAATAAAAATAAAAATTTTCATACATAATATGAGGAAAACATACCGATTAACCTGAAACGAAAAGTCAATGAAGCCTGCGTTCTGCCAGTTATGGTCTTGAAACTATAACATTGTCCAAACAAAGTGCCGAGAAACTACGAGTGACCCTAAGAGCCATGGAAAGAGCCATGTTAGGAATTAGCCTAAGAGACAGAGTCAACGATACGGTGAGAGAAAAAACAAAGTCGCTGACATCATTCAACGGGTGGCGACTCCAAAATGGCAATTTGCAGGTCACGTAGCCAGAAGCTCAAATGAAAAATGGACTAGAAGACTGCTGACTTGGAGACCGCGGACGGCAAAGAGAAGTGCAGGGTGATCGCAACTACGGTGGAAGGATGATTTAAACAGACACGTTGGAATAACCTGGATGCAGTCTGCACAAGACGGAGTGACATGGAAGCGAATGGAGGAGGCCTTTGTCCAGGAGTGGACGGAAATAGGCGGAGGGAGAAGAAGAATAAGATACCATATATACATACTAGATATGTCAACTGTTATAAATTTAAATTCACAATAAAAAAATAAAAACAATTTTAAAACCAATATTTAAATTCAGTAAATTGTACATTTTAATTTTCGTATTGAATCATGTTTACCACCCCTGATATGTATGTACTCGTATATATAAAGTGAAAATAAATGACCCAGGTTTCCAAATGTTGAACGATTATGCAATTGTTTCTTTGGTACAAAATAAAGAGTGAGGATGAAAATGATAATGAAAGTCCAAATGAAGCTGATGAAGGATAACAAATAAGTCACTGAGAAGCCTTTACAGCATAAGAAACTACTATCATTGTTTGAAGAGCAAGAGAAAAGCAGCTCAAGTCGATTGCTTTTATAAAAACGAATTCGCGATTTAGCTCCAAAACAGACGAGGAAATCTTGTTAAAAAATATCTCTGATTATTTTTCCAGTACTATAGAGTAATGTAAGCCTTTTTAAGTACGTGTGCTACATACATACTTGTTTTTTTGCGGTATAATTTGTAATTTCATAATCAATAAATGAGCCGAGGAAAAAAATATTTAAACCTTATTTTGCTAAAAGAATTAGCACCCTTTGATTATCCGAGAAGTAACCCCCAGAGAAGTAAGGTCACAGGTGGATAGGGCTGCAGCAGTTGCAGGCTGCCTGAAAGATGTCATATGGAGAAACAAGGACATGAGGACTGACAGCAAGGTACGCATCTACAAGACCTGTGTGTGATTGGCATTGAATCGAGGGCAGACACTGTCAAGACAAAGAGCATGCCCAGGACAACCGAGATGAAAACGCTCCGCGCTATAGCTGGCAAGACCCCACGTGATCGATTTAGGAATACAGCAATCCGAGAAATCTGCGAGGTCGAAGATGTGGTCAGATGGGGACGTCAAAGACGGCGATACTGGCATGAACACGTAGAAAGGATGAGCTTAAATAGAATACCACACATAGCTCTCCATGGAACGCCAAACGGACAACGCCGACCAGGAAGACCCCCGAAACGGTGGAGAGAAAGCTGGAGTTCAGCATCTCAAGAGGACCCGCCTGAAATAACAGACTCCTGAGTCTACCAAAAGGGAAGAAGAAGAAGAAGAAGATTATCCGGAAAAATAGGTAGGGGAACCCTGGGCAAGGCGGATGCCCTAGACAAAGGGATTTGCTTATTTACCACAATACTTAACTAGATGCGCATGATTAAAGCGTCCTCGAGGTGAGCTATTCACGAAAACGGCGCTATACAAATTAGCCTAATTATTATTATTATTATTATTATTATTAGATGGCGCTAAAAGTCACAAATCGCGCGCATTATTAGGAAGAAAAAACACATTTTTAACGTTTTCTTAGGAATCTTACAAAGGTAAGTTGCTTGATTAATATTTCTATTGTTGCTTGACCGGTGCGAATGTTATTTCTCAAGAATTCTGTAATTTAATATATTATTAGAGCCAATCATATTTCACAAGTTGCTTATAACTATTTTATTCCAAAGAGGTCCTTTGGGCCAAGTGGATGGGATCAAAACGTCAATGATAAGAGAACGCATATTGCTGAAATCGCTGCTGGCCCAAGATGCAGCCGTCAGACTAAAAAAAATAGTCCAAAAGTAAAGTACAAAATGAATGTTTTTGTTTAGTGTGTTCTGAGCAGTACATTGACCCGCCATCTGAAGCCTGGATTCAGTGCAGCCAGTGCGCCAAATGGGCCCATGAAAGATGTACTTTGAACGGAGGATTTGGCAGTTATTTTTGTGATGAGTGTGAGGAATATTGTTGATGTAATCCTCACACACATCATAAATTGGACACCGCTTTACCCGGTGATGTCGGGCAAAGCGGATAGTTTCTCTTACTCTAGTTTTTGATTCGAAAGTATTTGAAATGTTTATGTTTTTAATTGTTTTCTTATATAACATAAAAGTTAAATGAATTAAGAGGATTTTTAGATTAAAGAAGATATCTTATCTCAATTTTAAGTTAGTTTTTTTATTTGTCAAACCTTAACACACCCGCTTTGCCCGGACTTCATCTATCCGGTACACCTACGGTCCCAATAAGTCCGGATAAAGTTAAAAATACCGTTTATTTAATTATTATGCACATTTATACTTACGCTGACAAGATTTGGATTATTGTTCAAGACCAGGGGGCCTTCGATCCATCTCAAGCTCGTGAGATCTCCTTTTGTGATCACGTTCACGTAGGCATGCTGGACTGACACGGTTTCCAGTTCATCAAACACCAGGTGACGGTACGAACCCCATTGGCCCTGTACAAATACATTATTTAATGCATCATTCTTCTATTTATATCAAGAACATTTTAACTATACATAATATTAATGAAAACATGTGTTTTCTAGAAGTTTCAATATATATTTTATAAGAATTACGTGTTTTGCCTTGCTAAGCCATTATCAAATGATTTAGCAAGGCGAAACATGTTTATCTCATGAAATATAGTAAAATACGTTATCATTCATAAGAATTATTTACATAATTAATGTTTTTAATTGAAATTTCTTGGTAAAAGTTCATTTTAAATAATGAAAACAAAAAAAATTGATACAAAAATCTTTATTATTATATATTTAGTGTGCTTCCACTTGTGTTTATGTTCGACCGGTTTCGGCAGCTTGCTGCCATCTTCTGGCCAGATGATTCATCAAATTTTGTATAATTTTTTTTTGTTTTCATTATTTAGAATTATTTACTTTCCATTTTCTAGAAAATTCATTATCTTTTATGAGAATTACGTGCTTGCCTCGCTAAGACATTATCAAATCATTTAGCAAGGCGAAACATGTCAATCTCATAAAATGTAGTAAAACTTCTAGAAAACATACGTTATCATTCATAAGAATACTTTACTTTCCAGTTTCTAGAAGTTTCATTATATTTGATGAGAATTACGCGTTTGCCATGATAAGACATTATCAATTAGCATGGCGAAACATGTCGTAGTAAAACTTCTTGAAAACATACGTTTTCATTCATAAGAATAATTTACTTTCCAGTTTCTAGAAGTTTCATAATGTTTATTGAGAATTACACGTTTGGCTTTCTAAGACATTATCAAATCATTTAGCATGGTGAAACATGTTGTAGAAAAGTTTTTTGAAAACATACGTTTTCGTTCATAAGAATAATTTACATTCCAGTTTCTAGAAGTTTCACAATATTTAATGAGAATTTCGCGTTTGCCTTGCTAAGACATTATCAAATCATTTAGCAACAAACATATTATATAGGTAAGTAATTTATGGCCATTTTTTGTCATGTGAATTCTACACCTCAGTCTAAAGCTAGTATGAGAATCACACTGTTACCATCTCCGGGAATGGAACCCTGGACCTTCGGTGTGGCAGGCATTGCTGTTGACACTCTGCCACGAAGGTCGTCGATTATGTATTATGATTTAAATTATATACTCACGTCTTTCAAAACATTCACAGCCAAATCTTTATCTAGCTGTTCTTCGTAAAGAGCCAAGTCTGGGTTGAAGTCTGGCGCCTTGCTGTCAAGAACGTCTATACATCCAACAATTTCTCCTCCGGGTTCTCTTCTGAGGCAGTTGACAAGACCTAAGATTCCGTTGAGAGGTTCCTTTTGGGCGACGAGCACCAGCTTATCAGCATCCTTCAAAGTTTCCTTCAGACTCTCTATCCAAGAGAACTTATCGTCACTGGCCCGGATGCTCACGAACTTCGCCGGTTTCCCGCTGGCCTTCTTCCGCAGTAGAACGAGTTTTTCTTGACCAGCTTTAATAGCGCTGATGAGGTCTAGATTATTTGTGAGGGAGTCAATGTCAACCGTCATCTTTTCTCGTGAGATGATAAAGCCATTTTCTTTCAACGTTCCAAGAGCTTGTTTTAGTATCTGAAACATGCAGTTTAAATAAGTTACAAATTTGTATATCAATAGAGATGAAGATGTAAATTATTTAGAAACAATATTGTGATCGAGGCGTTTACAGGACTTATGACCTGTCATTGGTTGGGTTAAGCGATCGCTTTACGTAATACAACACACCCCATTCCGACCTTCTTACGAACACCACGTCTGACAATTATTTTTGAATGTTGTATATATATGCTACTATGTTGACAAACATTTCACATATTTTAGTTCAATCGACACTAGCGCCATCTATTGAGACTAGATGTAAGATGTAGATCTGTTTCTAAATAATTTACATCTTCGTCTCTATTGAGGTACAATTAATTCTTAATGATTAACCCGTAATGGGTAAATGCATCTAAACCGCATCTCATCGGATGTGGACATCTTCCACGATAGTGAGGCTACCCTCAGAAAGCATCTATCTCTTATAATTATAATGTATAAAATTGATATTTGCTTCTCTTGTTCTTCTTATTGTTTCTGTTTTCTTATTTTTTCTTAATTTTTAAATTATCTTGTGTTTATGTTTATTGTTTATAATGTATTTTGTCTTTTTTAAATTTCACAATTGTATATTTTTTGTATTGAATATAGTTTTTTTTGTATTATACTGTGAAGTTTGTGATTTCTTAACAATAAATTGAATTGAATTAAAATTAGATAACAATATTTGTTCTTACGTCTTCTCTTTCCAGCAGATCTGTTCCAATGAAGATAGCAGCATTAGTCTCAAGCGACAGTTTCTTGGGGTCGACCGTTATTCCTGGTCCAAGGTCCAGGGTCTTGTCTTGTGAGAGGACGATCACCTCTCCCTGCACGAGGGGGGTGTCTTCAAGAGCAGCAGAAACCAGCGGAGCGAGCGGAGAGCTACCCTCCGAAGAGGAATCCATGTACTCCAGGACTTTGGTTTTCACCCCTTGCATGTTTTCAAGGGTGATTTGGATGTATATGCGTACGATGTCGCTGACCTGTGAATTTCACAAAATAATAATTAATACTTAATTATTTAAGGCAAAACATGTTTCAATACAAAAATAATGTTTTTATAATTTACTGAATTTGAATATGGTATTTAAGTAATTTAAGAGGATTCGTATTCAATATAATGGAGTTAAAATTTTATTACAGCTGACATATTTATATATAATTATAATTTTTCAAACGTTATATATAAATTTTTCAGCTGAAACAAAATTTTAATTCCATAATGTTTAATACGAATCTTCTTAAATAACTTTAATACCAATTTTTAATTTCAGTAAATTTTACATAAATATTTTAAGATTATTTTTGTATAGAATCATGTTTACCACCCCTGATCTGCATGTATATAAAAAAGTAAGTTAGTAACAGTGTTATCAGTCTGTCGACGCCAGCGAGCCTGGCGAAACCGGTCGCTGTCGAAATAAAGACAAAAGTGGAAGTAGTTAAAAAAAACATCGTTTTATTTAATTATCATTTAAACGAGAGTATTTTATGTAATTTAGATAATTGATACAAGAATGTGCGTACCTTTAATTCGTTTTTGGGGAAGAAGGGAACAAATTCATATTTTTCCAAGACTGGAACTCCAAGAGGGTTCCTCCTGGTGATTGGAGTAGCATTGAGACCTCTCACTTCGACTCCACCAGATCTGAAAAAAAAATCATCTCGTTTTTAATATGTTCGATTAAAAGGCAGATGGAGTAGGCAGAGAAGACGATTATAGAGGGACCACATCGAGGTCATAGATTGTTTTATCTCCCACGATGCAGAACCAACCTGACAATGGTTATGCCTGTAGGTAGAGCAATATCGTCAGACTTATCAGGGGATTCTTTGAGAATTACGTCATCTTGGAGGCTATCCATCTTTATGTTCTGGATGGTTATCTTCGACAGCGTCAGCACATACTGTTTTATCTCCCAGCATGCAGAACCAACCTGCCTCTGGTGATGCCGGTGGGGAGAGCAATCAAATTGCTGAACATGATCGCTACGGAGATCGACGTCTTTCATATTCGTGAAAGTACGTTCAGAAGACAAATACTCGACTTTGGAGAGTATCTTGTATTCCTAATGTCGAACCATCTCTCGTGCGTTCCTGGTATTATATAATATATTTATTATATTTTACCTGTTCTCAATAGATGTCTTAAACTATAAAAATTGTTTGTAATATCTTTTGAGAAAATAAACTGATTTGATTTGATTTGAATATCTTTGCTATTCAAATCAAATCAAATCGGAGTTTGGCGTATTTTGTGTTAGTTTGGTTCACCTGAGGGAAGTACTATCTTTATTATAATTGTATATTAATTTTATTAATTTGTAATGCATCTTATGTTTCTCGCTCTTTGTATTATGTATTACTTATTATGTGTATCTGTATCTTGAGTGTATTGGAAAATAATTCTGTGATGCTTTGGATATATTTAAATTAATAAATCAAAGGAGAGGATGGATCTAGTGACGATTCCTAAAATCGTGATGCATGAGACTCCAGAGGGACGTTGACCACCAAGACGATCACCAAAGTGATGGAGAGAAGGCTAATGGTCTTCACTATAAGAAGAAATTTGATATCGTGCATAACAGATCGCAAGATCTACAATAAGGGGAAGATGAAGATGATGAAATAAACCGTAACACGTTTGAATCTCGCTACATATGATAATGCCTTTGCAAATGTTGTTTTCTTCCTCTTCTTTCAGTGCCGTGTCCGCTGTGATTGCTGCAGCAAAGGCATATCTGTCCTGCGCTACTTGGAACAGGTTCTGTATTATTGTTATTCTTGTCCATTATTTACGTTCTGCAGCCAGGACAACTGCCTTCTACCAACTCCCCGACGTACCTCCACTTTACCCTTTAATATAAGTCGAAGGAAGTGGTATTTTTCTTCCTTTAACACATGACCCAAACATAAAATGATACCTTTCTAGCTTTCCCACTCGACAACAGCTCTCTATTGGCTCTGGCTCTCTGTAGTACGTCTGCAATACTGACCCTATTGGTCCACGGTATAGGGAGCATTCTGCGGTATACCCACATCTCAAATGCCTCTAACCGGTTCATTATATTCACTTTTAGAGTCCAGGTTTCGCAGCCATATAGTAGAACAGATCATATATAAAATTAAATCATTATTGTCGGAGTTTCAGGTTAAGATTGTCGTTGCAAAAAAGGTTCTCATTTCATTAAATGCAGCTCGTGCAACTTAAATTCTGCATTTTATTTCAATGTCCGGATCAAGCGTTTTAAAATGTTGTTTTACCATAATTAATTGTTGCATCGTAGCTGTATTTTTACTAACTAACCATCACGCCGTCTCCCCGAAGGGGAAGGCAGATAGAATGGACTGCCACACTTTTCTTTCCTGACATATTTATCTCGCTTCCTCAACATTCATACATCGTGTCATGCACGCGCATCGATTTCTCTGACTCCTCACATGACCGACATTCAATATTTGATTTATTTGATCGTGCCACGTTTTCCTCGGTATTCCTCTATTTCTGGTTCCATTTACATCATAAACATATATATTTTTTTGCCATTCTTTCTTCATTCATTCTTTCCATATGTCCAAACCATCTTAATGATCCTTTCATTATTTTGTTCATGACTTCACTTCTTATATTTTCATTCGACACTCTATCATACACAGAGTATCCACACATTCGTCTAAGATATCTCATTTTTACTAACCTGATTATATCTATATCTTTGTACACAGTGACAGGAATGGTTTTGATTTCGTCGTCAGGAGCCGCAGACAGGATGGCGTAATGCTTGGAAGCATCAATGGACAGCTTCTGTATCCTCGTCGGGACGAAGAGCCCTCGGCTGTCGATGGTCAGGATCTTCATCTGCAGAAGGGTGTCCATGAAGGTGACCCAGTTGTTAGCCCAGTTGAGGTGGCCGCGAGATCCCTGTATATTACAGCTATGAATTCCTCGGAATTGACCACTGAAAGCATTTAAAATTGTTTAACTTTAGACAAACATGAAACAATTAGTTTTTTTTACAACATTTTGAATGTATACAAATACTTGTAGACGAACAACTGGATTTCACCCATTGCGGGCTATTAAATCAAGAATCAATTATATCTCAATAGAGACGAAGATGCAAATTGGAAACATAATATGGTTGATCAAGGTGTTTACAGGACTTATGACCTGGGTTGGGTTAAGCGCACGCTTTATGTAATACAACATTCCCCATTCCACCTTTTTTCTTATGACCACCATGTCTGACAAATTTTTGGAAGTTGTATACTCGTATATGTTAACCTGCAACACCATCCTTTGCATGGTAGTTTATTCAATCTACACACTAACGCCATCTATGAAAATTGTATTTTAAGCATTAAGCAGGAGATCTTTTTAACACAATGTGAAAGGCTGACGCCATTTAGCGCATTGCTAGAAACCTTTCACAAGCCTTTCACAAGCGTAAACACCTTGATCAACCATATTCTGTTTCCAATTTGCATCTTCGTCTCTATTGAGATACAATTGAGTTTTTTTAAAGTTACATAGGGACTTAGACGAGTCCCACCCCTTTCCCGAAGCTGTTATAAGCAGACGTCGCCTTTCGTCAGCTTCGCTCTATCAATCCCTAGGCCCGACCCTCGTACATGCGGGACTTAGGTTACAGAAAAACAAGAGGGACCCAGGCCACATTTAAGCTACCCATTTCCTCTATGTCCGCCGAAAAGTAAATTTATTTAACAAACACACTACAAAATAAAATTTTAAAACAAAACAGAGCTACTGGAAACTATCACATGGGTACATAACAGCGGGAGGTCAGGTGAGGATCAGAGGAGGAAAATGCGGGCAGGGGAGGTTTGGAAGGCAATTTTACATTTAGAACATGTGATGCCTTTAAGGAAGCAGAAACATAAACAAATACCCTGTCAATTTATTAATTTTTTTTGTAAACTTTAAAACACTGTTGTAATACAACAATTTCTTTTTATTCACTGAGAGTGTCGCGACAGCTGTTTCGCCAACCGCTGTTGGCATCATCAGGTGATACAATAAACTCAGTTTAATTTAAAAAGAAATAAATATATTTTTTTTTTTGATATTATAACAGTGTTTTTTAATTTTAACAGAAATAATGTTGAAGTACGAGTATCATAGTGTTTCGGCCAAAATAATGGACTATTGATTTTTTTTAATACAATGGGTCGTTTGAACCTAATTTACTATACATAATTTGTTTATAGCTATTATATTGATCGCCATTTTATTATCACGTGAATTCTACACCAGACCAATGACAGTGTGACAATTACACTGCCATCAACGGGAATCAAATCCATGGACCTTCGGTATGATAGTCAGAGTTCTCACCACTCCGCCACGAAGGTTGTCTCCAAAACTGAACTAAACTAACTAATCAACCATCAAGCCGATTACCCAGAGGGGTGGGCAGATATGATCGACCGCCACATTTGTCCTATCCTTAAATATTTCATTCATACGTCGAAACACGCAATCTCGTCGATTTTTCAGACTTCAAATGTGTCAGCCTTTAAGTATGTGATTAGTTAAAAAGAAAGTCTTAAGCCAAAGAATGAAAAAAAAAAGTATTTGTTTTACAATCTTCAATATGATAAAGTAATAGCTCATTATTCTGAAGAATGAATCTGGTCGTGTGCAGACTTGAACCCCAGCTCCCTGGATCAGGAACCAAGTGTTTTGTCCCTCAGCTCTTCCCTACATATCCCTAAATATCCCTACATATCCCTTTACCACCACCCGACTCATGGTCGATCAATTTGGTCGATAGTCAAAAAGCAAATTGTATGTAACCCTGACGAAGCTCCGGCGAGAGCGAAGCAGGTTGGTTCGATTAAACAAAATAAAGGGATTAAACAAAATATATAAGTGCCTTAAATTATTTCGGATATTAAATGTTAAATTCCTTACGAATAGTTATAGCCGCGTAGTCTCAATTCCTTATACACATCTCTGCTGTTGAGTTCATTGGAAAATTCGTTGTTTTCTTCCACTGGATCTGGGATTGGGTGGTAGTTAAGAGATACATCTTTCTGGGCGTATATCTTTCCTGTGACTATGGCTGCTCCACCTTCCACGATCTAAAACAAAAAACACAAAGTGTTTTGATTGATTTTAATCAACTAACTAAGCGCCAGAGCCCACTGCCATTTGATCGTCTTCTTTGCCCTCCCACAATCAGCGGCGGTACTCCCATAGAAGCCCAGAAGCCCGGCTTGCGTAAGAAATTTTGAACCTTCTTTTTCTTCTTCTTCCTCAGCCTACTCCCATCCACTCCTGGACAAAGGCCTCCTCCGTTCGCTTCTATGTCACTCTGTCTTGTGCAGCTGCATCCAGGTTATTCCGACGTGTCTGTTCAGGTCATCCTTCCACCGTAGTTGCCAATGAACTCAACACTTCCCTTTGCCGTCCACGGTCTCCAAGTCAGCAGCTTTCTTTTCCATTTTTCATCTGAGCTTCTGGCTACGTGACCTGGCCACTGTCAAAAATGAACCAAAATCCCCAAATCTAAATAGTCATGCCCCCTTATAAACCATCAACCCAAAAAATCTCCTTCCATCAATGTTCCTATCAGACTTAAGAGGAATAGCCACAAGCGCTGAACCTCTGTAAGACAGTAGAGGTTTTGATTTAATTTTTTTTATTGACCCTGTACCTTCGTCAAAGAGAGCACCAATTGTTTGATTTGCTGCGCTGCAGAACCAACCTGCCAATGGTTATGCTAGTGGGTAGGGAATTCTTTTTGTAAATCGAGTCGCTTCGGAGGTCGACATATTTCGTAATAGTGTGGAGTTGCCTCAGGGATGCAATATCAATGTTATGATTCTTTCTAATTCTTAATCTTAATATTTTTTTTATGCTTCTTTTATAAATTCTTATAATGTAATTGCAAACGATCTGGAATTATATGTTTGTAATGTTTGTGCCTAAGAGACGATAGAGACAGAAACGATACGGTGAGAGAAAAAACAAAGGTCACTGACATCATCTACCGGGTGGCGACTCTAAAATGGCAATGGGCAGGTCACGTAGCCAGAAGCTCAGATGAAAAGTGGACAAGAAGACCGCAACTACGGTGGAAGGATGATCTGAACAGACACGTCGGAATAACCTGGATGCAGTCTGCACAGGACAGAGTGACATGGAAGCGAATGGAGGATGCCTTTGTCCAAGAGAGGACGGGAATAGGCTGAGGAAGAAGAATAAGAGAAGAATGTTTTTGATTTTTGTTCAAATAAATGAAATGAAAGTTCCTAAGTAAAAATATATTGTAATTTCGTTTTCTATGATTTGATATTAAATACTTATTATTTTGTTGAATTTAAAATAACTCACGAAAGGACAGGTTAAAGATACAATGTATCGATTTTATTAAACAACTCACCTCAAAGTTACCACTTCCCTTCTGTATCATAATGATGAATTCCAAGTTGCCCTCCTTGGGAATGTTAGTAGCCCTTTGGAAGCGGACATTCTCAAACACCACGGAAACTTCCGTGTACATCTCTCCCATCATCATACTCAGGGTTTCCCATACGAGGATTAAGTAGCCGGTAGCAGGGAAGAGATTACGACCTTGAAAATGAAAGTTAAATATAAATTAAACGTAAATAAAAATTATCGTATAAATTTATTATTCTTCTGAAATAAAAAAATTATAGTCTTTTTCTTTTTTATCATCACGCCGTCTCCCGGAAAGAGTAGGTAGAAAGAACGGACCGTCACACTTTTCTTTCCTGACATATTTCTATCGCTTCCTCAACATTCATACATCGTGTCATGCACGCCAGACGATTTCTCTGACTCCTCACATGGCCAAATTTGCTTGCCAACTTTTTAAACAAATTAAAATTAGTCGAATAATAGCGAAACTTGTTGGCAATTAAAATAGCTGCATAGTGGTAAAAACAGAGTGCAGTGTTTTTATTTTATTTAAAAAAAACTAAACTAACTAACCATCACGCCGTGATACAGAATGGACTGCCACACTTTTCTTTCCTGACGTATTTCTCTCGTTTCCTCAACATTCATACAACTCTGACTCCTCGCATGGCCGACATTCAATATTTGATTTATGCCACGTTTGCCACGTTTTCCTCGGTCTACCTCTATTTCTGGTTCCATTTACATCGTTAACATTTTTTTTTTTACCATTCTATTTTCATTCATATTTTCCATATGTACAAACCATCTTAATGATCCTTTCATTATTTTGTTCATAACCATTCGCACCGCTTCACTTCTTATATTTTCATTCGACACTCTATCAAAAATATTTATTTTAAATATAAATAATACAGTTAAATTTGAAAACAATTATATATTATTTTAAATCTATATAATATCGCTGAGGAAGGACCGGCTAGTCCGAAAAATGTTTGATATTTAATTTTAATTTTTTTTTAAAGTTTGTTTTGTATACCAAGTATATAAAAATGAAAAAGAATAATATAAAAATATATATTCTTTTTATTATAGGTCTGTCCTACACTGCTGAACGCAGGCCTTTCCCAAAGCACGCCACTGTTAGCAGAAACGACCTGCCTCCAGTGACACCGGTGGGAAGAGCAATTAGTCTGCTGAACGCGATCTCCCCAGAGATCGACGTATTTTATATTGATGAAAGTACGTACATGAAGAAGAAGATATTAAGGGGCGGTCACATTCGACGTCGCAATAATCGACGAGCTTGCATATTACTATGTATGAATGCAGAGGAATCTAGGGAGATACGCCAGGACAGAGCAGTATGGGGGTCCATCCTCTCCGCCTACCTCTCCGGGGAAACGGCGTGATGGTTGGTAAGTTAGTTAGTTTTATTATGTTTTGGGTAAGACCTGTTTCATCATGCTTACGCAAGATCAAAAGGCCATTTTTTCAACAACAACAACAACAAACCATCACGCTGTTTCTCCACAGGGGTAGGCAGAGAGAATGGACCGCCACACTACTCTATCCTGACATACCTCTCTAGGTCCTCCACATTCATACACCGAGTCATACACGCACGTCGATTCTTCCGGCTTCTGACATGACCAACCTTTAAAATTAGATTAATTTGGTCATGTCATGTTTTCCTCGGTTTACCTCGACTCCGTACTCCATTTACATCGTTAATGTATACTTTTTTAACCATTCTTTCTTCACCCATGCGCTCCATATGTCCGAACCAACGCAGCGATCCTTTCATAATTTTGTTCATAATAACATCTGCTGCTCTACATTCCTTTCTAATAGCAAGGCGAAAAATGTCATTCTCAGAAAATATACCGTTTTTTACGGACTATAAGACGCATTTTTTTCTTCAAAAAATTGCCTCAAAAATTCAGGTGTGTCTTATGGTATACTCGAAATAAATATAAAAATGCCCAGTCAAATTGGCCATATATTCGATGCCGCGGGAAACCTATCACTATCTGGCAACATTGGATTCAACAGGCAGCGGCAGTGCACCGATGCGGCGGATATGAGTTGCGGAGATTCACAAGCAATTTTTTAGCCTGGTTTTGCAATCTAATAATAAAAATGTTATTTCTTTATAATTGCTTAAATAATAAGGTAATTACCGTATTTTACAATTAAATTTTAATTGTAAAATACGGTAATTCAACTTTAAAAAAACAGGTAATTATTATGAAACAAAAATAATTATTGATAAAAAAAATTATACCGTCAATAACGTGACCAGCCATGTACTCCATATCTTCATCAGCGATTGTCATTCGTACTGTCCTCTCCCCAGATTTAATCTTTTCTTGAGTACGGTATGACGTCACGTACCTGAAAACATACACAATATTAATAATTTCTATCCATTTTCTATGGTTTATAACATTAAAAAAATCTTTATTTTTAAATATTTTTTGAAAGTATTATATATTTTAGAGTATTGTGCTAAAAGTTGAAAGTGATCGGATCAGTCTAACAATATTATATCACAACATTTATGTTGCTCAAACATTGAAAATCAAAAGATACGACTTTTGATGTCCACATTGATCAAATCGAAATATTTAAAGTGCAAAGATTGTATCAGGGAAGTTTCTGCCATTTTAGCTCTTTTGGATAGGTTTTTGTTTGCGATGGACATTTATAACAACGGCTGGACAGATTTTTATGATCTTTGATTTGTTGGATTTGTCTCTGTCCCGAATAGCAGAATAACTATTAGAACATCGGAAAAAAATGACCCGAGAGCATTCCACTCAGCAAATATAATAGTTTAACAGTAAGTAGTGCAACAATGCTACATGAATCATTTCGATATTCACTTCAATAAAGCAAATCCCTTGCTGCCATGTGAATTACATTCATATCAATGTAATTCAAATACTTTCAATTTTTTTTTTGCACATTTATTGAACTTAATTCATTTTGAGTATTCATTGTAACTTAATAAATAACTGAATTTAATTCAACTAATAAGTTAACACAACATTTATTGATTCTGAGGTGGTACGAAGTTCACCGGGTCAGCTATTTTTTAACAAATTGAAATGTAGCAATACGTTTTATTAATAAACGTTAACTCACCAGTCTTCACTGTGTTCCCATTCCACCAGGTGTGAGAGCATAGGAGTGCCATTGCTTACGGGGAATTCTATCTTCGGATACAAGTTAGCCAGTTGCGGGTTCAATCCTACTTGATAAAGCCTGCAATAAATTATTTAACAGTAGCATACGATTTCTTCAACAGTATAAATATTAATCTAATACAAATCTAATTTAACAAGGCAGCTGCAACCTCTGGTAATCTTAAATCCAAAATATGGAAAAATAAAGACACGCTATCAAGTGAAAAAAGATCCAATAACACTGGACAGTGACCGTAAAGACACTGTTATGTAACCGATGTAGCCTTGAATCTCATCGAAAAATCTAAAAAAAAAATTATTATATTTTTTATTATAGTATTCAATGCTACGTTGGTGACATTACGGTGCCGTTACGGTCACTGTCCAGTATAAATGGACCTTAAAATAATAATAAATGCAGTAGAAATGTGATATCTTAGACGAATGTGCGGATACTCTGTATTATAGAGTGTCGAATGAAAAAAAAAAGTGAATGCGGTGCGAATGATGGTATTATGAACAAAATAATGAAAGGATCATTAAGATGGTTTGGACACATGGAAAGAATGAATGAAGAAAGAGTGGTGAAAAAGTATATGTTAACGATGTAAATGGAACCAGAAATAGAGGAAGACTGGCACGATCAAATAAATCAAATATTGAACGTCGGCCACGTGAGGAGAAAGTGCATGATACGATGTATAAATGTTGAGGAAGCGAGAGAAATATGTCAAGAAAGAAAAGTGTGCCAGTCCATTCTGACTGCTTACCCCTTCGGGGAGACAGCGTGATGGTTAGTTAGTTAGTTAGTTTTGGTTTAAAAATAAGAATTTATAAAGCATGTGTAAGACCAGTAATAATGTTTATGGCGTTGAAGCAAGGGCAGACACAATCAGGACCAAACAAGTTTTGAGGATTCCGAAATGAAGACACTGAGGATGATAGCAAGTAAGTCACTAAGAGACCGCCCGAGGAACACCAGAATAAGAAACATATATTGAGGCTGATGATATTAGAAGATGGAGAAGGCAGTAAAGGATTGGTACTGTCATGTCTAAAAAAGTGGACACCACCAGACTCCCCTATATTGGACTACTTATACAACTTCACGGGACTCGTCCTACTGAAAGAACTCCTAAAAGATGATTGTACAAATAAGAATCCACCTCACGTTTAATTTTTTTTATTTGTTAACGATGTAAACGGAACAAGAAATAAAGGAAGACTGAGGAAAAGTGGCACGATCAAATAACTTGATATTAATATTGAATTCGGAGAAATCGACGTGGGTGCACGAAATGTTGTATGAATATTGAGGAAGCAGGAGAAGTATGTCAGGAAAGAACAGTGTGGCGTTCCATTCATTCAGCTTACCCCTTCGGGGAAACGGAGTAATGGTTAAATTAGTTAGTTAATTTTTCCGATAGTCCAATAATTCATACTAACTTGCCAAGTGACATCAGCAAGAACTCAGCGTTATCGAGGTGGCCACGTTTCGTCAGCGCTACATTTGTGCAATCCTTCTTGAGAGATCTTCGAAGGATAGCCTGCAGTAGGCCATGAGGTGCTATTTCGATGGTGATTGCATTGCCTGGGATCAATCTGGATGTCTCTTCAAATAGCACTGGACTCTGTATAACAAAAACAAACAATCTAATCAAAATATAATAAACAACTAGTGTAAATTAAATTCAGTTCCCATGACCGAAATGTTCCCGTTACATCTCTCCTCTCCTCAATCCTAATTATACCCCGTCCACCTTTATACATAACTTAACCCCCTTTAAGTACATTAGTTACGACTCGTTTTATTTTGTTGCTAAAATTGTGTACATTGATGTGTTATAACCGAAACATGTCTGTGTTATGTGAAATAAAGTATTGTAATATAAAGTGTAATTATATTTATTCAAATATGAATCTACAACACATTGTGAAGGCGAATGTAGAAGAAATAGACAATCTAATTATTTTATTGAAATCTCTTGATGGAAGTTCCTTTCAAATAATTAAATACAATGATTATTTGTGAATGTATACTTATACTCGTACCTGTATACGAAATCCTGGATTTTCACCAAAGGGTGGTTAATTCAAATTTAATTATATCTCAATAGAGACGACGACGCAAACTGGAAACTGAACATGGATGATCAAGGTGTTTACAGGACTTATGACCTGTCATTGGTTGGGTTAAGCGCACGCTTTATGTAATTACAAATTCCCCATTCCACCTTTGTTATTGTGATCATGCATGACAATTTTTTTTTTTGGAAGATGTATATACTCGTATACTTCAAATCCATATCTATCTTCACGTGTCAGTTTCAATTAGCCATCTATGTAGATTTGACTGCACTTGTGAATTTTTCAAGATTAACCTATACAACCGACCCACTAACGCCATCTATGGAGAATGATTTTCGGCAATTAGCAAACTACCTTATTAACAAAATACGAAGGCTGTCGCTTATTTAACGTAATGTAAGAAGCCGCCAGGAGTATTATTCCATTCTATATGCCAAGGAATTGACCAGAATAATTACAAATATTTGTGAATGTATACTTATACCTGTATACATTCACAAATATTTGTAATTATTCTGGTCAATTCCTTGGCATATAGAATGGAATAATACTCCTGGCAGCTTCTTACATTACGTTAAATAAGCGACAGCCTTCGTATTTTGTTAATAAGGTAGTTTGCTAATTGCCGAAAATCATTCTCCATAGATGGCGTTAGTGGGTCGGTTGTATAGGTTAATCTTGAAAAATTCACAAGTGCAGTCAAATCTACATAGATGGCTAATTGAAACTGACACGTGAAGATAGATATGGATTTGAAGTATATATACATCTTCCAAAAAAAAAATTGTCATGCATGATCACAATAACAAAGGTGGAATGGGGAATGTTGTAATTACATAAAGCGTGCGCTTAACCCAACCAATGACAGGTCATAAGTCCTGTAAACACCTTGATCATCCATGTTCAGTTTCCAGTTTGCGTCTTCGTCTCTATTGAGATACAATTAAAAAAAAATACAATGATGTTTCTAAAGAACTACTTCTGCTTTTGTCTACTGTGTAATTATATAATATTTTTTCAAATATGAATCCACAACACAAAGTGAAGGCGAATAAAGAAGAAAAAATAATTTTATCGTTAAAAAAGTGTAATTCTCTCTATTTCTAAGTGGAATTCTTTCGACTTCAAATATACGATTGAAAGAAAAACATACCAGCAGATTATTGGTGTGGTACTCTGCGGAAGAGAACTTGGCAGCTTCCTCGCCCCACAGATGTTGAGGGACAGATGAAGACACCCATCGACTGGTCCTCGGACGAGGCTCTGGGATCACTTGACGTAGGTACTTCAGAAGAGTCGGACCTAAATCATAACAATATGATAACATCAAAACGGTAAAGCAACGCGCAACTTTGAAATGAGAATAAAAGAACACATAATAAGTCTCTCAAATATAATATAACTTTTTGAAATTTGCCAACCACCTCAAGGAAAAGATAATTCGTTTAATAATGATAACGGAGTTGAAATTTTACACGTTAATAATATAATAATATTAAAAAACGTATATTTATTAAAAATAATATAAAATATTATGAAATAGCAAATATACCTATTTAACTGTTTAATTTGGAACGAATTTAATATATTTTTTTTAATTCTATAAAAATATAGCGACAGCTGTTTCGCCAAATCTGGTTGAATAAACATAATAGAAATAGGGAAAAATAATATAAATGTAATTAAATAACCTCGCAAATTTAGAAATAACAAATAAAAAATGTATTATAAACAAACAAATAAACTTAATTAACAGTTTAATTAGGAATGCTTTCATAATATCACCATTTATTTATTTATTATAAAATGTGTTTCATTCAGTGTTGGCGAAACAGCTGTCGCGATTCATCTTTTAACATCTGTCAAAATTGACCACATTCATGAAAAAAATGTTAAAATATTTATTTTGTATGTACAAAAACTAACAAAACACTGATGAAGGGCTTCTGTGTCCGAAACATGTTTGTATTTTAATTTTTAATAAAGTTAGTGTTGTTTACAAAATAATAAACATTGTTTAATTTATTTTGTTTGTTAAAATAGATAAAATATAATACTCGTATATATTATTATTACAAATATTTTGTTGAATCGCTCTTTACATCATTACAGCGCGAGCCAAATCGATGTAAAGGGTATAGCTATCATATTGTTTCTCGTGACATGTGATAAGTAGCTAATCTATAGTAATTTTTTTGTCACGTGAATTCTGCATATTGAATTCTGTAAATTCCACCTCACATCTAAAAAATATAACAAGACGATTTCTACTAGTAAAACGAAGTGCTTAACGATATCAAAAGAGCCGCTCAGATGTAAACTGATCATCGATAGCACACCTATTGAGCTAGTCATGCAATTCACTTACCTAGGCGTAGAGATCGGTAGCTACAGTGACCTATATGACGAGGTGCGAGCACAAACCAACAAAGCGACAGCCGTGGCTGGCTGCTTGCGCGACACCGTATGGAGGAACAAATACATGCTAACCTAAAGTAAAGTCAAGATATACAAGGCATGCGTTCGTCCCATCATGACGTATGGAATAGAGGTCAGAGCCGATACCAATAGAACTAAGAACTAGGATTTTGAAGTATATATACATCTTCCAAAAATTTGTCATGCATGATCACAATAACGAAGTGGAATGGGGAATGTTGTAATTACATAAAGCGTGCGCTTAACCCAACCAATGACAGGTCATAAATCCTGTAAACACCTTGATCATCCATGTTCAGTTTCCAGTTTACGTCTTCGTCTCTATTGAGATACAATTAAAAATTTGAATTAACCACCCTTTGGTGTAAATCCAGGATTTCGTATACAGGTATAAGTGTACATTCACAAATATTTGTTCTTCAAATATTCTGGTCAAATTCTTTGGCATATAGAATGGAATAATACTCCTAGCGGCTTCTAACAATATTTTAGGCGACAGCCTTCACATTGTGTTAATAAGGTAGTTTGCTAAATGCCGAAAATCATTCTCCATAGATGGCGTTAGTGGGTCGGTTGTATAGGTTAATTCTTGGAAAAAATTCACAAGTGCAACCAAATCTACATAGATGGCTGACTGAAACTGACACGTGAAGATAAATATGGATTTTGAAGTATATATGCATCTTCCAAAAATTTGTCATGCATGATCACAAATAACAAAGGTGGAATGGGGAATGTTGTAATTACATAAAGCGTGCGCTTAACCCAACCAATAACAGGTCATAAGTCCTGTAAACACCTTGATCATCCATGTTCAGTTTCCAGTTTACGTCTTCGTCTCTATTGAGATACAATTAAAAATTAGAACTAAGAACCTTCTCAGAGTAGCAGAAATGCGAACCCTACGCTCCATCGCAGGCAAAACCTTCAGAGATATGATCAGAAATGATACGGTAAGGTCTGTCTGTGGTGTTGAGGACATTGTGAGATGGGGAAGAAGCAGAAGGCGCTTTTGTAAGAGCGTGAACCGCATGGAGAATACAAGAAGTCCAAAAATGTTAAAGATGAAAACCCAAGCAGCAAGAGATTACCAGGAAGGCCGCCGAAGAGATGGAGAGATGGCTGGACATCATCATCCCAGGACAGCCCACCGTCACAAACAGGTCATACGACCTAAACTAAGACCAAAGACAGTGTAACAATCATATTGCTAACTAACTAACTAACTAACCATCACGCCGTCTCCCCGAAGGGGTAGGCAGAAAGAATGGACTGCCACACCTTTCTTTCCTGAAATATTTCTCTCGCTTCCTCAACATTCATACATCGTGTCATGCACGCGCGTCGATTTCTCTGACTCCTCACATGGCCGACATTCAATATTTGATTTATTTGATCGTGCCACGTTTTCCTTGGTCTTCCTCTATTTCTGGTACCATTTACATCATTAACATATAATTTTTTTACCATTCTTTCTTCATTCATTCTTTCCATATGTCCAAACCATCTTAATGATCCTTTCATTATTTTGTTCATGACACCATCATTCGCACCGCATTCACTTCTTATATTTTCATTCGACACTCTATCATACACAGAATATCCACACATTCGTCTAAGAGATCTCATTTCTACTGCATTTATTCTACTTTCATCCTTCCTTTGCCAGTTCCATGCTTCGCTTCCATACATAAGGGTCGGTAGAAGAACACCATTGTGCACTGCCATTCTAGCTTTTTTGGATAGGTTTTTGTTTGCGATGACAACTTTAAGTGCACCAAATTGCCATTGCTGATAATCGAACCCGGGACCTTCGGTTTGGAAGTTAAAGCACTAGGCCACCTCCAGTAATTTTTCAGTAAATAACCCTTTAGCTTACTACTTTGAATGTTTATTAGTAAGTTATTATTTAAAATATAATTAAAATTAAATAGGTCGAAGAATAAAGGGAAACCGATTTTCTTCTCATTATACAGGGATGTTTTTTTGATTGGATTCATTTCCTTATACTCCCAACCCTACTGGCCCGAATATTAGCTGGAATGCAAAAGGGTAACTTGGAAAACTGAGGGTTGCCTTTGGGGACCAGCGAAGTGAAAAGCAAATTTCCTGCCTCGGATTGGGATTCGATCTTTGAATTTTTTCTTCTGACTTCCTTGTTTCATTAAAAAAAGTACATTGAAATTTTTCGATATTAAATTTCATGAGCATATAAAAAAGCAATATGTTAGCCAACAATTGAAATCATAATATAAAAAAAAAAAATTAGCGATGAAGCATGGAGCTGGCAAAAGCATGAAAGTAGAATAAATGCAGTAGAAATGAGATCTCCAAGACGAATGTGTGTAAATCTGTAAATGATAGACTGTCAAATGAAAGTATAAGAAGTGAATGCGCTGCGAATCAGAGTGTTATGAAAAAAAAGTATATAAATATGTTTCTTTAGGATTTTACAACGAATGTTATTTTATTTACCCATTTTTTTTTATCGAAATAAATTTACTTCATTACAACAAGTAATGCACATTATTTGACTGTAGGCTCGATTATTTCGCACATAAAGCCTTAATTAATAAATATTGAAATTTTATCATTTTCATTATTATAATATATCGAATACAATAAAAAAAATTAAAAAAAACGTCGATTTGTCGTAAAAAATCTGTATGAAATAGACGACCAAATGACAGCTAAAGTGACAGCTGAAGTGAAGGCCCCATCGGCCGGCCATATTGAATCGAACACGTCGGTTTGTTATAACGTCAAGATGGCATTGACACGACCCTCAATCATGAATTCAAGACTGAAGAGAAGGAGCGTTTTTGTTTTACAGGTGTAAATCCTAAAATAGTTAAAAAAACACTAACACTGGATACTCTCTTTATAGAAGCTTTTTTCTGGTCTTCATCACAGCGACAAATTTAGTTAGTTATATTATTTTATAGGTTTAAATTTGATAAACGCAATAAGTTTCAGTTCAGTTCAATTAAGTTTCCAGCACTCAACATGAAAATCTCCATAGACAAAATAAAGAGCATGGTTACATCATGGCAACCACTACGGTGCAAGCTTGCATTAGATAATAAAATAATAGAACAAGTGATGCATTTCAAGTACTAAGGTGCTGATGTATCAAGCAGCAGTGGTCTCTATGGAGAAGTAAGTGAACTAACAAAGAGGGCCGCCGTTGTGTTGACGAATACTGTTTGGAAAAATAAAAATATGCTAAAGGAGAGCAAAATTCGAATCTACAAGACATGCGTACGTCCTATAATGACATATGGAAAAGAAACGAGAGCTGACACCATCAGAACAAAAAGTCTCCTAAGAACCTCAGAAATGAAGACTCTCCGATCCGTTGCGGGAACGACACTTCAAGACAGAATAAGAAATTCTAAAATAAGAAAGATCTGCAATGTAGAAGATGTGGTGCGATGGGTAAGGCTGAGAAGACGCTTCTGGAGAGATCATGTGGAAAGAGCATGTTCTGAAAGAGTGATAAATATAGCCGCAAATAATGTACCAACAGGAAATCGACCTGCAGGAAGACCACCTAAAAGATGGTGAGGCAGTTGGACATCTGCATCGCAGGAATAGGCTCCGAGAAATAACAGGACACAGTCCTAAATAAAGCAGACGACGAATGAGTTTCAAACGAATTTACAAAAAAAACCCCAGCAGGATGGCTTAAAAAGTGTATCAAAGTCTACTCAATAAGAAAGTTTATCAATCCGAAATAATAGGGAATGGTTTTATCATCTGTCAATATCGGACCGATCCGATCCGCGTGGAGCTGTGGATAAAGTTTTAATACAAAAGTAATATCGGCCAACTTTGTTTCGCTGAATGATGGGGCTTCTTGACAGCTCTATCCGTGATGTATCAGCTCCCAGAGGTACAAAGGGTGTTCCGAAAATATCTGCAGCTCCCTAAAGGATGTTTATAAAATCACACATTACAATTTTTACTGTTGAAAACAGCGATTGTAAATTATTTTTGAAGCAACGCAGAGCTAGTAGAAAGCTACGTATGCCATAAATCAGTTATAATTACAATAAATAATTATATTTTTAGGCATCTATTGAGAACAGATAAAATATAATATATAATACCAGGAACATATGAGAACGACTTTAGGAATACAAGATTCTCTCCAAAGCATTCTTCTTAAAGTGCCCTGTCAGGTCCCCCTTTCGTTGGCGATCACTCTGGTAAACTCTTCTCTATCCTGCGCTGCCCGGAATAGCTCCTCTACAGTTCCGATTCCCGTCCATTCCCTCACATTGCGCAGTCAAGAGATTTGCCTTCTCCCTGCCCCCCTGCGGCCCTCTATTTTTCCCTCCAAAGTATTATGTAACTCAAATCAAAGCCGTTATATTTACGTTTGTGAAACATTGCGATTTAAAATGGTCCACCTTCGATGAGTACAGAACAAACACTGAGAAGTTGTCAGTTTACAGAGATCGAGAAGGCAGTGCTCTCCAATTACAGAGGTACTTTCCGGCCAATTACAGAGGTCAAGAAGGCAGTGCTCTCCAATTACAGAGGTTTAGAGTCAGAAAGTCGAGTTCAATTAAACAGGTTAAGGTCCAAGTGAGTGGGACCGGAACTTTTCTGCCAATTATAGAGTTTTGCCAATTAACTAGGTTTCAATTATCTAAGTTCTACCGTACAAGATTCTCTCCAAAGTCGTCGATCTCCGAAGCGATCATTTTCAACAGTTTGCTCTCCCCATCGGCATCGTTGGTGCTGCATGTTGAGAGTTAAAACTGTCTGTGCCGAGGCTGTCGAAGATCCGGAACAAAAATATGGATACTCTTCAAGATGACGGAGAGAATTCGTGTAGAATTAGCGACATTTTATTATTTCGTTATTAGCCTTTAAATGTATTATGCTGTTTGCCTATAATTAGGCGCGAGGAGTTAAAATGTCGAACAATAAAACTAACTAACCATCACGCCGTTTCCCCCGAGAGGTAGGCAGAGACGATGGACCACCACACTGCTCTGTCCTGACGCACTCCTCTAGATTTATCTAAATTCACACACCGTAACATGCACACTCGTCGATTTTTCTATTGTATTATAGTATTTGATTAATTTGGTCATGCCATACTTTCTTGGTCTTCCGCGGCTTTTCTCCACTCACACTGATTGTATACAACATTTTAACAATTCTTATCTCGTCCATTTGTTCCATATGTCCAAACCATCTCAGAGATCCTTTTTTAATTTTACTTATGATGCAATCATCTGCCTTACATTTCTTCCTTATTTTCTATGTTCGGTATTCTATCCTATTAACAATAGTTTTCCCGTACATTCTTCTTAGTGATCTCATTTCTACGGCATTTATTCTACACGCTGACAGAAGAAGGACGAGAGCAGAATAAATGCGGTAGAGTGGCTTAGTCGTGTGTGTGGTAAAACGATGTAAGACAGAGTGTAATGTTACTGTTACTGTGGTAAAGAGGGCGATTCTTTCAATACGGTTAAGAAACACTGGTCAAAGATATCATTCATGTTTTATATTACATGTTATTTATTATTATTCTTCTTCTTCTTCCTCAGCCTATTCCCGTCCACTCCTGGATAAAGGCCTCCTCCATGTGCTTCCTATCATTCTGTCCTGTGCAGACTGCATCCAGGTTATTCCGACGTGTCTGTTTAGATCATCCTTCCCCCGTAGTTGCGGTGGCCCTGCACTTCTCTTCACCGTCCACGGTCTCCAAGTCAGCAGTCTTCTTGTCCATTTTTCATCTGAGCTTCTGGCTACGTGACCTGCCCATTGCCATTTTAGAGTCGCCACCCGGTGGATGATGTCAGTGACCTTTGTTTTTTCTCTCACCGTATCGTTTCTGACTCTGTCTCTTAGGCTTATTCTTAACATGGCTCTTTCCATAGCTCTTTGGGTCACTCGCAGTTTCTCGGCACTTTGTTTGGACAATGTAACAGTTTCAAGACCATAAGTACCAACTGGCAGAACACAGGCCTCATAGACTTTTTGTTTCAGGTTGATCGGTATTTTCCGGTTTTTAAGGATGTAGCTCAGGTTTTAGAAAGCTGCCCAGATAAGTCCAATTCTTCTTTTTAGCTCTGCGGCCTGGTTATCTCGGCCCAATCGAATATTGTATCCCAGGTATATATATTCTTGGACATTCTCAATTCTGTTGCCGTCCACGTTGATTTCAAGCTTTTCCGTGCCCATCACCTTGGTTTTTGCCAGGTTCATATTGAATATTTATTATTAATTAGGGTTTGGGGGATGTGGTGAGAGATAAAAGCGTGGAGGTCTCAGCGTTTATTGCAGATCACAAGTAATCATACGTTAACAGTATTATGTACTCGTGATGGAGCGTGCACCTGGACGTCGATAGCAGCTGGGGCTGATGGCTCATCGGGCAGTAGCGTCGGTCGACGGGAGCGAAGATTCGTCGGAAATTACGTGGCGTAGCAGTGTAGACAGTTGTGTAGCTCGGTAGGAGGGTCGGAGGTTTCTCGTACGTAGACTTGATGGCGTAGACTCGTGTCGGTTAGAAGTCGCAAGAAGGAATACTGTAGTAGCGTGGCTTCGTAGGTCGGCGCGGGAGGGAGTCCGATATCCCTCGTGACGTAGACTTATTAACGTAGACTTGTGTCTGTTAGAAGCCGCAATACTGACTGACGTATTGGGTGGTCGGAAGTACCGCTTTTATATGCTTTGCTTCCATTTTCACACGACGCTCTGCTCTAGTGACCTAGTGACCAAACTGAATAAATCTGGAGCTTCGAATCATCAGTTTTGATAAGCAGGTCCTGAGTCAGGCGTTTTTCGGTTATTCGTGTCATATATTTCATCATGAAATATGCTTATCTGGATTATGCATTTAACCCCGACAAAGGTTAATACTTGTTTTTATGAGTGATTGTATACTGTATACCTACGATATTTTTTAACAAAACTTCTTAGATTCAGCATAGCATAAAGAAGGTAACCTTATTACCCGATAACGCGGGAATGGACTTAAAATGTAATTCGATAACAGAAACAACCATTTCGATAATCTATTACTATCGCAGATGGTAGAGTCAATTGGAAGAAGGGGGAACCAACTGTTTTGCTAATCGATTTCATTTAAAATAGTACGAAATTATTCGATCATTTAACTTTATTAGTACTTGCGTACATAACCCTAAATGTATCCTATTTGTAATATGGGAAAGAACAAAGAGAAAATTTTGTGTTAGTTTAATGAAATTATTGTTTTATACATTGAGAGTGTACTGCCAAATGGCGCCAGAAAGGGGCTTATTTATTTATTATGTACCTTTATAAATAGGCTTTAAATGTTACGTAAAGATTTTATAAAAAATCTTACAAGTGTAGGAAAACTTTCTTTTTTATGGAAGACTTTCATTATTAAGAGTTTTATTATATTTTATGAGAGACCACATCACCTTGTCCGAAAGGCGTGCAAGATGGATCGGCCATGTAATACGACAAGAAGGTCTCTTGCATGCCATAATGGAGGGTATGACCAAGGGGACAAACTCTAGGGAACGCCCACGCCGAGAGTACCTGGAGGACCTGTTGGTGGACGTGCGCTGCTCATCATATGCAGATTTCAAAAGAGGCGCACAAGACAGGGAATAATGGAAGAGAAGAATAGAAAAAATTGCTGCAAACCAATCCCAGGATTGAACCTTTCTAACTAACTATGAGAGTGACATGTTCGCTTTTTTACCAAATACTAAAAGGCTCAGTCCAAAAAATCGACGTTTGTGCATGTTACATGATGTAGAGGAAGCTAGAGAGGCATGTCAGGACAGAGCACAATGGAAACACGTGACGTTAGAATAAGATAATTATTTTTCCGTAAACAATGAAGTAAAACTTTATCTATATAAATAAACGCGAAAGTGTGTTATTATGTATCCCAATATCTCTGTAAATATTGATCAGATCGAGGTGAAACTTTCAGTATTCATAAATTGTACTTTGGCGGTTGTTATGTTATTAAATAATTGCAATACAATAGTAAATGTTAAAGTCCATATTAAATAATAAATAACAACGAATGAAAACGTTTGTTTTGTTATAGTTTATGTGAATGACATATTTCGCCTTGCTAATGCATTATACCAAATGAGCTATTTGCTATAGATATTTGATAATGTAGCAGGGCAAACACGTCATATCCATAAAACACAACAAAACTTTTGATAATAGACGTTTTCATTATTATTCTTCATCGGCTTGTCTCCATCCACTGCTGGACGAAGGCTCTTCACCACCACGCCATTCCTATCGGTATCTTGCCAGTGTTTTCCAGGCCCTTACCGCTGTCCCAACCATGGACTCCATTCAGTAACCCTCTGGCTTAATATTCCATCTTCCATCCTCATTCTCATTAATTATTTATTCTTATTAATTATTATTAACTATCATGCAATTGTTACGAAGGAGAAGAAGATATAAGAAAATGAAATGTCTGATTTCTCACCGGCCTCAGCGATGTACCGCGAATGATAGGCGATGTTGGAGCATGGCACTTCCTTGGCGAAGACTCCCCTCGCCTGCAGCAGCGCCACGAACGTCTTCATGGTGTCAGCAGGACCTGAGATCGTACACGAGTCGGGCCCATTGTGGCATGCCACCTCTATATCAGGAGGACAGTAGTCCTTCACCTGTAAATAAATAATTATTACAATTTTGAAACTTATGATTATGATTAATTTATGGCTTTAACACTGGTACTCCATAATTATGATAAATAGAATTGTACTTCGTATTTTCACTCTCTCTCTCTGTTTTCAATCCTGGGATTGGTTTCTAGCAATTTCCTCTATTCTTTTCTTCCATTCTTCCCTGTCTTGTGCGGCTCTTTTGAAATCTGGGTAGGATTAGATGATATATCAGCGCAGAAACATGCAATACTGTATATAACGCAATCATTCTCTCTCTTATAAATTATCGTAGCAGCATATTATTTTTAGCAAATAAAGAAGTTATGCGAAGATTAACCATTCTCCAAATTATTCTGCCGCTTTTTGGCGACAGATTATTCTTCGTTGCCTTATGGCAATGAGAATAATTTAAAGGAGAAGCAGATATGCCAGGATTAAAGTGATGCTGAAAGAGCTAAAAATTATGTCATTTAAAAAAATAATTATACACAACGTTTTATTACAAGTTCTAAAAATTCTTAAGGGGCACACCTAAAAATTCCCAAGAATTTTTAAGGAAGGTACAAATTTAATAATATGAAACAAGAAAAAAAAATTAAACTAAGGCTCCCATTCAGGAAAAATACCAAATCTCAGAATTCCCTTATGTATAAAGCATTTAAAATTTATGAAGATATACCGGAGGATGTCAAAAGTGTGCAGAACATAAACAAATTTAGAATAGAATTAAATAAATATGTAAACAAAATGTAACCTTGTATTGATGTGTAGGTGGATTATTATAATTGAATGTTTAATTGTTTTTTTATTAGAATATGTCGCAAGCTTAAAAGAACACTGGCTTAATTAAAAAAAACATGTTTTGCTCAATCTGACATGAGTCGGTGTTTTACCAAAAACAGTCGAAAAACACGTACGAATGGATAGCGTTAACATTGTGAATGATTATAGTACGTACGAATGGTAGCGTTAACATTGTGAAAAATAGATGGATAGCGTTAACACAAGCCTCTGTCTAATGTTAACTCAATTATGACCTAAACCATAATCGGTCAGTTTACTATTAAGCTTGCGATGTGTTGTGTACATGTGTATTATTTCAAGTAAATATAAATTGGGTTCAAATAAAAAACAAAAAAATAGGCAAAGGATACATGAACTGACCTGATTATATCCTAGACCCACAGCCGCCATAGAACCCTTGATGAACGGGGTTTCTATACTAGCAAGACCTCTGGAGTAGGCAGATAGGATCATCTGTTCGGCTGTGAAGCAACCATCTGCATAGGCGCATCCCAGCTCACCCACGCTGTGACCTGTTACGAAATATCAACAATTAGTTTACGTTACATAATAACTAAGAAAAGAATGAGAGAAGGAGAGTAATGGCGTATTCGACGCAATGAAGATCTGTATTCCATGAAGCTGGCCCCTAACACCTCCACACACATAAAGCTACTAAGATTGAGATGGGCTGGACATGTACAGAGGATTCCGAACTCACGGGTCCCCAAACAAATTATGACTGGAAGCCCAGGCGGAAGGAGAAGGGTGGGAAGACCAAGGCTGAGGTAGGAGGATGATGTTAAGAGGGATACAGCACAACTTCTTCGGGTGCCGAACTAGAAGACGACTGCTGAAGACAAGGACTGCTGGAGACGAAAGTTGGCAGAGGCCAAGGCTCAATAAGGAGGCCAAAGCTTAAGGATTCGATTGGGCCGAGATAACCAATTGGACTAAGCTGGGCAGCTTTCGGAAACATGAGTTACATGCTTAAAAACCGGAAAATACCGATAAACCTGAAACGAAAAGTCTATGAAGTCTACGTTCTGTCAGTTGGTACTTATGGTCTTGAAACTGTTACATTGGCTAAACAAAGTGCCGAGAAAATACGAGTGACCCAAAGAGACATGGAAAGAGCCATGTTAGGAATAAGCCTAAGAGACAGAGTCATAAACGATACGGCGAGAGAAAAAACAAAGGTCACTGACATCATCCACCGGGTGGCGACTCTAAAATGGCAATGGGCAGGTCACGTAGCCAGAAGCTCAGGTGAAAAGTGGACAAGAATTTTGCTGACTTGGAGACCATGGACGGCAAAGAGAAGTGCAGGGCGTAAACAGACACGTCGGAATAATCTGGATGCAGTCAGCGTGACAGAGTGACATGGAAGCGAATGGAGGAGGCCTTTGTTCAGGAGTGGACTGGAATAGACTGAGGAAAAAGAAGAAGAAGGCTCGATATGGGCTGTAGCGCCATCGGAAGGAATATTAACTATCAGTTACGCCATATGCCTGATTCAGAGTTCAGTTTTCTATAATTAAAAAAAAAAACATACATTTTATCCTTGAAAACTGAAGCTTCTCGAAATATGGGAAAACTTAATAAATTATAAAATCATTTGGACCAAAGAAAATATCTAGTCAGATATATAAAAAGCCTTAACGCTTTGGTTCCCGAAAACCGATATTTCGGCTTTCGCTACACTAGCTAGAAATGGCGAATCCTTTTTTACAACGTGCGTACGGAACTATAGTAGTAAGTTTTTGTGTTGCTCTCGCCCAAGAAGTACATGAACACCTGCACTTATATAAAAGGAATCAACAAAATACAATATATATGTATAATAGATTTGTTTGAATTTCGATTAAAATAAATATTTGTTCTACAGACTGTTTATGAATTATTTTTCATTGAAAAACTTCCTCTAAGATCGTAGCTATTTTGACAAAGTAATCCCAAACGTGACCCAAAGCGTTAACTGGCTTTAAGAGTCTATTTATTGAAAAACTTATTATTTCGAATAGACATATTATTGAAAACCACATATTATTGTGCATTAATCTACCCTTATTACCTATTTCAAAATGCTTTGATCGCCTGATATGTAATATTATATTTTATTTTTAAGAGACTAAAAATTATAATATTTCGTGTAAGTAAGTGACGTTATTTTTCTTGGATAAGAGAATATATAAATATGTATTTATTAAATATTTTGTTACGTAGTCAAGTTAGACTTTAAGAATCGATTGGGCTTTACGTAATCCCATCTTAAATTAATTATGTCTTATATTTACCAATGATGAAGTCTGGTTCGATGCCAATGGCTTTGAGGATATCGCAAAGGCCGATCTGAACAGCCGCGATACCAACGAAGGAATGGAGGATGTTGTCGTATATTTTCGGATTTGAATCGGTGATGATTCTTATAATGTCCACTCCTTTTGGTTTCAGGGCTTGGTGACACCTACAAATACGTAAAAAAAAAAACAATATTATATTATGTTTATGTGTTTAAATTGTAAATAAATCACTCGTTTTTCACCACTAGAGTATTATATTTTATACGACTAGTTTCGGAAGCTACAGATGCTTCCATCTACATGTTTCAATATAAACTCACAATTTATATTGAAGATAATCAAATGATTTTACTGAAATCTCTTGATGGAAGTTCATTTTAAATAATAATTAAATAAAACGATGTTTTTTAACTACTTCCACTTTTGTCTTTATTTAGACAGCGACCGGTTTCGCCAGGCTCGCTGGCATCGACAGACTGGTAACACTATTGTAAACTTAGTCCTTTATATACATACAGATCAGGGGTGGTAAACATGATTCTATACAAAAATAATCTTCAAATATTTATGTAAAATTTTCTGAATTTAACTATTGGTATTACAGGTATTCTTGGAGGTTCGTGTTTAATACAATGGGTTTTAATTTTTATTATTATATTATTATTTTTAATTAATATTTTTTATTTAAACCCATTGTATTAAACACGAACCTCCAAGAATACCTGTAATACCAATAGTTAAATTCAGAAAAATTTTACATAAATATTTGAAGATTATTTTTGTATAGAATCATGTTTACCACCCCTGATCTGTATGTATATAAAGGACTAAGTTTACAATAGTGTTACCAGTCTGTCGATGCCAGCGAGCCTGGCGAAACCGGTCGCTGTCTAAATAAAGAAAAAAGTGGAAATAGTTAAAAAACATCGTTTTATTTAATTATTGTTTATATTGAAACCTGTAATCATGTCCTACCACAAAGTGAATGCCGAAACAATAAATAACATTTATGTGTTTATGTGTGAATGTGTTAGCAACTGCAAGTACGATTTTTTAATATATTAAAACAATACAACTTTCTTAATACAGTGTATTAGACGTTGGTGGCTCTTCGATATAATGTATCCCAGAATTTAAAACACGGTATTTTTTTAACGTGATATTTTCTTAAATTCGTTACTTAATTATACTTAATTATACATTAAACGGTCTAAAGACGAAAAAAAAATAATCGTTAATTTATTTAATAACATATATTTTTAAACACGAAATTATTTGATGAAAATGTTGAGCACGAAATAATGTTGAACTTATAACAATTTTAAATCTAAATAAATTAAAGCGAATGTTTATTTAAACAAAAAAATGTTAAGCCGTAATAATTAAGCACAAAATTATTCAAATACGAAATAATTTAAACACAAGAAAAACATTGATATTGTTAAGTGAGAAATTATTTAACCCTTAAATAATTGCACAAGAAATCATTTATGCGCAAAAATAATTAAACGTGAAACTATTTGAATACGAAAAAAAGCAAATTCGTAAAACGCAAAATTATCAACCAAAAAATATTGTTTATTTAAAAATATTTAACACAATATTGTGAATGATGGTGTTATGAACAAAATAATGAAAGGATCATTAAGATGGTTTGGACACATGGAAATAATGAATGAAGAAAGAATGGTAAAAAAGTATAAGTATAAAAAAAAATATATATTATAAATATGCTCCATATTGATTTGGTTCTCACCTTTCGATGGCTGCTGCGAAGATGGGGATCTTCATGAGATGAGTGCCCATTCCGGCCCACTGGGAGCCCATCCCACTGAACACGAACCAGATGGGTCTCTTTACTCCTGGGAAGTACTGCGCCTCCCTCGATACGCGCAGCACGTCTGAGTGCGGCCCTGGTTACATAAAACGGAAGATTAATCAATTATAGACAAACTTTTCCGTCATAAACGGAAGATTAACCAATTATAGACACACTATTCCGTCATAAACGGAAGATTCACCAATTATAGACATACTATTTCGTCGGAGACTAGAGGCTTTTGAGATGTGGTCCTATAGAAGACTCTTTTGAATTTCCTGGAGAGACCACATCACGAATGAGGAAGTTCTTCAAGGAATCGAAGGAGGAAGGCACCTGCTCAGGACCTTGTCCGAAAGGCGTGCAAGATGGATCGGCCATGTAATACGTCAAGAAGGTCTCTTGCATGCCATAATGGAGGGTATGATCGAGGGGACAAACTCTAGGGGACGCCCACGCCGAGAGTACCTGGAGGACCTGTTGGTGGACGTACGCTGCTCATCATATGCAGATCTCAAAAGAGCCGCACAAGACAGGGAAAAATGGAAGAGAATAATGGAGGAAATTGCTGCAAACCAATCCCAGGATTGAAACCAGAGAAGAAGATTTCGTCATAAACGGAATATTAACCAATTAAAGACAATCTATTATAGTATATCATAAACGGAAGATTAACCAATTATAGATATACTATTCCGTCTTAAACGGAAGACAATTATAGACAATCTATTATATCATAAACGGAAGATTAACCAATTATAGACATACTATTCCGTCATAAACGGAAGACAATTACAGACAATTTATTATATCATAAATCGAAGATTAACCAATTATAAACAATCTTTTCTATCATAAACGGAGGGTAAATCAATTGTAGACATTTGAATAATATTTTTAAAACGTTGTTTTTTCCCAAAACTTTAATGCATTTTTCACAAATTTGTTTCGGGACACAGACGCCCTTCATCAGTGAATTTTTTCTTTAAGACACAGTAAGGACCAAACAAGTTTTGAGGACTTCCGAGATGAAGACACTGAGGACGATAGCAGGCAAGACACTGAGAGATCGCGCGAGGAACACCAGAAAAAGAGAGATACGTGAGGTTGAAGATGCTATAAGATGGAGTAGACAGCGAAAAAGTGACTGGTACGGGCATGTTCAAAGAATGGACACCACCAAACTCCCCTATATTGCACTACATAATCAACCTCATGGGACTCACCCTCGTGGAAAACCTCCTAAAAGATGGAATAACAACTGGGAGTCTACCTCACAGGAGGAGCAACACTCTGGAGAACAGACCACATAGGTCTACAACAAGAAAGAAGAAGAAGAAGACTTTCTTTTGTACTGATTACACTTGATACTGTATCACATATAGGTTTTACACACATTCGTCTAAGAGAACTCATTTCTACTGCATTTATTTTACTTTCACCCATATTGTTTTTGTAGAATATAATTTAATATATATAATATGTACAATATTATATAGGATTTTTTATAAATGTTTTTATTTTCATTAATGATGCTAACTTCTTCCAATAAATTTCAATTACAAACATGAATATAATAAATGTTAGAAAATAAGGCTTACTCAAGAGAACGTATCCTCTGAAAACGTGGCCAGAGATATCATATTCATGGATTCCGTGCAGCAGGCCAATCTGCTCCGTGTCCACCTTCCTGGACTCCAGGTCATCCAGGAGTCTATTCACCGCGGATTCAGTTCTTCCAGACACGCACACCAAGCGAGGGAGGTTATCTTCTGGTTGGCCGCCGTTCACCTGTAAAGAATAGAACCAAAAACTTTATCAGTTTGCTAGTAATGACCAGTGGCGTGCCTAGGGTCAACCAGTAAGGCAAGCCCGTCCGACTTTTTTGTGTTATAATATTAATAATGTGTTTTTCCGGATTAAAAGATTTTAATCTTTCTAAATTAATTTCGTGGATCAAGTGGCCTGTCGGGTCCCTCCAACGTTAGCGATCACCTCAGCGAACCTGTCCCTGTCCTGCGCCGCTCGGAACAGCTCCTCCACATAATCGGATGCCGGTTCACTCCCTCACGTTTCGCAGCCAGGACATTTGTATCCTACCGGGCCCTCGGCGTCCCTTAATTTTCCGCTCCAATAACAGCTGGAGAATGTGGTACTTTTCCACGCAGTATATGACCCAGATGTAAAATCTTCCGAACCTTGATAGTTGATTCCAGTTCTCTGTCAAGTCTAGCTCGTCTCAGGACTTCGGTATTGGTAAACATGTCTGTCCAGGGAATTCTGAGCATTCGGTGATGGAGCCACATTTTAAATGCTTCCAGGCTGTTCATTGAGTTGACTTTCAAGGTCCACGTTTCACATCCGTACAATAAAACATACCACACATAGCATTTGATCATTCTCTGGTGAAGTTTCAAGTTTATGTTATCATTACAGAAAAGTGATTTCATTTTATTAAACGTGCTCTTTGCCTCAATTCTGCATTTTATCTCTACATCTGTGTCTGAAATTGCGTTAATATGCTGCCGAGGTATTTAAAAATTTTCACCCTTTCAACGTTACGGTCGTTCAAATGCAATACTGACCCACTGTAGTCAAGCCTTGTCTTGGATTAATTGATTTTAAATCCCATTTATGGCGCACAATCTATACAAAATAAAATCTGTGTCACCAAACTCAGTTTCTTGTACAATATAATAATATGTTTACATATACAAGAAGAAATATAATTAATAAGAAACAAGCTATAAATAGAGAATAATAATAAATTTCATGACACCTAAACACGAATTATCAATAAATGTTCGTATAGAAATCATATAATCTTTCTTTTCAAAACATTTCTGCACATAACGTAAATGACAAATAACATTCTGACAATAGAAATGAAGTTCGTGACACATCAAATAGTAACATACTTCAGAGTGATAAAGCCCGGCTTCAAATCCATACAAAAATTGAAGATATCTTCTGGTATATATGCACCTAGCTATATGATTACAAGCCAAGAATACATTAGTGTGACAAAGACCTTTTGCAAGCCCAATATGAAGTCCATCGCAAACATGAAACAAAACATGTGGACGTAGGTGATTTCGCGGGCATCTCACATACGGTATGTATGAGTGAAACAAAACATACACGTAGGTCATTTCTACGTATGTCAGCGGAGTCATTTGCAACGCAATGAGTTAAATCGTTTTAACTCGCGCGAAATTCAAAATATTTTTTTATTCGTAGATGGCTCAAACGCGCAAAAAGTATTGTTTTCTTTTGATTTTTTAAGGCAAGCCCGGGAATAGTGTGATTAACACCTCCTCAATTGGTTAAAGAAACCCATCTTTTTGATCTAAGTTGGAAGAGCGTACGGAATTATAATAATAAATCTCCAAGCTACCCACCTTCTCTTTAGCGTAGTTCTTCAAAAGGACGTGAGCGTTGGCGCCTCCAAAACCGAAGCTGTTGACTCCAGCCATGCCCTTGTTCCAGGGTGTCTTCTCGCTTACCACGGTCATTCTGCCTTCCAGGAGAGCAGCCACCCCTTCACGCGGACTCTCGTAGTTCAAATTGGGGGGTATAAACCCGGTGTCATAGGCGATGACCATCTTGAAAAAACAATAATTTATTAGATTGATACATCCAGTAAGACTCTCAGATGCAAAAAGGTAATGATTTTTGAAAAAGAATAAATCATGACAGTCTGCAACATTAGTGTGAACGGTGAAAATTTGGAGCAAGTAGATGAGTTCGTGTATTTAGGTAGTATGTTTACAAGAGATGGGCAAGAGGAGAGGGATATTGAAAGAAGGGTTGGGGCAGGCAACAAAGTGAATGGTGCTCTTAAAGTTGTCATCGCAAACAAAAACCTATCCAAAAAAGCTAGAATGGCAGTGCACAATGGTGTTCTTTTACCGACCCTTATGTATGGAAGCGAAGCATGGAACTGGCAAAAGAAAGATGAAAGTAGAATAAATGCAGTAGAAATGAGATCTCTTAGACGAATGTGCGGATACTCTGTGTATGATAGAGCGTCGAATGAAAATATAAGAAGTGAATGCGGTGCGAATGATGGTGTTATGAACAAAACAATGAAAGGATCATTAAGATGGTTTGGACATATGGAAAGAATGAATGAAGAAAGAATGGTAAAATATTATATGTTAACGATGTAAATGGAACCAGAAATAGATCAAGATCGAGGAAAACGTGGCACGATCAAATAAATCACATATTGAATGTCGGCCATGTGAGGAGTCAGCATGCAGGAGTGCAAGACACGATGTATGAATATTGAGGAAGCTAGAGAAATATGCCAGGAAAGAAAAGTGTGGCTGTCCATTCATTCTGCCTACCCCTTCGGGAAGACGGCGTGATGGTTAGTTAGTTAGTTCTTATAGCATTCAAAATAGTATTGAAATATGATGGTTCGTTATGTTTCATTAAGATATAAATAGCTGTAACTTCCTCTGCAGGAGATATCATAATATCAGACAATGTTTCTAATTAAGAAATCATTTGGTACCTTAGCAATGGAGCAAAGTCCAGAGGCAGGCTCACTATGTCCCAGATTCGATTTCACGGCTCCAATCAACAGAGGCTCGCTCCTGCCAGTACAGAAGATTTCGTCCAATGCCATCAATTCTTCTGGGTCTCCTACTCTTGTACCTATAAAAAAACAACAAAAAAAAACGAGTTGAAATAATTTCAAAAGACGGAAATCTATTTGTTTAACCTTTCCCTTACGGTGCATAAATAAAAACGCGCGTTCCTGTGTTGGGTAGCCAGTACCCAATCAAAAATGAGCGATTTTAAATCGGAAAAATAAGAACATTAATAGCTAATAATAATTGAAGTAAAAAAGTATAATAATTGAGATTTATTTGCTAAAAACATAAAAAAACATCTGGCAACGCTCACTGAACGGGCATAAGTCCACTCTGGTTGCAAGCCCGAGAGCTACTGCCGGGCAGTGAGAACATTGAGCACCTCACGCTTCCACAGTTAGTATGAAATAGTGAGATGCAAAAATAGTGTCGCGCACTCAGCGCTACGAATTTTGTTTCCGATGTTCACAAAATACCTCCGATGTATCCGATAAATTCTGATTATTATTAATATTATTTTTTTAATTAATGCGTAAATATATTATGGAGGAATACCTAAAATCTTAACCTTGTATTTATTAAATGTAAAAGATATTGATGGTTATTAGATGCAATATGTAGAAGATACCCATCACAGGGAAGGGAGGGTTGAGGCTTTGTTCTAGACTTTAGATTGATCATTCTTCTTCTATTGCTTTTTCTATAGATCTTGGTGTATATTAAGGGATATTAATATTGAGCCTGTGATGCAGAAATAGAATTATCCCTCTCACAGAATATTTCGGAGTTTAATGTATTCCGAAGAATGAATGAAGCCTGCGTTCTACCAGTTGGTACTTATGGTCTTGAAACTGTAACATTGTCCAAACAAAGCGTCGAGAAACTATGAGTGACCCAAAGATCCATGGAAAGAGCCATTAGGAATATGTCTAAGAGACAGAGTCAGAAGCAATACGGTGAGAGAAAAAACAAAGGTCACTGACAGCATCCACCAAGTGGCGACTCTAAAATGGCAATGGGCAGGTCACGTAGCCAGAAGGTCAGATGAAAAATTGACAAGAAGACTGCTGACTTGGAGACCGTGGATGGCAAAGAGAAGTGCAGGGCGACCGCAACTACGGTGGAAAGATAATCTGAACAGACTCGTCGGAATAATCTGGATGCAGTTTGCATAAGACAGGTTGACATGGAAGCGAATGGAGGAGGTTTTGTCCAGGAGTGGACGGGAATAGGCTGTGGAAGAAGAGGAATAATGTGTTCTAGTCTTGGGAATCCTTGCATGTCCATTTATCAACGTGGTGTCTTCAGAATCGTTTTCTCGGCCTACTTTATCTCAGGATCACCCTCTATTCTGATCATTGATATCTATTCAATATTAGAAGAGGTAAAAAACTCTTAAATAAAGGGAGAATGAATCCCGGCATCCCCTCTATTACAACCAATATCCGATCTCGAGGCTAAAACAAGGAGATTATTTTTAATTCCACACCATTGCTGCATCGTTCTCATGCTGTGGATGCTTGGATTGGATGATGCTCAAGGAGACTCTATCACAAGGACACGAGTTACAATTGAAAACCTGGAAGACCCTCAGCGGACTGTCAAAATTAGTCGGTATATCCAGGGATAACATGGCAAGTACGTGGGTGGTACGACGCTCTGCATCTGTGGCATGGAGTAATTCATGCTGCATATAATGGAGTGCCTTCGCTGGCCTGTGACACGCACGGAGGATGATCTGGATTGGACAGTGCAGTCCGCCTTGCGGACTTCTGGACCGACGTTATCTGACCGAGTTTCTAATAAGAAGAATATTTACCTGTTCCATGGGCCTCAATGAACTCCAGATCTTGCGGGTTGACCCCACATTCGTTGTAAAACTCTCTTAGCAACATCTTCTGCACATTCCCTGCTGGATACGTGATTCCTTGTTCTTTGTAGCCATCACAGTTGGTCTTAGCGTGGAGTACTTGGGCGTATACCCTTTTTGCGTCTTTTGCCTGTAATTTTGCAAATGTAAGTCATTACTGCAAATAGAAATATATCCACAGAAGCAAAGATGGCAGTACACAATTGAGTTCTAGTGCCAACCCTCATGTATGGACGTGAAGCTTGGGGCTGGCAAAAGAAGGATGAAAGCAGGATAAACGCCATAAAAATGAGACAAGAAAATGTTGTTTGATAGAATACCGAACGATGAAATAAGAAAGAAATGTCCAAAATCCTGAGATGGTTTGGACAAATGGAACGAACGGATGAGAGTAAAATGGTTAAACAGTTGTAAAGAAGCAGCGTGAGTGGAAAAAGAAGCCGAGGACGACCGAGGAAAACATGGCACGACCAAATGAATCAATTACTAAAAAAACGGTGGCCACATTCGAAGTTGGAATATTCGACGTGCGTACTTGGTACGATGTATGAATGTAGAGGAAACCATCCATGTGGCGATCCATTTTCTCTGCCTACCGTGATGATTAGTTAGTTAGTTAGTTTTGCCTGTAATTTTAATCGAAAAAAGGTTAGCATTGACCCCTAAGAAATAGCCCATACAAAAAATCTTTGAAGAAGAATACTTCCCACGAAATCACTGTGGCTAGAAAGCATTTGTTACGGTGATCGTCAACGTTGAGGGGAACTGACTGGGTACTAAATATAAGAAAATGAGACTTACCTTTTGGAGAAAAATAACTGCAACAGCTTCCGCCCTGGCATAACCAGACGCGTTCTTGTCGAAGCTGCGGCAGCGACCCTCAGGAGAAAGCACTCCCAATCTGTACAATAACAAAGCAATATGTTTACATAAGTAACACAAAAATTAACCACCAATCCTGGAGAGACTCACATAACAACTTTGAGCGGGTGGTTTCCGAGTGTAATAAGTAAAAAGCTGTACGAGGTCCGTTCAAAAAGTATCACGAATTTTGTGTTTTTTTCAAAAATTATTTGTATATTCATGAATTTCTATTTTGTTCCCTTCAAAGTAATCCCAACCAGATATTATACACTTGTGCCAACGTTTTTTTCAATCCTCGAAGCACCCCAAAAAATCGTTTTTTGTGATCTTGTTCAGCTCCTCCTTCGATGCCGTCTTTATCTCCTCAATCGTAGCCTAGCGTCGTCCTTTCATGGGCCTCTTCAGTTTCGGGAACAATAAAAAGTCACAGGGGGTCAGATCTGGGGAATACGGTGGCTGCGGCATTATTGGTGTGTTGTTTTGGCCAAAAATTCGCGCACAAGCAGATGCGAAATTGAGCAATTTTGGTACGAATTTCGCGGCGACCGATCTCATGCCCAAATCATTGGTAAAAATCGAATGGCACGAGCCAAGCGATATGTTTAAGTCCTCAGCAACTTCTCTAGCGGTGATTCGACGATTGGCCAATACTATGTTATTCACTTCATCAATGTTTTCGTCTGTTGTTGACGTGCTCGGGCGTCCGGCAGGCTCTTTTTCGTTCACATCTTCTCGGTCCTCTGAGAACATTTTGTACCACCGATAAACGTTGCTTTGGTCCAAGATAGCTTCACCATATGCCACAGTCAACATTCGGAATGCGTCCGGGGACTTAATTTTGTTTTTCACTCAAAATTTGATACAGATTCTTTGATCCATTTTTTTGGAGTGGGCAAAAATCGAAGACGAGCCAAAACACGTGCAAGCAAAGTGGCTCTCAAAAATTAACTGAACATTCAAACTGGCCGAACTTATCGGCATAAGTGAGAGACATGAGTACCAACATAACGCCACAAAAAAATCAAAAATCGAATATACGTAACCGGCGGAAATTCAAAATTCGCGATACTTTTTGAACACACCTCGTATTCCATGAACCTTGCCTCCAACATCTCCATGCATATAAAGCTACTAAGATTGAGATAATAAAATAATAATAAATTGGATAATTTATAGAGCGCCATTTATATGAATTAAAGGCAAGCCACACTGTTTTAAACAAGCTCTCCACATCGGTCTCCACTGGCGGTTTAAAACTGTGTAGACACTTGTTTGAAACCAAAATTCGTTTGACCTTCAACAAACTTTGTGGACGGACGCGCGTTTAAACACGCATTCCACGTGTGGAGAGCTTGTTTACAACAGTGTGTGGACGCTACACCAACCGTGGGCTCCACAGCTCTCCACCAAGGTCACCCCTGTGGAGAGTTTGTTTCAAACAGTGTGGCACGGCCTTTACTCATCTTAAGGATGAAATGCTGTAGAAAATGCTCCGTTTTATGAGCTAGTTGAAAATAAACATATTTAGAATGAGGGCTGCACCCAACATAGTCGATCAACCCTTTGAAAGGATTATTTGAAAAGGTGCGTTTTGAGTCTCGATCTAAACTCTGACTGATTCTCATTGCACTTAAGGTCTGCTGGAAGATTGTTCCAGGCTGAAGGGCCGGCTATCGCGAAGGCTCAGTCAATTTACCGATCGCAGAAGTCTTAGCTGATCGAAATGTAGACTGTCTGGCATTCAGGTTCTCGTTGATGCAGAGTTCAGATATATAAGCTGGTGCCATATCATGGTCCAGCAGAGCTTGTATTGTATCCTTTCTGGACATTTCAGCTAGTGGAGCTCCTCAAGATGCTTTGTTATGTGACAACTCTTGGGCATACCTCTTATCAGTCTTGCTGCTGCGTTGAATGCAGACTAACGTGTATTAGTTTGCTGTTTGGGGATCTTGGCGTAGACCCCATTGCAGTAATCTAGTCGTGATACGACGAAGGAATTAATTAATGTTTTAGAACTGTCAACAGGAATATTTATTTTTATGGATCTTAATTGCCTTAGATGAAAGAAGCAACTGCTGACTGTTTTATTGATTTGAGTTTTCAGTGAAAGTTCAGTCTCTAGATGGACGCCAAGAAGTTTTATTGAATTTTTCGGAGAATTATCTGTGTCGGAAGTAGGTACTGGGGAGTAATCAATTAAGTTTTGGCACTTCATAGAAGCGTCCATAGAAATTCTGGAGATGGCTGGACATGTACAGAGGATGCCGAACTCCTTTCTTTCCATTTTGCTCCATTTGGCATTTCAAAAATGTATACTTTGGCTTACTTCCTTGAATATTTCACGGGATTCAAGTATTCAAATATAAGTTACCTTGAGAATTGAAGAGACACGTATGGATGAAGGCAGAGATTGGATCCTCCCACGATAGCAGCATCGCAGTGGCCGTCTCTGATGGCCCTGTACGCATGCTCAAGAGCGTACAGAGAGCTGGAGCATGCGCTGTCTACGGTGTACGATGGTCCAGTAATTCCAAGCCAGTAAGAGATTCGGTTGGCTAACATAGCCCGGGAGCATCTGTAAGAATAGACCAAGATTTATTATGCTGAAAGATCTTATGAGATTAAAATAAATATTCGTCTCCCCAAAGGGGTAAGCAGACAGAATGAACTGCCACACTTTTCTTTCCTGACGTATTTTTCTAGCTTTCTCAACATTCATACATCGTGTCATGCTTCTTCTTCTTCTCTGCTAGCCTTCTTCCCTCCACTGCTGGATATATAGGCCTCTTCCAATTTTCTCCACTCATCTCTATCCTGCCCCCTTTGTATCCAAGATTTTCCAACCCTTTTGACAATATCATCGGTCCATCTCATCGGTGCCCTTTCGACACTTCGCCTAATTGCCCATGGTCTCCAACTAGGTATCCTTGGTGCACATCTGTTGTCGAATTATCCTCTCCTCACGTGTACGACATTCAATATTTGATTTATTTGATCGTGCCACGTTTTCCTCGGTCTTCCTCTATTTCTAGACCATAATTAATAAGTATGGTTAAACTTGAATAACTTACCCAGTAATGCCGAATCCATTGACCTGCATTTTTTCATAGAACCAGGTTTTCTCAGACTCCGAGAAGCATGCTCCTATAAAGACTCCAGTTTTGGTGTTTTTTAACTGTCTAGGATTTACACCTGTAAAATACAAAAAAACATGAAGCCAAAGACGTTCCCATAAACCTTAAAAATAAGAATCTGTGAGCCATGCATCCTCCTAGTCATTACGTATGGACTAAAAACTATGTCTGAAATGCAAAATATCTGATCAATGTGTACTTCTTGTACTGATATATGGAGCAGAAACGCTAAACCTTACCAAATCGACCATAAGAAGACTCCGTGTAGAACAGAGGAAAACACTAAAAAGCCACGCTACATGTAAGACTCTCAGACCGGAAAAGAAATACTGAAATACGTAGAAGATCGGGAGTAACAGATGTCGTCGAAAGGATAGCTAAGCTTAAATGGACATGTTGCCAGATTGTTAGACGATAAATGGACCAGAAAGGTGTAGTGGAGACTCCGCGAAGATAAAAGAAACAGAGGGAGACCCCCGACACGATGGTCCGATGACATTCGAAGAATTGCTGGCGATTGGATGCGAAAGGTAAAAGACAGGAATACGTGGAGAAGTATGGGGGAGGTCTATGTCCATCAGTGGATGACAACGGCTGTTTAAGTAAGTAAGTAAGAAACTATGGTATCATAGCCAATTCTAGACACAAGCTGAATTTTGTACATCGGGCTATGGCGAGAAAAATGCATAGCACGAGTCTAAGGAACAAAAAAACAAAAATTGAAATCAGACGCCGGAAAAAAACTTGTTTTTGTGATTGATCGTATTGTCAAATAACCTTTTTTTGATTTACATAATATCATTTAGTATTCCCTAACTATGTAATCATTGTCATAAAGTTTCTTAACAAGTTCCAAGAAACACTTTCCAATATTTCTGGGCCTACTCAAATAATTATTTTTTCTTCTGCTCCTTCTTCCTTATTGTAGACCTATGTGGTCTGTTCTCCAGAGTGTTGCTTCTGCTGTGAGGTAGATTCCCAGCTATCCTTCCATCTTTTAGAAGGTCGTCCACGAGGACGAGTCCCATGAGGCTGATTATGCAATGCAATATAGGGGGGTCTGGTGGTGTCCATTCTCTGAACATGACCGTACCAGTATATTATTTAGTCCATTGTTTTGGCCGAAACACTATGATATTTAAACATTTTATAACTGTTAATTCAAAAACTTTGTTTTATATCACAAATTGTAACACCTAATGATGTCAACATTGGTTGATGAAACAGCTGTCGTAAAGTAAAATAAATACAATTTGTGATATAAAACAAAGTTTTTGAATTAACAGTTATAATAATTATTTGTTAAAAATATATAAAGTCACATTAATTCTCGTTAATAACCATATTCTGCTCCATTTACTAGTGTATATATACAGCAACGCGCTGAAATTTCGTCACATTTAATAATGCATTAGAAGGTCGAAACAATCATGTCATTCCCATAAAATGTAATAAAACTTCTAGAAAACTGTCGTTTTCATTCGTATTAATTATTCAGTAGACTGATTGCACTCTACAAAAGAGGCTTTCAGATAGTTTATCAAGGTTTACCAGAGGCCGTCAGAGTTCTTGGTGATTGCTCATCTGAAAGTAGGTAGAATCAAAAACCTACCGGCATCAATGACAGCCTCGTAGGTCTTCTCGAGGAGTATTCTGCACATGGGGTCCAGGGTGTGAGCCTGCTTGAAGTGGACCCCGAAGAAGGAGGCGTCGAATCTGTTGACGTGAACTATTTTCCCGGTCCTCTGCGGGATCTCAGGATGAGCGAGTTTCCATCGCCGGTCATCGTCGGAAATTAGATCCACCTATACAAACATAAAACACACACTGCATAAACAATTGAATACCACAATCCTTTTAGCTATAAAATAATTCCATGTAAAATTATTAATAATCTATAATTTACCATGTAATGAGTAATGATTTTTGAAAAAGAAGAAATCATGACAGTCTGCAACTAGCGAGAATGGTGAAAATTTAGAGCAGAGGTTCCCAAACTTTTTTGTGCCGTTTGTATAGACCCCCTGCTTTGATTGATAAAAAAATGGGTTGCTGCTGAATTCTACTGGCCGGAAGTCGCTGTCGAGCTAAATAAAGGTCGCCAACGATTTCCAGCGTCCGATTTTCCCCAATTAAGCTAAAAAAAAGGCTGCCAATGATTTTGATATTCGTATTGCGTTTCAATATTTGGCTTCAATTTAGTTGAAGCATCTCGTGAACCCCCATTTACATCTCATGGACCCCCAATTTTGTTTGCAACTGTCGTAGACCCCTTGCAAGTTATCGTGGACCCCTGGGGGTCTATATAGACCACTTTGGGAATCACTGATTTATAGCAAGTAGATGAGTTCGTGTATTGAGGTAGTATGTTTACAAGAGATGGGCGAGTGGAGAGGGATATAGAAAGAAGGGTTGGGGCAGGCAACAAAGTGAATGGTGCACTTAAAGTTGTCATCGCAAACAAAAACCTATCCAAAAAAGCCTGAATGGTAGTGGTGTCAACCTTCGAAACATGTCGAGAAAAATAAACTGAAAAGTGGAAAAAACAGTGTTTTAATTATGGAATTCCACAGTGTTAACGCAGTGTTAAGTTTATATATTAAAAAAAGATTAATATGTTCATTGTAATGCAGTAGAAATGAGATCTCTTAGACGAATGTGTTACACGTTCAGCATCGGGAGAACGATATAAACTCATCGTTCTCCCGATGATGAAGTTGCGAGTCTTCAAAACATGTCGATAAAAATAAACTCAAAAGTGGAAAAACAGTGTTTTAATTCATAAAAAAATCGACAATATATTTTGCCAAATCAATCGATATTCAATTCTTTATAACAAGTAAACAAACAAGCAAACCATCACGCCGTTTCCCCGTAGGGGCAGAGAGAATGGACCGCCACACTACTCTATCCTGGCAAACCTTTCTAGATTCCTCCACATCCATATAGCGAGTCATACACGCACGTAGATTCTTCCATTATTAAAAAAATTACTAACTAAACATCACGCCGTCTCTCCGAAGGGGTAGGCAGAAAGAATGGATTGCCACACTTTTCTTTCCTGACATACTCGTATTCCTCTCGTTTCCTCAACATTCATATATCGTGTCATGCACGCGCGTCGATTTATCTGACTCCTCACGTGGCCGATATTCAATATTTGATTAATTTGATCGTGCCACGTTTTCCTCGGTCTTATTCTATTTCTGGTTCCATTTACATCGTTAACGTATAATTTTTTTTTACCATTCTTTCGTAATTCATTCTTTCCATATGTCCAAACCATCTTAATGATCCTTTCATTATTTTGTTCGTAAAACCATCATTCGCACCGCATTCACTTATTATATTTTCATTAGACACTCTATCATACACAGAGTATCCACACATTCGTCTAAGAGATCTCATTTCTACTGCATTTATACTCAATTATTATAATTTAATTCGATTATTCAATTCTTTATAAATGGTATATAATTTTCTTTTACATAAATCTAAACTCTGCGAAGTTTTATAATAAACAGATTTATAAAAAAAATATACCTATGTTTTTCCCATTTTCAACTTACCAAGTTCATATACATTTAATGTAAACATTTATTGTTTTAAAGACCGATTCATTTTCCATGGAGCATTTAGTTGTGCTCGTATGAAATTAACCATTCTGTTATATTATATTTGGGTTTCTAGTTTTCATTTAGGTTGACGTAAAAGGGTTCGTTCCAAATAGGTGAATAAAAGTTAAAAGGGTCTTGCTTTTAATTAATCTGGCCAACTTAACGAACTAGGGCACACCGCTGATTAAAATCATAATATTATTATGCAAAGTTCTAATTTTGAATTGAAAACAAGTTTGCAACGATTAAAATCAGAAAATTTAAATCTGTTGCTTTTCGGTGACATCCTATCGAGATAATACGTGACAGTGATTGACTAAAGTGAGTGACTAAAATACTTCTTTTTCTTCTTTTTCTGATTGTAGATCTTGCGATTCTTCCTATGATGAAGACGACCAGCCTTCTCTCCATCTATTTGGTGGTCGTCCTGGTGGTCGACGGCCCTCTGGAGTCTCGTGCATCATGATATTAGGAATTCTTGCTGGATCCATTCTCTCGATGTGGTCCCTCCAGAATCGTCTTCTCTGCCTACTCTATCTCACTATGGCTTCAATTTTCCAGGATTTGCGAATTTCTTCATTGGGTATCCTATCTCAAAGGGTTTACCGCACAATAAGTCGCAATGTTCTCATTTCTGCTACACTTAAGAGATGTTTGGTTCTGACAGTGTCTGCTCTTGCTTCGATTCCGTATGTCATTATGGGCCTGATACATGTTTTATAAATTCTAACATTGCTTTCTACTAGCATATGCTTATTGTCCCAGACAGTGTCTCTTAGACATCCGGAGATAGTTTTTTTAACTTCATTATATAGATCGTTGCAACTAGATATATCCATACCCAGATATCTGAGCGTCATGACCTGTTCTATGGGTTTATTGTCAATAACCAATTTGCATCTGAGAGGCTGCCTGGATATACTGACTGGACTTAAATACTGAAATAGTTTTTTTCTTCAATAAAATACCGAAATAGATTTTCTTCAATAAAAAAACCAAATATTTGTTCTTAGACAAAAGCAACGACAAACCATCACGCCGTTTCCCCGCAGGGGTAGGCGGAGGAAATGGACCGCCACACTACTCTATCCTGACATACCTCTCTAGCTTCTTCAATATTCATACAGCGAGTCATACACGCACTTCGATTCTTCCGGGTTCTAACATGACCAACCTTTAAAAATTGATTAATTTGGTCATGCTATGTTTACCTCGACTCCGCACTCCATTTACATCGTTAACGTATACTTTTTTAACCTTTCTTTCTTCACCCATGCGCTCCATATTTCCGAACCAACGCAGCGATTCTTTTATAATTTTTTTCATATTTTTTTATTTTTATTAAAAAAAAAAGATAAACATCAAGGATTTATATCAATGATATTAGAATTTATTTTTCAATCTTCAATGTGAGCAGAAAATAGCTCATTATTATGAAAAAGGAATCTGGTCGTGCCCAGGATTGAATCCATGTCCCCTGGATCAGGAACCAAGCGTTCTATCCCTTAGACCACCTTCTTTCGCTCTAGATTCCTTTCTTATATCAGCATTTGAGATTCTTTCCTACATCGTTCTACCACACATACGTCTTAGGGACTTTCTTCAATAAAAACCGAAATAGTTTTTTCGCTCTTTGCCGTCCACGGTCTCCAAGTCAGCAGTCTTCTTGTCCATTTTTCATCTGAGCTTCTGGCTACGTGACCTGCCCATTGCCATTTTAGAGTCGCCACCGGGTGGATGATGTCAGTGACCTTTGTTTTGTCTCGCTTATTCCTAACATGGCTCGTAGTTTCTCGGCACTTGTTTGGACAATGTTACAGTTTCAAGACCATAAGTACTGGCAGAACGCAGGTTTTTGGTCTTACCTGAGATAATGTTATCATTTCAAACCCATAAGTCAGCATCGGCTGTAATATTCACGTGGAATTATTGTATACATTTATGATAGACCCGCAAGAGCAATCTTCACTGAAAATTGCATAGTAATACATCTGTGTGGATATCTACTCATCTCAATTTACCTTATTAGGATTCCCCTAGATTCTAGTGATGGGAAACGTAGAAAATATTCGATCTAGAAAAAACGTTTAACTAAATAGCTAACCATCATGCCGTTTTCATCAAAGGCTACATTGTACCATGCACGCTCGTCGATTTTCCAACTTTGAATGTGTCCACCTTTTAGTATAGTGTTTTTTTAGAGGTTTGGTTTTTAAACTAACAACACTGTTTATACAGACTGTCAATTTGACAGGTAACAGTTGATTTGTATTAAATACGTTTTGCCATTTTACCCAATTACTCAATAAAGGTGTCGAAGATTGGACTTCACGATTGCGTTTCATTCGAGCTACCCGTGGCGCTCAAATGCCAAAAATCATATTTAAACAATGATGGCATAAAATTATCAATTAAATAAAGCCAATATCATAGACATTAAATGTATTTTAGTGTGTTTTTGTTTCATTTTGAATTTGTCTACCTCTAAAAAACAATCTTTATATAACAATGTGTATAAGGGTGTTTTTTTTAGAGGTATATGTGGTCTGTTCTCCAGAGTGTTGTTCCTCCTGTGAGGTAGACTCCCAGCTGTCCTTTCGTCTTTTATGAGGTGTTCCACGAGGACGAGTCCCATGAGGCTGATTATTTAGTGCAATATAGGGGAGTCTGGTGGTGTCCATTCTTTAAACATGACCGTACTAGTCCCTTTTTTGCTGTCTCCTCCATTTTATAATATCCTTAACCTCACATATCCTCACGCGATCCCTCAGTGTCTTGCCTGCTATCGTCCTCAGTGTCTTCATCTCGGAAGTCCTCAAAACTTTGTATATACAACACTTATATTAAAAAAATAAAATTACATAGACGTGTTTCGGAAAAAACAGTCCTCCTTCAGTAAAGATACATTTAAAAAAATATTATAAAATTGTTTACATGATCTGACAGATGTTATAATGATTATAACATAAGCATAAACGCTCCAAAATAAATCTTTATAACATGGGTGGTGGTCTAGGGGATAGAACGCTTGGCTCCTGATCCAGGGGACTTGGGTTCAAGCCTGGACACGACCAGATTCCTTCTTCATAATAATGAGCTTTTTTCTGCTCACATTGAAGATTGTAATAATAAATTCTAATATCATTGATTTAAATCCTTGGTATTAGTCTTTTTTTAAAAAAAAAAAAAAACATCTGTCAGATCATGTAAGCAATTTTATAATATTTTTAAAAATGTATCTTTACTGAAGAAGGACTGCCTGTCCGAAACATGTATATGTAATATTACTTTTTTAATAAAGGTGTTATACAAAGTACATAACGTACGTATACAAAGTACATAAAAAAGAAAAAGAGAAATAAACCATCTTCAAAACCCGTTTGGTCTAAACTGTGTCTGCCCTTGCTTCGACGCCATATGTTATTATTGGTCTTACGCATGCTTTATAGATTCTCATCTTATTCTTAATGGCCATGTCATTGTTTTTCCATATTGCAGATTTTAGAACGCTTGTATTTCTTCCCGCAGATCGGCTCCCCCAACCAGTTCTATGCCTAGATACTTGATCTTCTTCTTCCTCAGCCTATTCCCGTCCACTCCTGGACAAAGGCCTCTTCCATTTTTTTTCCATTCTGTCCTGTGAAGACTGCATCCAAGTTATTTCGACGTGTCTGTTTAGATCATCATTCCATCTTAGTTGCGGTCGCCCTGCACTTCTCTTCGCCGTCCACGGTCTCCAAGTCAGCAGTCTTCTTGTCGATTTTTCATCTGAGCTTCTGGCTAGGTGACCTGCCCATTGCCATTTTAGAGTCGCCACCCGGTAGATGATGTCAGTGACCTTTGTTTTTTCTCTCACCGTATCGTTTCTGGCTCTGTCTCTTAGGCTTATTCCTAACATGGCTCTTTGGGTCACTTGTAGTTTCTCAGCACTTTGTTTGGACAATGTAACAGTTTCAAGACCATAAGTACCAACTGGCAGAACGCAGGCTTCATTTCAGGCAGACTTTTCGTTTCAGGTTGATAGATATTTTCCGGTTTTTAAGGATGTAGCTCGTGTTTCCGAAAGCTGCCCAGTTTAGTCCAATTCTTCTTTTTAGCTCTGCGGTTTGGTTATCTCGGCCCAATTGAATATTGTGTCCCAGGTATATATTCTTGGACATTCTCATTTCTGTTGCCGTCCACGTTGATTTCAAGCCGTTCCGTGCCCAACACCTTGGTCTTTGCCAGGTTCATATTCAAACCTACATATTTGGATACATCGTTTTGTTTTTTCAGCATTTCAGCTAGTTCCTCCTTCATCGATAATAATTATTCGAAGATAAATTATTCCCCTCACTAGTGGGCTGTCTGGTGGAACGTGGATATTACTGCGGTATCAGCGTGCTGTATCAATATTATCCGATGGTCAAGCCAGTGTAAACTGAATTGATTGGGTCTACGATAGAGTAATCTCTCTGACCTCTGCAAACATTACTCCCAATTAATTCCAAATTGATCCCACCAACCATCATAATACACTTTGTTTTAATGACCGAAATCGGATAGCGATTCTAAATTTGAAAATTAATTCTAATTTTGATTTGAACAATCATCTTTCAATGGCCTTTTCTCTGTGTTACAATTATACTAATTTATATGCTAATTAAATAAAACGATATTCTTAAACGTTTCGAAAGCGACCGGTTTCGCCAGGTTCGCTGGCGTCGACAGACTGATCATCGATTATAAACTTCGTGGCAGAATGGTAAGAGATCTGACTGCCATACCGAAGGTCCCGGGTTTAATTCCCGGCGATGGTAGTGTGATTGTCATACTGTCTTAGGTCTGAAGACAATTCACGTGACAATATAATGGCGATAGATTGGCTACCTATCACATGTCATGAAAATCAATATATAATAGCTAAAATAAATTGTATACAATAATTGGGTTCGAACGACCTGTTGTATACCTACTAGGAATAAAAAAAAAAACGTTTTATTTCATTATTATTTAAAATGAACTTCCATCAAGAGATTTCAGTTAAATCATTTGAAAATCTTATTTATATGCATTGAATCAAAATGTGGCATAAGATCTCTTAGACAAATGTGTGGATACTCTGTGTCGAATGAAAATATAAAATGTGAATGCGGTGCGAATGATGGTATTATGAATAAAATAATGAAAATCATTAAGATGGTTTGGACACATGGCAAGAATGGTAAAAAATATATATGTTCACGATGTAAATGGATCTAGAACTAGAGGAAGACCGAGGAAAACGTGGCACGATCAAATACATCACATATTGAAATCGTCGCGCGTGCATGACACGAAGTATAAATGTTGAGGAAGCGAGAGAAATATGCCAGGAAAAAAGTGTGGCAGTCCATTCTTTCTGCCTACCCCTTCGTGGAAACGGCGTGATGGTTAGTTAGTTAGTTAGTTAGAATCAAAATGTGTTTTTGGGATCTTGGAAAATCCGTTTAACTCGTCATTCTTGACCGACGTTTCGGAGATCGTTTCAGTCTCCAACTTAATGGTGGTTATGATATATTACTGCAAAGATCTCCGAAACGTCTGTCTAGAAAGACTTGCGGCACAGATTTTCCCAAGATCCTTAAAATCTTAAAATAAGTAAAGAAGGATGAAAATAGGATAAGTACCATAGAAAAATATAATAATAAGAAGAACATTATAATTGTGCACCACACCCGCCTTATTCACCAGACGTGGCACCATCGGACTACCACTTGTTCAGATCCATGACGTATGCCTTAGAAGAGCAACGTTTCTATTCATATGCAGATGTCAAGAATTGGGTCGATGCCTGAATTACCTCAAAATATGAGGAGTTTTTCGACGACGGATTCATCTATTGCCTGTAGGAAACGTAGTAGCTAACTATGGAAAATATTTTGATTGATGTGATGTTTATTTTACCTTTTAAATAAATGCGATTTTCATGACGAATTTTCCGAAATACGCAAAATATTATAACATTTTGAATGTATACAAATACTTGTAGACAAATACTGGATTTTTCCCATTGCGGGTTAATCATTTTTAACGATTAATTGTATCTCAATCGAGACGAAGATGTAAATTGTTTTTTGGAAACAGAATATGGTGGACCTAATCTAACACCTAATCTTAATAGATGGCGCTAGTGTAGATTGAATTAAAAAAATGTGAAGTGTTTCTCACATGGTAGCTTATATACATCTTTCAAAATTTTGTCAGACGTGGTGGTAGTAAGAAGGGGGAAATGGGGAGTGTTGTTAACATAAAGCATCGCTTAAACCCAACCAATGACAGGTCATAAGACCTGTAAGCGCCTCGACTACCATATTCTGTTTCCAAAAAAAAAACAATTTACATATAGTTTCAATCTACACACTAGCGCCATCTATGAAGATTGGATTTTAAGCATTTTATTAACGCAATGTGAAAAGCTGCCGCCATTATCGTATTGCTAGATAACGCCTGGAGATGTCACTCCAATTTATATGCTATAACTTGGATCAATTTTTGTTTTTACAACATTTTGAATAAGCGCTTCGACGACCATATTCTGTTTCCAAAAAACAATTTACATCTTCGTCTCTATTGAGATACAATCAATATATTATATTTCTATTGCGTTATCTAGATAATATACGAACGTGTGACACATTCATCTTATGATGTTAGCTGGGTGAGCAGTACTTAAAGTTTCCTTTCTCAATTACGACGTTTCCGATATGTCTCATTGATACCGAGCTAGAAGCAGAGCCGGCAGCCATGCCCTTCGTTATAAGTTTGTGGGACATGCTAATAACAATTAGCGGGCCCTTGTACTGCCTGCTTTGCGTGAAGTTGGTGTACAGGGCACTGCCATTTAATTGTCACCAGCAATAAGAACGACACCAGTTACATTATAGAGTTCTATGGAAGTGAAGCTTGGCGCTGGCAATACAAATTTGAAAGTAGGATAAATGCCGTAAAAATGAGATCACTGAAAAGAATGAGCGGGAAAACGATGTATGATTGAATACCAAACGACGAAATAAGGAAGAAAAGTAAGGCAGATGATTGCATCATTAGTAAAATTAAAACAAATAAAATGTTTAAGGCATCTAGAATACAGGTAAAATATTATAAAAATACAACGTAATACCGGGAACGCGTTAGAGATGGTTCGACATTAGGAAGACAAGATACTTTTTAAAGTCTAGAGTATTTGTCCCCTGAACGTACTTTCACTAATGTGAAAGACGTCGACAACGAGGAGATCGCGTTCAGCAGACTAATTGCTCTTCCCCCCGGTGTCACCAGAGGCAGATTGGTTCTGGTGGCCGGTAGGTAAAACAATCTGTGCTGTTACTGTCGGAGAAACCTATCAAGACAAAAAGACCAACACCCTCTAGCACGGCCGAGTTCTCGAAATATCTAATCTAATATAAAAATGGGTAATGAGATGCCAATCTCTCTTACAGAAGGATCTCCCTAGGACACATGGAACGAATGGACGAGAGAAGAATGATTAAAAATTTGTATACTAGCAGTGAGAGTGGAAAGAAATGTCGTGAAAGACCAAGGAAAGCATATCATGACAAATTAATCAAATACTTAAAGACCACATTCGAAGTCGGAAAAATCGACGAAGCAAGAGGGGTATGTCCAGACAGAACGGTATGGCGGTCCATCTTCTCTGCCTTCCCACCGAGCCTTGTTAACTTGGGCTTGTTATTCTTCCCGCAGATCAGCTCCTCCCACCAGGTCAATGACTAGATACTTGAAAGTCCTATTTCTTCTACCCTTCTTCTTACCCTTGAAGGTCCGAATCATATATTTGATAATATTTAAAAATCTGAGCTGTTTATAACTTTTTTTCTTTTTTATATACTTTGTAAACAGCACTTACTTTTTAAACAAATTAAAATTAAATATCAGACATGTTTCGGACTACCCAGTCGTTCCCCAGTTATATTATATAGATATTTAAAATACTCGTATTATACAATTAAATTGTCCATTGTTTTGGCCGAAAGACTATGATACTTTAACATTTTTAACTGTTAAATTAAATAACTTTGTTTTTTCTATCACAGTTGTACTTTATTTTACGCGACAGCTGTTCCATCAACCTATGTTGACATCATCAGGTGTATATCAAATGTCAAATTTTTGCGATTTTTCGAATCTTTATGTGTATTTGTTCCTATATAATTTTGAAGTTCTTTCTGAAATTGAGTTAGGTACATAAAAATTTTAATTACAAGGACGTTTGGTTACTATTTATAGGAGTAAATATTAAAGGTGGAAAATATAATAAAAAATAATAACAATAATAATGAAGTAATTATTAGGAACAATTATCAAATCAAATCAAATCAAATCAGTTTATTTCATCAACAGACATTACAAAATTTGTTTTTAAGGCATCTATTGAGAACAGGTAAAATAATATATTATATATAGTATACTACCAGAAACGCATAAGAGATGGTTCAACATTAGGAAGACAGGATACTCTCCAGAATTAAGAGTATTTGCCTTCTGAACGTACTTTCACTAACATGAAAGACGTCGATCTCCGAGGAGACCGCGTTCAGCAGACTAATTGCTCTTCCCACCGGTGTCACCAGAGGCAGATTGGTTCTGGCAGCCGGTAGGTAAAACAATCTGTGCTGTCGCTGTCGGAGATATCTATCGGGGACAAAAAGCCGAACACCCTCCAGTACGGCCGAGTTCTCGAAGTATCCCCTAATTAATCTAAAGAAATGGGTAATTAGATGTCCATCTCTTCGAAGCTGTAGAGAATTGGTTCCGAGCATTCCCAAAAGAAATGCCGTGGGATAGAGCCAAGGATAGCTACCATACTCCCTCATGTAGAGATACCTCAGAAATTTTTTCTGAACCCTCTCCAGCATAATGGAATATCTCGCCTCGTGAGGACTCCATATCACAGAACCACTTTCGAGTCTGCTCCGAACCAATGCGTTGTATAGGACTCTGAGCACATTGGGATCCCTGAAAACTCTGCCGGTCCGGACGATGAAGCCCAACATCTTCAGTGCAGTGCCACAAATCCTCTCAACATGTGCACGAAAAGTCAGCCTACTCTCATAGATGATCCCGAGATCTCTCATCGTAGATACATGTGCTAGTTGCTGGTTGTTCATTGTGTATCTATAATACACAGTTCTCAATGCTCTAGTAAAAGATAGCATAACGCATTTAGAGACATTGAATTGCATTTGATTACTGTGACTCCAGTTGACAATATTATTGATGTCCGACTGGAGGCCAAGACAGTCTCCAGGATTTTTAATTTCCAGGAATAATTTCAGATCATCGGCAAATAAAAGAAATCGCGAGAAGTTTATCACCTTCGCAATATCATTTATGAAGATGGTGAAGAGGAGTGGCCCTAAGTTTGAACCTTGTGGCACCCCTGAATTTACAAGAAAAGGTTCCGATTGAAAAATTCCCTATGAGACGTATTGTTTTCTCCCCTCAAGGTAATTATACATAGTATAGAGTCAAAAACGATGAAGCATAATAAATTAAAAACGATAAACAATAACAGGAAGTATATTGCATTAACAGGAAAGGTGACAATAGTTGAAGGTAGTATTATTATTTTGTAGCTAGATTATATAGGGGTTTATATATTTATAACTCGTATATGGTAAAAAATACACTCGATAGTAAAAAATGCACGCTGGAATCTTGAATAAATATAAGTGATATATTTGAAGACCTTCGATATTTTTGGGTTACCGCTTTAGGTTTGGCCTTCATCAAATATTTAGCAACTTATCCTAATAATATGGCGCCCTACTGTATAATTCATAACAAGATCAGTGAAGAGGCTGGAGGATGTACATCCCCGGGGATGGGAGGCCAAAAGTGATTACGCTGTTAACTGTCAACATTATATCTGACCTACTTCAGATATGACGTATTGAGGGCTCAATCATAAGGGTAGGAAATGTATAATTAATATTACCTTTGAAATCTTAATGTACCGGGCTTAAATCAGATAAAACTATTTCAATACAAATGGTAATCTTCATCAATGAATCTATCAAACCATTACGCTGTTTTCTGGATGTGCAGACAGTAAAAATGGAACTGACACATTTCTTGTTAAATAGTCCATTGTTTTGGCCGAAACACTATGACACCTTAACATTTTAAACTGTTAAATTAAATAACTTTGTTTTTTGTATAACAATTATATTGTATTTTACGCGACAGCTGTTTCATACAAATACTTGTAGACAAATACTGGATTTTTACCCATTGCGGGTTAATGATTTTTAAGGATTAATTGTATCTCAATAGAGACGAAGATGTAATTTTTTTTGGAAACAGCATATGGTAGTCGAGGCGTTTACAGATTTACTTATGATCTGTCATTGGTCTGTCATCACCACGTCTGACAAATTTTTGGAAGTTGTATATATGTTAATCTACAACACCACCCTTTACACACAAACGCCATCTATGAATATTGTATTTTAAGCATTAAGCAGAATATCTTTTTAACGCAATGTGAAAGGCTACCGCCATTTAACGCATTGCTAGAAACCGCCTGGAGATGTCACTCAAGATTGATGAATGTGGTGTGTTCGATGTGTGTGGTGTGGATTACCTTGTCGAAGAGATTGTCCCTCAGCTCGATCATGTTGTCCGAGTCTGGGAAGAAGCCAGCTGCTCCAGAGATGCAGACCTCGTCTCCGGGCGGAGGATGAGACAGCCTGTATCCGGAGGGCGTCTCCTGAGGCTGAGCCTGCGCCTGTCCCTTGGGATCCTCTAGAGGTTTGGGAGCCATCTGTTGACGAGAAATAAAACCTTTTAAAATCTATATAAATCAAAAAGTTATTCGACGAATTTCTAGTAATAATAAATTACACATGCTCACAAAATTTGTTTCCTTCCTCTTTGCGTCTAACAGATATTTGTTGTCTAATCTCTGTTAAACGCAGAGAGGAAAAAGTGTGGCAGTCCATTATTTCTGACTACCCCTTTTGGAGAGGAGAGGAGTAATAATGGCCAAGCCTCACGACTGAGAGATATTTGCATGGAGGTAGATAAAATTGAGCAAGTCAGGGAGTTCACTTATCTCGGTACGGTCATGACGGAAGCCAACGATATGCACGTGGAGTTGGAACACAGAGTTGAAAAAGCTCCTTGCAAACGTTCCTAAAGTCTAAACGTCTATCTAAAAACACTAAGCTGCGTATTTATAACACCATTATCAAGCCAGTGGTGACATATGGTTCTGAGTCGTAGACAATGACTCTAAAAGAACATCAAATAATCAACTGGTTTGAAAATAGAATACTTAGAATGATCCTGGGACCCAGACCCGGTGTTGCAGCGGGGATTTGGAGACATAGAACCAACCAAGAGATCCGGACGATGACCCAGCAGCCCCTTGTAACGAGCATCTTGAAAGCCGGTCGCCTAGTATGGATCGGGCACGTATGCCGAGCCAAAGAGACCCGAGCAATCAAGACCCTGTACGCGTCTAGACCGACTGGAGTAAGACCTCTAGGAAGACCTAGACAGCGCCTAATGGACAATGTTCTGGCTGATCTGGCTAGGTTGGGCGAATCGGACTGCTGGGAGCAAAAGGCGCAGGATCGAGAGAGTTGTGAGAGTTGAGAATTCTTCAAGAGTTGTATGGCAATAGGAAGTAAGTAAGTAACTACCCCTTTTGGAGAGACGGCACCTGGTTAGTTAGTTATTTAGCAGATGGTAATCTCTCTTCATCCGCTACAGTACTTCTTCGTTCATGATTTTTTTGTCCATGATGTGTTTAACATTCTATGATACGTTATATTCACATTTCAAAGAGAGAGTATGAAAGAATTAGTTGGCATAAACGCTGGTGCGAAAATGAACGATATGTCCATCAGCTGTTTGCTATATGCAGTCGACACTGTTTTAATCGCTGAAGATCTACAAGTCCTTGTGTCAAGAATGTACGAATAAGCAATAAATATGACCTTCTGATGAAAGTGTCTAAGTCTAAAGTTATGGTGTTCGAAAAGGAATAATGTATGACGGATTGTGACATAAGTGCGAACAGTGAGAAATTAGAGAAAGTTACCGAATTTGTTTATCTGGTAAGCATGTTTACAAGATATGGAAGAATGGAGAAATATATCGGAATAAGGGTTGGAGCTGGAATCAAAATAAACGGTGCACTCAAAGTCATTACCGCAAATAGAAATATATCGACTGAAGCAAAGATAACAGTGCAAAATGGAGTTCTAGTCTCGACCCTTATGTATGGAAGTGAAGCTTGGAGTTGGTAGAAGAAGGATGAAAGTAGGATATATGTCGTAGAAATGAATTTTGTTATAACCCAACATCTTAAAGAATTTCACTGGCCTAAGTGTCCAGAAAGAATCCAATATAAATTCTGCTGGACAGTCTTCAAAGCGCTACATGGATTGGCTCCAAATAATAATAAATCTTTGGCATATAGAATGTAATAATACTCCTAGCGGCTTCTAACAATATGTTGCCTAACTTGCTTCTAACAATATAAGCCTTCACATTGTGTTAATAAGGTAGTTTGCTAAATGCCGAATATCATTCTCCATAGATGGCGTTAGTGGGTCGGTTGTATAGGTTAATTCTTGAAAAAATTCACTAGTGCAACCAAATCTACATAGATGGCTGACTGAAACTGCCACGTGAAGATAAATATGGATTTTGAAGTATATATACATCTTCCAAAATTTGTCATGCATGATCACAAATAACAAAGGTGGAATGGGAAATGTTGTAATTACATAAAGCGTGCGCTTAACCCAACCAATGACAGGTCATAAGTCCTGTAAACACCTTGATCATCCATGTTCAGTTTCCAGTTTACGTCTTCGTCTCTATTGAGATACAATTAAAATATATCCGAACTCTGTATAACGGACAGCCTCAATCCAAGGAAATCCACATTTCGCTCGGCGAACTCCTCGGCAATAAGAAGATTAGTTGAGCCAAAGCGTTGCCCTAGTACAAATTTCGGGGATCGAGCGTTTGCGGTAGTAGGTCCATCAGCTTGGAACAATCTTCCTTCACACCTCAGATGCATAAATGATCCGACAGATTTCCGATCTAAATTGAAAACCCATATTTTTTATATTTCACACCCAATTTAAAATTTGCATATTTTGTTCTATTATACTTTCTAATCGATCGCGAATATCAATCAGATGCAGTGTTCACATTTAGATTTAAAACACGTCTTAATGCGCCCTTGAGGTGATAACATCAGAAAACGGCGCTTCAAAAGTTAGCGTATTTTTATTATTATTATTATTATTATTAAGAAGAAGATATAATGACAAAATACCACGTTTCAAACGTTTTAATAAATTATTCAAGGTTTCATGTGAACTTATTTTTGGAATATTTTTGCCCACTCAACTCTGAACTTACGCCCATTGACAATATGCAAAACGATTTATCGATATACGCAACAGTATAAATATGAGAATTTGAAATTCTAAGTCGGGTTTTGACCTTTCAAATTGAATACGTTAAAACTGAATGCAAACATATGCTAATATCACTTTAATTCTCGAAGGATCGAATTTGGGTGTTTATATACACTTTGCACGTCGAAAATTTTTACTGAAATCTGTTGATTTCAGTAAAAATTTTCAAATAATAATTTCAATTTTCAAATAATTTCAAATAATAATTTAAAACGATGTTTTTTTAACTACTTCCACTTTTGTCTTTATTTCGACAGCGAACGGTTTCGCCATCTGTCATGACCAGTCTGTCGACGATAAAATATCAAACAATCAAACACGATTTCATTATTATGGATTATTGATTATGGGGTTTTACATTTTGTTCAAGAAACAACAAATATGTTAAATAATAATTGAATAAAACGATTTTCTTCTATATACGCCATACTTTGAGTTGTAATGATGGTTTATTTCTCTTTTTTTTTATATACTTTGTATATACAACACTTATATTTAAAAAAAAAATTGCATAGACATGTTTCGGACAAACAGTCATTCTTCAGTAAAGATACATTTTAAAAAATATTATAAAATTGTATACATGATCCGACAGATGTTATAAATCTTTATAATAACATCTGTCAGATCATGTTAACAATTTTATAATATTTTTAAAAATGTATCTTTACTGAAGAAGGACTGTTTGTCCGAAACAAGTCTATGTAAATTTATTGTTTTAATAGTAGTGTTGTATATACAAAGTATATTAAAAAAATATATTAAACGATGTTTTTTAACTACTTCCTCTTTTGTTTTTATTTTGACAGCGACCGGTTTCGCCAGGCTTGCTGCCATCTGTCATGACATGATCGACAGACTGGACTCCAGTCTGTCGGTGCCAGCGAGCCTGGCGAAACCGGTAGCTGTCGAAATAAAGAGAAAAGTAGAAGTAGTTAAAAATAACGTTTTATGTAATTATTATTTAAAATAAACTACCATCAAGAGATTTGAGTAAAATCATTTGATTATGTTAAAAACAAATATATTAATTAATACGAATAAAAACGTCGGTTTTATAATTGATGGGAATGACATGTTTTGTCTTTCGATGCATTATCAAATGTTGCATTTGAAATTTGATATTGCCTTAGAAAGGCGTAACATGTCATTCCAAAAAATATAAATAAACTACTTAAAAACAGTCGTTTTCACTCGTATAAACGATTCCATATGAAGTTTAACGTCATTTTCCAAAAAAACTAACTAACTAAATAACCATCACGCCGTCTCCCCGAAGGGGCAGGCAAAAAAACGGACTGGCACACTTTTCTTTCCTGACATATTTCTCTTGATTCCTCAACATTCATACATCGTGTCATGTACGCACGTCGGTTTCTCCGACTTCTCACGTGGCCGACATTCAATATTTGATTAATTTGTTCGTGACACGTTTTCCTCGGTCTTTCTTTGCGTCTAGTTCCATTTACATCTTTAACGTGTACTTTTTTAACCATTCGTTCTTCAATCATTATTTCCATGTGTCCAAACCATCTTAATGATCCTATCATTATTTGCAGTGCATTCACTTCTTACATTTTCATTCGATACTCTATCATACATAGATTTTCCACACATTCGTCCAAGAGATCTCATTTCTACTGCATTTATTCTACTTTCATACTTGTTTTTCCAATTCCATCTTTCGCTCCCTTATATAAGGGTCGGTACACGAACACCATTGTGCACTGTCCAAGAAACAATAAATAAAAATATGTGTTATTATTAGAAACATTGTGAAGTAACCATATATTTTTCTTTTTACTCTTAATATTAATTAAGTCATACAAATACAGTCCTCGTGCATTTTGGAAGCTCACTGTTGATCTAGCGAGATCTAAAAAGGACTTACTTATTTCTTTTCAGCAAACTTGGCTCCGAAAGTTTCCCGTTTGAGAAATATGAGCCGGTTTTAAACCTTTCATTTAAATTTATTATTTCGAATACTTCCTATATTTTATTATTTTGTTCCACCCTAGATCCCCACATTCCCTCTTCTCCCCTCAATACTGTGTCCCGCCTTCCCCCATGTGAATTGTTCTAAGTGTGTATTATGTTTAAATCTAGGTGGTAAGACTCTTTTTTTGTAAGATTGTTATTAGCATTTTTATTTCTATATTTTAAAATACATAGAAGTTTACACGTGGAAGTGCGGGACACAGAAAGAAATACAAAGGAGAGTAAATGAGGCCTGGCATCCCATTGTGTTTGCGTAAATTAAATGGATGTTCTGGATGGACGGGGAGAGGCCTAGAAAGTGAACGAGCTAGGCTGACAAAAGGGCGCCGCTACACCCTATAACAGCCTCGGGTATGTGGCGGGAACTTCTATGTTCCAATAATCTATAGTTATCTTTCATTGCATGGTATGGCAAGCGTATATAATTGAAGCGAAATAAGTATTTCAGGATAGAAAAATGTGAATTTTATATTTTTGGCCTATCCATTCAGAGAAATTGTGTGATGATTCGTGAAACAGATTTTATAATATTTTATGATAATGACATTTTTAACCTTCCTAGGGCATTATCAGACATTTAAAAATATTTTAGACAACTAGAAATCGCCCTCTTAGTAAACTGGCCACAAGCGGAGGGCTAGACAGAAGAAATTGACATCGAAAAGTTTAAAGTTTTTTTTTTAAATTTGTTGCTTATTGCGCTTTCATACTTTGACTATGGACGACTCCTAGGGGGTACTATAATCCTGTAAAATGCCACCTCGAAGTCAATGTAAATGGGATCTACGACAACTTGCAAGGGGTCCATGTCAGCGAAAAAACAAATTGGGGGTCTATGAAATGAAAATACGAGTGACCCAAAGAGCCATGGAAAGAGCCATGTTAGGAATAAGCCTAAAATACAGAGTCAGAAACGATACGGTGAGAGAGAAAACAAAGGTCACTGACATCATCCACCGGGTGGCGACTCTAAAATGTCAATGGGCAGGTCACGTAGCCAGAAGCTCAGATGAAAAATGGACAAGAAGACTGCTGACTTGGAGACCGTGGACGGCAAAGTGAAGTGCAGGGCGACCGCAACTACGGTGGAAGGATGATCTGACCTGGATGTAGTCTTCACAGGACAGAGTGACATGGAAACGAATGGAGGAGGCCTTTGTCCAGAAGTGGACGGGAATAGGCCGAGGAAGAAGAAGAAGAAATGAAAATGGGGGCAAAGATCGGACATTCGATTCCCAAATGAGCTAAAAAAAGTCGCCAAACGTTTTGACCGGCAGATTTCCCCCAGTGAGCTTTAAAAAGTCGCCAAACGTTTCGATGAATTTGTAGAAAAAATCACTTTTAGGATAGCAGGGGGTCTACACAAAATATAAGAAATCGGCAAGGGGTCTACGGGAAAAAAAAGTCTGGGAACCTCTGGTCTATAACAAGGAAGAAGAAGATTGAAGCGTTCGTTTACTAGGAGTTATATGACTATAATATTTTTTAACATGTTGACCAACGGTTCATTACATAATGGATGTATTTTAAACCGATTTTGTCCAGTTATAATTAATTTGACTCACAAATGCGAGCCATTGTTTGTTTTAGTGAATTTTCCTTAGCTACAAGCTTTAACCTTTGCCTGAATATTGTTACTTTCTTGCGTTTGTTGGTAACAATTGTTGAAATCAAAGCGAAAAACATATACCGATTTCATTTACTGTCGCAAATGTATGCATTTATGCATGTTTTTACTTTTGTGTATAATGAGTTGAATTGATAATACAAATGTTTTACGTATATTAACTGTTAAATAACGGCTATTTTACTTTGCAATTATGCATTAAGTAATAGACGTAATATCTAGTAAATAGAAGAAATAACTGTTCTCTCAAATGATTTAGAATAAATAACTAACTTTGTGTAAAACCACATTTTGAGATTATATATTTATGAATTGTATCTCAATAGAGACGAAGATGCAAATTTACATTACACCTTTTTTTTCTTCTTTTTTTTTCTTATGACCACCATGTCTGACAATTTTTTGGAAGTTGTATGTATGTTAATCTCCAACACCACCCTTTGCATGGTAGTTTATTCAATCTACACACTAACGCCATCTATGAAGATTGTATTTTAAGCATTAAGCAGAATATCTTTTTAACGCAATGAGAAAGGCAACCGCCATTTTGCGCATTGCTAGAAACCGCCTGGAGATGTCACTCCAATCTATAAGCTATAATTTTAATCAGTTTTTAGTTTTTTACAACATTTTGAATATATACTATAAACTGGTACAAATACTTGTAGACGAACAACTGGATTTCACCCATTGAGGGATATCAATTCAAGAATCAATTGTAACTCAATAGAGACGAAGATGCAAATTGGAAACAGAATATGGTGATCGAGGTGTTAACAGGACTTATGACCTGTCATTGGTTGAGTTAAGCGCACGCTTTATGTAATACAACATTCCTCATTCCACCCTTCTTACGACTACCATGTTTGACAAATTTTTGGAAGTTGTTTATATGTTAATATGTAACACCAAACTTCACAGGTTAGTTTCAATCTACACACTAGCGCCATCTATGAAGATTGGATTTAAGCGTTAGGCAGAAGATCTTTTAATAACTCAATGTGAAAGGCTACCGCCATTAACGTATTGCTAGATAACGCCTGGAGTGTCACTCCAATTTACATGCTATAACTTGGAACAGTTTTTGTTTTTACAACATTTTGAATGTATACAAATACTGTCCAATTTGCATCTTCGTCTCTATTGAGATACAATTAATCCTTGAATTGATAACCCGCAATGGGTAAAATCCAGTATTCGTCTACAAGTATTTGTATACGTTCAAAATGTTACATATTTATTGTTATAATAAAAAAAAAACTTTCACTAAGGGATTAAATCAGTCATTCAAAGTGGTCTTTATCGACCCTCGGGGGTCGATTCTACCCTGCAAGTGGCCACGTCAATGAAAAAAAAATGGGGGTTCATGAGATATAAATAGGGGTTCACGAGAGTGGATTCCATTTAAGCTGGCTGTCACCAAAATTTTGGCTTCCCCACAAAAGTAATAATCCACTTTACAGTACCTATGCAGGTACCAATATTATACTTTCTTATATAATAATATACTTCCTTATATAATTTCTTATATAAAAGCTAGAATGGCAGTGCATAAAAGTGTTCTTCTACCGACCCTTATGTATGGAAGCGAAGCATGGAACTGGCAAAATTTTCTGATTTTTTCAGAACCAACCTGCCAATGGTTATGCCGGTAGGTAGAGCAACATCTTTGCTTAATCGTATCACCTCGGAGTTTGACATATTTTTTGATAGTTTGGCTCATCTGAGGGAAGTACTATCTTTATTATAATTGTACTCGTATGGTATATTTATTTTATTAATTTGTCATGCATCTTATGTTTCCCGCTCTTTTTATTAATATATTATGTATTACTTATTATTGTGTATCTCTAACTTGTATCTTTAGTGTATTGAAAAAAAAAAATCTGTAATGCTTTAGATATGTTTAAAATAAATAAATGAAATGAAATGTAACGAAAAGAAGGATGAAAGTAGAATAAATGCAGTAAAAATGAGATCTGTTAGACGAATGTGTGGATACTCTGTGTATGATAGAGTGTCGAATGAAAATATATTTTAAGGAGCGATTAAACAAATGTTGTTGTGAGAATGACAAACATTTGCGAACTGAACTTAATTGACAGATGCTTAGGCATACAAATAAAATGGCCGCCAGATTTGAAGGCTTGAAGCAGCCAGAGCCATCGGTTGTAAAACGGACCGAACTTTCCGAAACACCTAATGTATTTTGTACTGTTATTCCCAGTTACAATGATTTTGACAATCTTCGTGACAGAGTGGAAATATCTATGATTACATCGAAGGTCCCGGGTTCGATAAGCGGCGATGACAGTGTAAAATAATAAATCAGACGCTGTCTTTGGTCTGGTAGAATTTAAGTGACAATAAAAAGGTGATAGACTAGCTACCTATCACATGTTATGAGAATCAATAGCTTAAAAACTGTATACAGTAATTGGGTTCAAATAACCTGTTGTAGAAAAAATGAGGAAAGCAACTGAAACTATAATACCCCATGAAAGGCCCAAGTGGCATTTTAAAACGTAGTAAAAATATTATAGATGAGTTCGTGTATTTAGGTAGTATGTTTACAAGAGATGGTCGAGTGGAAAGGGATATTGAAAAAAGGGTTGGGGCAGGCAACAAAGTGAATGGTGCACTTAAAGTTGTCATCGCAAACAAAAACCTATCCAAAAAAGCTAGAATGGCAGTGCACAATGGTGTTCTTCTACCGACCCTTATGTATGGAAGCAAAGCATGGAACTGGCAAAAGAAGGATGAAAGTAGAATAAATGCAGTAGAAATGAGATCTCTTAGACGAATGTGCGGATACTCTGTGTATGATGTATGTCGAATGAAAATATAAGAAGTGAATGCGGTGCGATTGATGGTGTTATGAACAATATAATGAAAGAATCTTTAAGATGGTTTGGACATATGGAAAGAATGAATGAAGAAAGAATGGTAAAAAAATTATGTTAACGATGTAAATGGAACTAGAAATAGAGGAAGACTGAGGTAAACGTGGCACAATCAAATAAATCAAATATTGAATGTTGGCCATGTGAGGAGTCAGAGAAATCGACGCACGTGCATGACACGATGTATGAATGTTGAGGAAGCGAGAGGCAGTGATGTTTAGTTAGTTAGTTAGTTAGTAAAAATATTTTTTAATTACAAATATTTGCTGCAAACTAATTCCTAAGATTGGTTTGCATCTTTAAAAAAAGACATTGTGCATATAATATTTTATCAAATTCACGACTCATCCATTTTGTATGAAAAAAATCTTTTATTACAAAAAAAGTTTTATTGGAAAAATCGTTATGAAAATTAGTTCCTGGCACAATAGTAAACTTCCGGTGGATTCTTAAGCTCGCGATAATTTTTCCGGCCGACAAATTCTTAAGTTCAAAGTTACATAAAATTAATTTAACATTGTAAAAACTTTCCGGTCCGCGGGCTTCCAGAACTTTCGAATTCGCGCTTTAATGTTCCAAATTCAGAATTTCATGCAGGGAACATTTTAAATTTGGAATATATCTTGCATCAGCCTAAACAAGTTCTTTAAGTTTTATCTTTAATATGTGAAAAGGAATATTTCGATTATTAGGTTGAGTATAAATTCAATATATAAACGTTAAATATATGTTTTATGTATAACAATAAAACAAAGGTGCTGACTGTAGGCCGAACGCAACATCAGATGAGAGTAGTGATGTCAGGAATTCCACTAAAGAACACCAAGTCTACCTCGGGAGCAAAATAACATGGGACGGTCGGTCTAAGAGCGAGGTCGACAGCCGTATACATCTGGCTAGGCTTACATTTAATAAAAGGTCGAAAATAATACAATCGAATAATAAAGACTTAAAACTGAGATAACTCTCATCAATACCTATGTATGGAGTATCTTGATGTCCGGCTGCGAGACATGGTGCCTATCCGAAAAAGATAAACGGAGACTTGAGGATTTTGAGATGTGGTCCTATAGAAGACTATCAGGAATTTCCTGGAGAGACCACATTACAAATGAGGAGGTTCTCCAAAGAATCGAAGGAGTAAGGCACCTGTTCAGGACCTTGTCCAAAAGGCGTGCAAGATGGATCGGCCATGTAATAAGACAAGAAGGTCTCTTGCATGCCATAATGGAGGGTATGGCCGAGGGGACAAACTCTAGGTGACGCCCACGCCGAGAGTACCTAGAGGACCTGTTGGTGGACGTGCGCTGCTCATCATATGCAGATTTCAAAAGAGCCGCACAAGACAGGGAAAAGTGGAAGAGGAGAATAGAGGAAATTGCTGCAAACCTATCTCAGGATTGAAACCAGAGAAGAAGTATAAAAATTGTATTTTTATTTTACGCGACAGCTGTTTGATATATTTTTGTAACACCTGATGATGTCAACATAGGTTGATGAAACAGCTGTCGCGTATAATAAAAATACAATTGTGTTACATAAAACAAAGATTTGCTCCTCCTGTGAGGTAGATTCCCAGCTGTCCTTCCATCTTTTAGGAGGTCTTCCATGAGGAGGAGTCCCATGAGGCTGATTATGCAATGCAATATAGGGGAGTCTGGTGGTGTCCATTCTTTGAACATGATCGTAACAGTCTCTTTTTCGCTGTCTGCTCCATCTAATAATATCCTCAATCTCACATATCTCTATTATTCTGGTGTTCCTCACGCGATCGCTCAGTGTCTTGTCTGCTATCGTCCTCAGTGTCTTCATTTCGGAAGTCCTCAAAACTGTTTGGTCCTTACTGTGTCTGTTCTTGCTTCGACGCGATATGTTATTATTGGTCTTACGCTTGCTTTATAGATTCTCATCGTACTCTGTATGTACGTGATTGATAAATAAATATAGAAATGAAAATTTACCATTTTGGTGTTTTTTTTAAATGACCTCTCCTTTCGCACATTCAACTTTCGCACACCTTTTCAGGATCAATTAAGTGCGAAAGTCGAGGGCCGCCTGTTCATTGTTCAAAACAAATAAAACAATGTATGGGGCCACCCAGCTATCTTAATAACCGTATTCTGCACTTTTAACTCGTGTATATAAACAGCAGCGCATTTGATTTTTTTTACATTTTGATAATGCCTTAGACAGGCAAAACATGTCATTTACATAAATTATAATTAAACTTGTATAAAACATAAGTTTTATTCGTATTGATAATTTGATATGGAGTTATTATTATTATTATTATTATCCCCCAAACGCCCCGTTTCTAATGCTTCCAGTCTGTTCATTGAGTTGACTTTCAAGGTCCACGTCACATTCATACAATAAAACATACCACACATAGCATTTGATCATTCTCTGGTGGAGTTTCAAGTTTATGTTATCATTGCAGAATAGTGATTTCATTTTATTAAACGTAGCTCTTGCTGCCTCAATTCTGCATTTTATCTCTACATTATTATTATTATTTTGTTGAATCGCCCTTTACATCTTGACAGCATGAGCAAAATCGATGTAAAGGATATTAAAGCTGATATTTAATATAAAGATATTAAATATAGGATATTAACTCAAAAGTGGAAAAAATAGTGCTTTTAATTCATAAAAAAACCTCATAAAACAAGAATAAAATTAACTATTGAATGTATTGGATTTTATATAATGTGCAGAAGGCAAATGAGACCACTGCACTATCATGGAATTCCACAGTGTTAACGTCTTAAGTTTATCTGAAATTGTAGTGTTTTAATTCATAAAAAATGTCATTATGAGTGCTTTTAATTCATAAAAAAGTCATTAAACAAGGGTAAAATTAACTTTTAAAAAGTACAATTTAGTATATTGTATTTTATATAATGTGCAGAAGGCAATAGAGACCACTGCACTCTCATGGAATTCCACAGTGTTAACGCATTAAGTTTATCTGAAAGTATGGTTACTGTTAAAATTTAAAACACTGTTATAATATCACAATTTCTTTTTATTCACTGAGAGTGTCGCGACAGCTGTTTCGCACTTAATAGTTTATTGTAACACCTGATGATGCCAACATCGGTTGGCGAAACAGCTGTCACAACACTCTCAGTGAATAAAAATAAATTGTGATATTATAACAGTGTTTCAAATTTTAAGAGTAATAATGTTGAAGTATCATAGTGTTTCGACTTTGAAAGTATAGTGTTTTAATTTAAAAAAAAAACGTAATTATGGAATTCCACAGTGTTAATGCATTAAGATAATCAAATGATTTTACTGAAATCTCTTGATGGAAGTTCATTTTAAATAATAATTAAATAAAACGATGTTTTTTAACTACTTCCACTTTTGTCTTTATTTAGACAGCGACCGGTTTCGCCAGGCTCGCTGGCATCGACAGACCAGTCTGAGAGACAAAAGTGGAAGTAGTTTAAAAACATCGTTTTATTTAATTATTATTTAATGCCTTAAGTTTATCAGAAAGTATGGTGTTTTAATTTAATTTTAGATAAACTTAAGGCGTTTACACAGTGGAATTCCATAATGACGATTTTTTATGTATTAAAACACTGTTTTTTCAACTTATGAGTTTATTTTTCTCGACAGGTTTCGAAGGCTTACACCTTCATCATCGGGAGAACGATATAAACTAACCAAAACTATTACAAACTTGTGCAAAAATCTAGAATTATACATAACAAGTGTTAGTTAACTTGGCTAGTACTAGGGATATCACAATAGACATATCGATGGGTTAAATTTTGAAAGGATTTTTAGATGGAAGTATTGAGTTGAGGGTGTTTTGTTGCTCTAAGGCTATTGATTAAGTAAGGTGACAGTTTATATTTTAAGACAAAACAATTGGACATTAATACAAGTTGGAAAAAAAAATAGTAATAATTAATTAAAAAAAAAAAACATCATTACGGAATTCCACAGTGTTAAAGCTGCAGTTTATTTGAAAGTGTAGTGTTTTAATTCATAAAAATAATAGGTATTATGGTATTCCACAGTGTTAACGCTTAAGTGTATCTAAAATAAGTTAAATTTACCTTGTTCAATGGTGTAGTGTAGGTTGACTTGCGAAGCACTGACGAAAAGTGGCGATGGCGAATAACGAATCTAACACTCGGGTGTCAGGGTCGCTGGGTCGCACTCACTGAGCTTCCGGAGTGGCACGTTCCCTTTTATAAACATTCCCTCCGGGATTATGCAGAATTATTCAATCCAGCAATTGTGTTAACACAGGAGCTATAATAAAAGCCATTTATTACAAAGGTGCTAAGTGTTTTACACATAAAATAAAAAAATAGATAAATAATGATAATAATGATATAAAACGATGTTTTTTTTTTACTAATTCCACTTTTATCTTTATTTCGACCGCGACCGGTTTCGCCAGGCTCATTGGCATCGACAGACTGGTCTGCCAGGCGAAACGATTCGGACATATGGAACGCATGGATGGAGAAAGAATGGTTAAGAAACTAACTAACTAACTAACCATCACGCCGTCTCCCCGAAGGGGTAGGCAGAAAGAATGGACTGCCTCACTTTTCTTTCCTGACATATTTCTCGCGCTTCCTCAACATTCATACATCGAGTCATGCACGCGCTTCGATTTTTCTGACTCCTCACATGGCCGACATTCAATATTTGATCAATATTTGTTTTCCTCGGTGTTCCTCTATTTCTGGTTCCATTTACATCATTAACATACAATTTTTTTACCATTCTTTCTTCATTCATTCTTTCCATATGTCCAAACCATCTTAATGATCCTTTCATTATTTTGTTCATGAAACCATCATTCGCACCGCATCCACTTCTTATCTTATCATACACAGAGTATCCACACATTCGTCTAAGAGATCTCATTTCTACTGCATTTATTCTACTTTCATCCTTCTTTTGCCAGTTCCATGCTTCGCTTTCATACACAAGGGTCGGTAGAAGAACACCATAAGTGCTAAGTGTTTAATACATAAACTAAAGAAATAGATAAATAATGATAATAGTTTAATAAAACGATGTTTCGCTAGGCTCTCTGGCATCAACAGACTGGTCTGTCAATGCCAGCAACCCAGGCGAAACCGGTCGCTGTCGAAATAAAGACAAAAGTGGATGTAGTTAAAAAACATCGTTTTATTTAATTATTATTAAAAATGAACTTCCATCAAAAGCTATCAGTAAAATCATTTTATAAATTATGAAAAAAAACTGTAAAAAAACTTTTTTAAATGTACTTTTTAATCAACATACTGGTCTGTCAATGCCAGCGAGCCTGGCGAAACCGGTCGCTGTCGTAATAAAGTTAAATTGGAAGTAGTTAAAAAACACCGTTTTATAATATTTAATTATTATTAAAAAAGGAACTTCCATCATTTGAAAATCATTTGAAAAATAATTTAAAAAAATGTGAAAAATCTTTATAAAATGTACATTCAGTTAAAATCCACTGATGATTGTGTACAATTTTTTATAACACAAACATGTTTCGGGATACAGAAGCCATTCATCAGTGTAGTTAAATATTCTTCTTCTTTTTCTTTTAATAGATCTGACGATCTGTGATACAGAAATCATGTCTCCTCGGATGATGAGGACAAGCTGTCCCTCCATCTCTAAGGTGGTCTTCCAGGTGTACGAGTATGGTGTGCGGATGGGATTTCGAGAGAATGTAGAGCGGAAGATGGTATTATGAATACAATTATGAAAGGATCCCTGCGTTGGCTCGGGCATTTGGAGCGCATAGATGGATAAATAATGCTTAAGAAAGTATACGTAAAGGATGTAAATGGAGTACGGAGTCGAGGTACACCGAGGAAAACATGGCAAATGATCAAATTTTTGTTGGTCAAGTAAGAATCCACGTGCGTGTATGACTCGTTGTATGAATGTAGAGGAACCTAAAGAGGTGTGTCAAGATAGAGTAGTGTGGCGGTCCAATCTCTCTTCCTATCCTGGCAAACCTCTTCCTCCACATTCATACAGCGAGTCATACACGCACGTCGATTCCTCCGACTTCTAACATGACCAACCTTTAAAATTTGATTAATTTGGTCATGCCATGTTTTCCTCGGTCTGCCTCGACTTCGTATCCCATTTACATCACTAACGTATATCTTCTTAACCATTCTTTCTCCATCCATGCGTTCCATATGTCCGAAAATATACATAAATATAAAAAATATACATGAAAGTAAAAATATTTTTTTTATACTTGGCACCTTTGAAATGCCCTTGATTTTTTTAACATAATTCATTCTTTATTTTAATGCAGTGACAATATCCTTAATAATTTTTTCTTGAACAATTATTATGTGGTCATGGAAGTGAAGCAAACTGACAATAGAATGATGATATTAGAATATATGCAGTAGAAATCATCAGTTAATTTATTGAGTCAAAAGATATTACAAACTATTTTATATGATAGATAGCCTTCTGGGGTCTTCTGACGGGGGACAGTAAACCAAAAGGACATCTTCAAGGAAAAAACAGCTTTAATTCATAAAAAAATTGTATTTATGGAATTCCACAGTGTTAACGCCTTAAGTTTATCTAAAATTTATTTGCTTAAATTTAGTAACCATATTCTGATACTTTGAGTCGGATATATAAAAGATCGCGCACTTGATTCTCGCTATATTTGATAATGCCTTAGAAGGGCGAAACATGTAATTCCATCTAAAATATAATAAAACTCCTAGAAGACAGACGTTTTCATTCATATTAATACAGATATGAGACCTTTCTAACTTTCACACTCGACAACAGCTCTCAATGGTCTGCATTACTGACCCTGTCAATACTTGGTGAATTCATCAATTGGATTCATCAATCATACCAATTACAAAGAAAGAAAAAGTTACGAAGTGTATGTTAAAAGCCGACTGACATATATGATTCCCTTCTGGAGGACAGGAAACCAAAAGGACATCTCCAGACTCCAAAGACAACAAAATAAAATAATAAAAATAGCTTTTAGCATTAACTACCTTACCCCAACCATACAAGTATACAGACAAACAAAACAAATGGACATATCAGACCTGACCAAATCTGAGACCTTGAAAATTGTACACAGAGTGACCATGGAAGAGACAACAGACAGCAGCTACAAATTAACTAAAAATTCAGACGTACACAGACACTGGACCAGGAACTGAGACAGATATTACTTACCGAATGCACGAACTAAGACAGGACAATCAAGGATATTGAACAATGGACTGAAACTTTACAATGAACTACCAAAAGACACAAGGAGTCTCACTACAAATCAATTTAAAATATACCTGAAACATTATATAATTACAAGTAAGATATAAAAATGTGTCCATATAACCCAACTGGGTTTTTAAAAAAAAAAAAAATCTTCTTCTTAGTCGTATTCCTCATGATTGAGAGTCGTGTCCATTCTGTAAATTATTGACCATGGCACGCCATGCGCTCCTGACACCCGTCAGTCTCCAGGCTGCAGCTAATGAGAGACCAGTCAGCTTCCTGATTTGATCGGACCAGCGTCTCGGTGGTTGTCCTTGTGGTCGCTTTCCCTCCACTTTGCCCATGATGATGAGCTTTTCAAGGTTGTCCTGATCTCTCCGGACTATGTGTCTAAAATATTTCAACATTCTCTAAGAGCACATCCGTTAGAATCTTGCCTTGATACTCAGCTGGTCAATGATTGACTGATTAGTTCTTCTTGCCGTCCAGGGTATACGCAGTATTCGTCACTAGCACCACATCCACATCCACACCACATCACATTTGTATTATTAATACTCATGAAAACGTCTGATTCATAGGAGTTATATTATATTTCATGTGAATGACATGTTTCGCCTGTCTAAGGCATTATTAAATTAATCGAATCCTTCTACAATATATGCCATCACTTTGGGTTGTGGATTCTCATTTGAATACATTTTTGAAAACATTGTATTTTCTCAACACTGTTTTGCACCTTTCACAAACATGTTTCGGGAAACACATTTATTTCTTCAGTGTATCAAATATCAAAATTTATTAATTCATATACTGAATGCTTTCAAAAATTTATTCGAAACAAATCCTGTTTGGATGAATTGACATCATTAACATATTCTTTCATTATTCATTTATTGATATCCAAAGCATTTTGATAACCTTTTCACTATTTTAAATAAGGATTAAGCACTAAATATATTGTTATATAATAAATCATATAATGACATATGATAATGACGAAATAATCGACGAATATGTTAGAATTATTTTTTTTGGGAATGTATACTTATACTTGTACACGAATCCTGGATTTCACCCTTCTAAACAATGCGCTGATGGCGATAGCCTTCACATTGTGTTAATAAAGTAGTTTGCTAAATGCTAAAAATTAATCTCCATAGATGGCGTTAGTGTGTGGATTAATCTTAAAAAGGTTAACATATGTAATCAAATCTACATAGATGGCGTATTGAAACTGACATGTGAAGATAAGTTAGTATAGATTTGTAGCATATATACAACCTCCAAAGATTTGTCTTACATGGTCATAAAGAAAATAGGTGGAATGACGGGTCGTGGGTCCTGTGAACGCCTTGATCAGCCATGTTCAGTTTCCAGTTTGCATCTTCGTCTCTATTGAGATACAATTAAATTTTATGTTAGAATTAACATACATTTAGAATGGTTTGTAAAACGGAGCTTATACCTTGTTTAGGATACATGCAAATGAATCCACATTTTAAATTTATTTATTGTTTTTTCAAACTTCTTCTTCTTCTTATTGTAGATCTTGCGATCTGTTTATGCAGGATATCAACTTTCTTCCCGCCATGAAGACGACCAGCCTTCTATCCATCTCTTTGGTGGTCGTCCTGGTGGTCGACGGCCCTCTGGAGTCTCGTACATCACCATATTAGGAATTCTTTCTCGATCCATTTTCTTGATGTGGTCCCTCCAGAATCGTCTTCTCTACCTGCTCCATCTCACTATATCTTCAATTTTGCAGGATTTGGGAATTTTTTCATTGGGTATCCTATCTCTAAGGGTTCTCCCCATAATAGGTCGCAATGTACTAATTTCTGCTACACTTAAGAGATGTTTGGTTCTGACAGGGTCTGTTCTTGCTTCGATTCCGTATGTCATTATGGGCCTAAAAGGTGGGCCACACTGTGATAAACAAGCTGGTTTGAAACCAAAATTTGTATACTGAATGTTATTACTCAAACTTAAACCATGTTCTAGACGTAGTAAAAACGTCGATTTTAGTTAAACCGCGGATGTTTCTGCATACGGTTATCCTTTCAAACTATTCAACAAACATGGTACGTTTATCTCTCTTCCTCGCATTATTTTACCCGGCGTAGAATGAGATAGATAGTCTGGCTCGTTGGTTGGAAACCGATGTTTATCACAGTCTGGCCCGCCTTTAATGCATGTTTTATAAATTCTAACTTTTCTTGCTACTAGCATATGCTTATCATCCCAGAGAGTGTCCCTCAGGCATCCGGAGATAACTGCAGCTTTATCAGTCTGTTTTTTAACTTCATTATATAGATCGCTGCAACTAGCTATCTCCATATCCAGATATCTGAACTTCATGACCTGTTCTATGGATTTATCGTCTACAACCAATTTGCGTCTGAGAGGCTGTCTGGATATTGTTAGACATTTTGTTTTTGCGATGGATATCATCATATATCATACCTCTCAAACAATAATGTAAAACCCAAATTGCATAATTAATGTTATACCCATAAAAATATAATTAAACTACTAGAAAACAGATAATTTTAAAAATACGTTGTAAATGAGCCGTTTTCATATAATGCTTATCCTTGTGTGTTGAATTTTTTTTTTGATAATGAATTAAAGTGTTTTGAATGTCAAATACATGTTATCTGTGAAGACCTCATTTCAGGGCTCAAAGGGTTAAGTGTATGCGCGCATTGACCGTTAATTAATTTTAATTTCAAATCAAACATGGATCCATAAAGGTCTGTTATGCGTTGCAGGGTATTACGGTTAAAATTGTTACGTTATCTATGAATATAAATTAAAATTATGGTTCTATTCTTGCTTTTTGGTAAGTGTATCATAATTAATACGAATGAAAAGGACATATCCAGACTCCAAAGACAACAAAATAAAATAATAAAATTAACATATAACATTGACTACCTTACCCCAACCATACAAGTTTACAGACAAACAAAACAAATGGACATTTCAGACCTGACTAAATATGAGACCTTAAAAATTGTGAAAAAAGAGTGACCATGGAAAAGACAACAAACAGCAGCTACAAATGAACTAAAAATTCAGACATACACAGACACTGAACCAGGAATTGTGACAGATATCACTTACCGATTGCACGAACTAAGACAGGACAATCAAGGATATTGAACAACGGACTGAAACTTTACAATGAACTACCAAAAGACACAAGGAATCTCACTACAACTCAATATAAAAAATATCTGAAACAATACATAATTAATAGTAAGATCTAAAAATGTAATCATATAACCCAATTGGGTTTTTAAAAAAATAAAAAAATAAAAAATAAATAAAAAACGTGCGGGTGGCAAAGATGCGGACGCTGAGGACAATAGCAGGAAAGATTATTTGCGATAGGCAGATAGAATGGACTGCCACACTACTCTATCCTGACATACCTCTCTAGCTTCCTCCATATTCATACAGCGAGTCATATACGCACGTCGATTCTTCCGGCTTCTAACATTTATTTAAATAATAATAAAACTTCTAGAAAACAGACGTTTTCGTCTTGTTTTTTCTTCTTCTTCTCTTTTAGACCTTTCTGTTCCTGTAGTCGGGCTGGCCTCTCTTAGGAAGTTGGAAGAGACATAACTCAGGTGGTGGTCTAGGGGATAGAACGCTTGGCTCCTGATCCAAGGGACTTGGGTTCAAGCCTGGACACGACTAGATTCCTTCTTTATAATAATGAGCTGTTTTCTACTCACATTAAAGATTGTAATAATAAATTCTAATATCATTGATTTAAATCTTTGATATTAGTCTTTTAAAAAAATAAAAAAATAACAAACGAAAAACCTTTAGGCGACTCATTTGGACACAAAGCATACATATCAGAAGAAACACAAATATGTTGACGTCAGTGAGGCAGTACTCTTTCCAGAATTTGTAATATATTTTTGCCTGCGTGGAAATAGCGTGATGGTCTGTTTAAATTACGAATACATGTCAAACTGCAATATCGAATAAAATATTGTTGATAACGTTTTGATAAATTTGATAAAAAAAATTGTGAAATGTAGGTTTGTAATATAATAGTAATATTCTCGATCACCATATTCAGTTTCCAGTTTGCATCTTCGTCTCTATTGAGATAAAATCAATCCTTAAATTGATAACCCGCAATGGGTAAATAAAATCCAGTATTCGTCTACAAGTATTTGTATATATTCAAAATGTTGTATAAAACAAAAACTGGTCCAAGTTAGCATATAAATTGGAGTGACATTTCCAGGCGTTATCTAGCAGTGCGTTAATGGCGGTAGCCTTTCACATTGCGTTATAAAGATCTTCTGCTTAATGCTTAAATCTAATCTTCATAGATGGCGCTGGTCTATAAATTGAAACTGACATGTGAATTGTGGTGTTGGATTTATACAACTTCCAAAAATTTGTCAGTCATGGTGGTCATAAGAAAGGTAAATAACTAAATAACTGACCATCACGCCGTCTCCCCGAAAGGGTAGGCAGAAATAATGGACTGTCACACTTTTACTGAAGCGGCAATCAATCCTTCTCTTTTCGCTCCGCGAGAGACGCGGTGTGATGGGTTGCGAACCTCATCGCCACCAATAGGCATCTCCCGCGCACACTTCGATCGCGCAACACCCACAAAATAAATCTAAAACAAATAATATAAAATACAAGGATATAAAATATAAATAATTTAACAAAAAATGTTCTTTTTAGATGGTGCACATATTGTCTATTTAATTTATGTTCCACTAATCCACCGTTTTTTTTAAATTTAGAACATAATGTAATAACACATAATGTTTTTTTCGATGTTGCACATGTTGACATGGACGATCCGGACTTTTGTGTTTATTTAATTTATGCTACACGTATCCACCGTTTTTTAAATTAGCTGTAACTAGGCACTTAACCAGCAAGAACTTTGGAATAAGAAAGGTGGAATGGGTAATTTTGTAATTACATAAAGCGTTCGCTTAACCCAACCAATGACAGGTCATAAGTCCTGTAAACACCTCGAACACCATATTCAGTTTCCAGTTTGCATCTTCGTCTCTATTGAGATAAAATTAATCCTTAAAAAAACAATTATTGTTAATTCTTCTTGTCAATTCTTCATGTTTTCTTTCTTGTGAAATTGAACGTCACATCAAAGTGCCTGCTCGCTGTAAGGAAAACTTCAAAAACCACAAACAAAAAAGTAAAAGATTCGGCCGCTGTTGAATAAAATTAACCTCAAAACAACCCGAGAAAAAGTGCATTACTTAAACTTTAATCCTGGGGTGGAAGTAAAGTGCTCTTTCATTTAAAAATAACCTCGAAAGTGGAACAAGTGGAGGGAAGCCTTTTTCTAATTACGCTCTCTGGTTTGGCGCCAAATAAAATTTAAAACTTCCCGCGAGAACACGGCCACATCCGGAGCCTGGCTCATTTCCGACACAGCGTTCGCGGGCTTTTTAAAATTGGAAAAATACGTAAGTTGGCGCTACTGTCGCGCGTCCTTTCCAACACATTCCCGCGCTTTGGTGTGCCGAGTACTTCACTTGTTTTGACACAATAATTGTTCTTGCGTATTTTTTTTCAAATTTCATTCCCAGAGATTGTTTTGTAGCAAAGTCATTACTAGATCTCGTGAAGCCATTTATATGGTAGTTCTCGTTGCTTTATATGTCTTAAAACTAAAAACAGAAAGTTTTTATTATTATTACAAATGAATTACGAAAACAAGTCAATAAAGCCTCTGCCGTGTCAAAGTTTCTGAAGAATTTAATTTGCAAGAACAAGCACATGCGTATCGACAGCAGGGTCAGAATTCATAAGACATGCGTGCGACCTATCATGACGTATACTGAAGAGACGCGGGCCGATACTGTACGAACCAAAGGTCTGTTAAGAACATCTGAGGTGAAAGTCTTAACATCTATTACTGGAAAAACTCTACCAGATCGTGCCCGTAACGGAGACATAAGAAAATCTTGCGAAATAGAGGATATCGTTCAGAATAGTAAATCCAGAAGAAGATACTGGAGGGACCGTGTATGGATAGTAATAGACTCACATATAAAGTCGCTTACGAAATCCCCTCTGGACGCCGCCTACCTGGAACACCGCCTAAGAGATGGAGGGACAGCTGGACCCCATCTTCCCAGGAGACATGATTGCTGTGCCACAGATCGTCAGATCTATTAAAAGAAGAAAACAAATTAGTGATTCGTTAATTGTCAACATTCGATAGTGCATTAGCAGTATAAAACATGTAATTTCTATAAAATAACATTAATAAATTTTTTGAAAAAGAAGGATAGATGACAGTCTGCAACATTAGTGAAAACGGTGAAAATCTGGGACAAGACGATGAATTTGTTTATTTAGGAAGTATGTTTATAAAGGATGGGAGAGTGGAGAAGGATATTGAAAGAAGGGTTGGGGCAGGCAACAAAGTTAATGGTGTACCTAAAGTTGCCATTGCAAACAAAAGCCTATATAAAAAACCTAAGATGGCAGTGCACAAAAGAAAAGTAAATCTGTATATGATAGAGTGTCAAATGTAAACATAAGAAGTGAAGCGTCGAAGCAAGGGCAGACACAGCAAGGACCAAACAAGTTTTGAGGACTTCCGAGATGAAGACACTGAGGACGATAGCAGGCAAGACGCTGAGAGGTCGCGTGAAGGACACTAGAATAAGAGAGATATGTGAGGTTGAGGATATCATAAAATGGAGCAGACAACGAAAAAGGGACTGGTACGGGCATGTTAAAAGAATGGACACCACCCGACTCCCCTATATTGCATTGCATAATCAGCCTCATGGGACTCGTCTATGTGGAAGACCTCCTAAAATATGGAAGGACAGCTGGGAATCTACCTCACAGGAGAAGCAACAGACCACATATGTCTACAACAAGGAAGAAGAAGAAGAAGAATTACCTTAGACTTATTCACATTCATCATCAGATCATTTCGCACGCATACTTCATACATACTAGTCTCTAGGACTTGTAGTTCATGCTCGTTCATATGAAATGTTATAAACATAAAATTTCTAGAAAATATACGTTTTCACTCGTTTTAAATATTTAATATAGAGTTTTACCTCATTTCTTCTATGTTCGCCATAATTTGTGTTGTAGCTGCTTTATTTTCTCTTTTTCTTTTTTTATATACTTTGTATATACAAAACACTACATTAAAAAAAAATTAAATTAAAAAGTTAATATTTTTTGTGAATGTATACTTATTCTTGTATACGAATACTGGATTTCTCCCATGGTGGGTGATTAATTCATGAAATTTAATTGTATCTCAATAGAGACGAAGATGCAAACTGGAAACTGAATATGGTTGATCAAGGTGTTTACAGGACTTATGACCTGTCATTGGTTGGGTTAAGCGCACGCTTTATGTAATTACAAATATCCCCATTCCACCTTTCTTATGACCATGAAGACAAATTTTTGGATATCTCCAGGCGGCTTCTAAACAATGCGCTAATAGCGATAGCCTTCACATTGTGTAAATAAAGTAGTTTGCTAAATGCTAAAAATTAATCTCCATAGATGGCGTTAGTGTGTGGATTATATAGATTAATCTTAAAAAGATTAACATATGTAATTAAATCTTCATAGATGGCGTATTGAAACTGACATGTGAAGATAAGCATAGATTTGTAACATATATACAACCTCTAAAAAATTGTCTTACATGGTCATAAAGAAATAGGTGGAATGGGGAATGTTGTAATTACATAAAGCGTGCGCTTATCCCAACCAATGACAGGTCATAAGTCCTGTAAACACCTTGATCAACCATATTCAGTATCCAGTTTGCATCTTCGTCTCTATTGAGATACAATTAAATTTCATAAAAAGTTAATATTAAAATATCTTCATAATATGTATCACTGAAGAAGGACTGGTTGTCCAAAACATGTCTTTGTAATTAATTTTTTTTTAATGTTAGTGTTGTAAATACAAAGTATATAAAAAATAAAAAGAGAAATTTTACATCATTGTTCAAGAAACAATAAATAATTCATTAGAATTTCATTACATTGATAAACACAGTTTTTTATGTTGTTCGCCAAAAACTCATCTCTATTACATATGTACCAAAAGATAATTAATCTTCAGTCATTTTATCTGGTCGACTTTTAAGTAATTTTCCGCGGACATAAAAGGGTAATTAAAAATACATCAACAGTTGGCAGGAAGGGGCGGGCAGGGGTGGACGCGAGAAAGGGTGTAATCAGTGAAATAAAATTATTTTTAGGGTTGCTCTTCATTTGAGTGTTTGGGGGCGTTATGCATTCAACGGCTTCTCTAGGGTACAATAAGCCATTAGAATACATTCCAAACTGTGTATTTAATTTCTCAAAATATTTAAGTATTATGTTAAGCTTTTATCTTTATATTTATAATTCTTCTATATGGGCGTATGTAGTTGAACTCCTCCTAAATAGCTAGACCGATTTTGACGATTTTTTTGTGTGTATTTAAGTGGGTCTCTGGATGGTTTAGATTCCCAATTGGACCCGCTAGGTGACTGTTAAAACCTTCTGGGAAGTTCATTCCATATACGAGTATGCCATATATCAAAATTGCGTGCGTATTGAGTACATAGTTGATCACTAAGTTTATAGGATCGTTAAGATAGTTTGGACACATGGAAAGAATGAGTGAAGACAGAATAGTGAACAAGGTATATGCAAACGACGTGAACGGAGCTAGAAATAGAGGAACACCGAGGAAAACGTGACACGATCAAATCAATCAAATATTAAATAATAGTGCACATTCTTTTGAATGATTTTATTTCTACGGCATTTTTTGTACATTCAGCCTTCTTCAAAATCATCACTAAAAACATAAATATAAATACAATGTGTCCAGCAGCAGATATCCGATTTTGAAAATTTGTTAAAAAAGAAACATGGCGATCAAAACTATTTATAACTATGAATAGAAGACAAAAGCGGATTTTATTTTTAAAAGATCACATGCTCCGTATACCGTGGACCGACAGGGTCAGTAATGTAGACGTACTACAGAGAGCCAGAGCCAATAGAGAGCTATTGTCGAGCGTGAAAGTTAGGAAGGTCTCATATTAGGGTCGTGTGCTAAGGGGAGAAAAGCCTTAAACATTTTGCTGTTTAGTAATGTCTTTTGAGTTATTAAACTGATTTGATTTAACCGCAACCCAGTTCTCATTTAATTTAGTCCATGGCGCGGCGTATCACGAATGCGGCATATGTTGAAGTGAGCTCAAAACTACGCCACGTGGTAATGGGCGAAAAGTCATTTGTTAAGTACGCCTCAATAGCGTAAGCACGCTGCTCTCATGTCTAACGCTCCAAAGTGACTGTCGAATCCGCAACATCATTGAAATTTAAAATCTGAAATCTGTCTCTGGTCATTCATGCATTCATTCATTTCTCGGCGCTACATCCCGGTGTGGGACTTGGCCTTCTCCACAACGGTCCTCCACTGACTTCTGTCTCTGGCCATCTCTCTCCATTCCCCAGCTCCTTCCATTTTCCCCAATCTTGTTCCACGCAATCCGCCCATCTTTTCCTCGGTTTGCCTCTTGGTCTCTTTTCGCGGGGCACCCAACTGGATACAATTTGTGGTGTTCTACCCTCTGGCATTCTTTCCACATGGCCAGCCCACCGTAGGCGTTGAGACTTACAGAATTTCACTACTGTTCATGGTAAGGCCGTTACGTTTAAAGGGTGGAAAATATGAAAATGATTTTCCCTGATTTTCTTCCTATCTTCTTTTTAAAAGGAAGCTCTGAATTTTTGGTACCTCCTCTCCACTTCATTTTCAACCTCTCAGTAAATACTGATACCTTTCCCGATTTGTGGAAAATCTCCAAGATCAGTCCCATCTTCAAGAGCGGCCCGAGAGAATCAGTTGAAAACTACAGACCTGTAGCAATACTGTCTGCTCCGGCCAAACTCTTCGAATCTATTATTTATAAAATGATTCTCCCTAGAGTTGAACCCTTCATAATTCCAGAACAACACGGATTCAGGAAGGGGCGCTCTACTGAAACCAATCTTATGATTTTCACAGAATATGTGACAAGGGCTTTGGACAATGGTCACCAGGTTGACTGCTCTTATAATGACTTTTCTAAAGCCTTTGATACCGTCAACCATGATGTACTTCTGCGAAAGCTGTCGGAAATTGGTTTCTCTTCTAAGTTGGTTTTATTTTTTATTAGCTACCTGAGGGAAAGGAAACAGTTTGCCTCATACGGTATATTTCAATCTGCACTTTTTCCCGTATATTCCGGAGTGCCACAGGGCTCAAACCTTGGTCCACTCCTCTTCACCATCTTCATTAATGATGTCGCGAGGGTTATACAATTTTCGCGATTTCTTTTATTTGCAGATGATCTTAAATTATTCCTTGAGATAAAAAGCACCGAAGATTGCCTCCATCTCCAGTCAGATATAAATAATATCGTCCGCTGGAGTAAAACCAATCAAATTTATTTCAATATCTCTAAATGCGTAATTTTATCTTTTACGAGAGCATTGCGTACTGTTTATTACAGATACACAATGGATAACCAGCAACTTAAGCGTGTTTCAACGATAAAGGATCTTGGTATCGTTTATGAAAGTAGGCTGACTTTCCATGCTCACATCGAGAGAATATGTGGAGTTGCACTGAAAATGTTGGGATTTATTCTCCGAACTGGTAGAGTTTTCAAGAATCCCTATGTTTTGCGAATTTTGTACAACTCATTGGTCCGGAGCCGGCTCGAGTGTGGCTCGGTGATATGGAGTCCCCACGAGGCGAGATACTCGCTCATGTTAGAGAGGGTTCAGAAAAGATTTCTGAGATATCTCTACATGAGGGAGTTTGGTAGCTATCCGTGGCTTTATCCCACTGCATTCCTCTTGGGCATGCTGGGGACCAATAGTTTACAGATAAGAAGGGATGGGTGCACACTTACCCATTTCTTCAGACTTATCAGGGGATTCTTTGAGAACTCCGTCATCTTGGAGGCTATCCATCTTTATGTTCCGGATGGCTATCTTCGACAGCGTCAGCACAGACTGTTTTATCTCCCAGCATGCAGAACCAACCTGCCTCTGGTGATGCCGGTGGGGAGAGCAATCAAACTGCTGAACATGATCGCTTCGGAGATCGATGTCTTTCATATTCGTGAAAGTACATTCAGAAGACAAATACTCTTGACTTTGGAGAGTATTTTGTATTCCTAATGTCGAACCATCTCTCATGCGTTCCTGGTATTATATATTCCTTATGTTTTACCTGTTCTCAATAGATGCCTTAAACTATAAAAAATGTTTGTAATGTCTTTTGAGAAAATAAACTGATTTGATTTGATTTGAAAAATACCTCGGCAGTATACTAACACAATCTCTTGACCCAGATGTAGAGATAAAATGCAGAATTGAGGCGGCAAGAACTACATTTAATAAAATGAAATCACTGTTTTGCAATGATAACATAAATTTGAAACTCCGCCAGAGAATGATCCAGTGTGGTCTGTTTTTTGTTTGGATGTGAAACGTGGACCTTAAAAGTCAACATCTTGAACAGACTGGAAGTATTTGAAATGTGGCTCTATCGCCGTGAGTTGACCGGCATCCGAAGTGTGGAGGAGTTGTTCCGAGTGGCGCAGGACAGGAACTTCTGTTTCCTGGTTAATTAGTTCTTCAAGTTCAAGTTGGTCAACTTATATATTATTCCATTCAGAGAATAATATATTTCGATATCCTGTATCCTGAATCCTGGAATCCATAGATTTAATATGTATCCACATTTGCTTAGATTTTCCACCTCTTGGTAATGTAATCGAATTAGGCATCCGGCAACATTCGACGTGCGTAATGATTTACGTTCGCTTGTGTTTAACGGCGCGTCACAAACCACGTCAATGTTAAATCTTTCGGAAGAGGACTTAAGCCCATTTCCCCCTTTTTCATTTGCGGTATAGCGGACCTGACCATGCTGACAAATCTTGAAATTGATAACCACCAATTGGATATATTTTGCAGTGTGGGTGTCAAGAGTTTTTAGTGTGTCTTGTATTGCGTTGCGGTTGACGCAATACATTAGATTGCATTACATTGGTTTATTGAAAAATCGATGTGTTATGTGGATTATTTATTAAATAAATCAAATACTCAAGGAAAGGCGTGATCATATTTTGAATTAGCATTTGAAAAATTGCTTAAATAAATTTTGTATGACGAATTAAACGTAAGATGAATCGTGTTTTTATTATTATTATTATTATTGTCATGTATAGAAGTGAAGCTTGGAGCTGGCAAAAGAAGGATGAAAGCAGGATAAACGCCGTAGAAATGAGATCACTAAGAAGAATGTGCGGGAAAACGTTGTATGATAGAATACCGAACGATGAAATAAGAAAGAAATGTAAAGCAGATGACTGCATCATGAATAAAATTAAAGGATCCCTGAGATGGTTCGGACATATGGAACGAATGGATGAGAGTAGAATGGTTAAAAAGTTGTACACAAGCAGCGTGAGTGGGAAAAGAAGCCGAGGACGACCGAGGAAAACATGGCATGACCAAATTAATCAATTACTAAAAGGCGGCCACATTCGAAGTCGGAATAATCGACGTGCGTGCATGGTACGATATATGAATGTAGAGGAACCCTAGAGGTATGCCAGGACAGGCCAATGTGGCGATCTATCCTCTCTGCCTACCCCTCCGGGTAAATGGCGTGATGGTTAGTTAGTTAGTTAGTTTATTATTATTAACTATCTAACTATTATAATAAACCATTACGCCGTCTCCCAGAAGGGGTAGGCAGAGAGAATGGACGAACACGCTTTTCTTTCTTGACATATTTCTCTCGATTCCTTAACATTCATACATCGTGTCATGCACGCGTCGATTTCTCTGACTCCTCACGTGGCCGACATTCAATATTTGATTTATTTGTTCGTGCCACGTTTTCCTCGGTCTTCCTCTATTTCTAGTTCCATTTACATCGTTAACATATAATTTTTTTTACCATCATTTCCATTTTTCCAAACCATCTTAATGATATTTTCATTAGTTTGTTCATAAAACCATTTCGTTCAAAATTGGACTAGCGCTTCATTCGAGCTAGCCATGGCGCTCATATGCCCGAAATCATATCATAAATTAAAAAAAACATTATAACAATGTTAATGTGTATGATATTGGCTTTATTTAATCGATAATTTTATGCCATTATTGTTTAAATAAGAATTCGGGCATATGAGCGCCACGGCTAGCTCGAATGAAGCGCAATCTTGAAGTCCAATTTTCGACAACTTTATCGAGCAACTTGGTAAAATGGCAAAACGTACACACTCCACTAACTAACTGTTAACTGTCAAATTGACATCCTGTAGAAACAATGTTACTAGTTTAAAAACCAAACCTGTAAAAAAAAAACACCCCAAATAAAGCGTTATAACATCATCTAGTTCTATAAAGTTTGCCAGGATGCCAGAATATCCATTAAAAATCGTTTTTTTGTAGGGTAACGTTTGATGCAAGGTAAGGTAGGCACATCAAAAAGCATTTTGTTCGCAAATCTTGAAAGACGCAGAAAGAAAGGCAGACCGATACCAAATGTTGCATGTGACCCAGTTAAGGGGTTAGAGGCAGTCAGAGGTTTGAAAAATCAAGTATTTTTAATATGTTTTTTTGTTAATAATTTTAATTTATTTTATAAAACCAACAATATTATTATTATTGGTTAACTCCAGGTGTTTATAAATAGGTGCCTTCGCTCAATACTAAAAATCTATTGGCCCTAAACAGGGTTAAATGCCGTTCTCTGGATCATGGCAGGCGAAAAGCCAATTAGAGAACAAGTCGCTAGACGCAAATGGCAGTGGATCGGTCACAATCTGAGACGGAACCCAGTCTGCATCGCTCAGGGCGCACTAGACTGGTCCCCTATGGGGGGAAAGAGAAAGCGAGGCAGACCTAGAGCCACCTGGAGAAGAACCCTGCAGGACGAGGTTAAGGCAGGTCTCACTTGGGACGATGTTAAGCATCAGGCATGCGATAGAGTCGGGTGGAGAAGATTCCTTGAGGCCCTATGCACCACGGAGGTGTGACAGGACAAAAAGAAGAAGGAGAAGATACATGCACCTAGTTATATTGATTACAAGCCAAAAATACATAATTGCGACAAAGACCCTTTTACATTTTGCAAGCCTAATATGTAGCCCATCAAAAACATGAAACAAAACTTGTGGACGTAGGCGATTTCACGGGCATCTCACCTACGGTGCGTATGAGTGAAATAAAATACGGCGCGTTTGAGTGGAATAAAACATACACTTTGTCATTTCAAATCACATGCGTGAAATATAAAAATAATAAAAATGTAATCTCAAAACACAGAAAGGATAACCTAATTCAGAATAAAATTATATCTAGAAGCTAATGAAGGCATTTGTAGCTGCAGACCCTCCGTGTAATAGGGGCTGGAATCAGCCGATCCCCGAAAATTAATGATCCTAACTTTGTCTTTGACCTTTTTCTGGATTTTCTGCCGAGTGAAATATTCTCGTCGATTGAGAAACGTAAATTATTGTCTTTTTTTACAAAAGGGAGAGTATACTAGCTCTGGGCAAATAATAAAATAGTCGAAAATCATAAGTATTGTCCAGAAAGCATTCCCAAGTGTTATATTTCTAATTATTTTTAAGGATTAATTGTATCTCAATAGAGACGTATTCCCCATTCCACCCTTCTTACGACACCACGTCTGACAAATTTTTGGAACTTGTATATATGCTACTATTTTTAAATAACTTCACATTTTGTAGGTCAATCTACACTAGCGCCATCTATTAAGATAAATTGTAAATTATTTATGTGTAAAATTTCAACACCGTTACCTTTGTTAAACGAATGATCTATTTCAATCAAATGATTTGCAAATTCATTAGTAATATCTTCTATATTCGAAATACTTTGTGTTGTAAATACTATTTATCTCTTTATCTTTTTTATGTACTTTGTATATACAACACTAACATTAAAAAAATAAAAATTAAGTAGACATGTTTCGGACAACCAGTCCTTCTTCAGTGATACAAATTATCTTCTTCTTCTTCTTCTACCTCACTTTTGGTAGACTCAGGAGTCTGTTATTTCAGGCGGGTTCTCTTGAGACGCTGAACTCCAGCTTTCTCTCCACCGTTTCGGGGGTCTTCCTGGTCGGCGTTGTCCGTTTGGCGTTCCATGGAGAGCTATATGTGGTATCCTATTTGAGCTCATCCTTTCTACCTGTTGATGCCAGTATCGCCGTCTTTGACGTCCCCATCTCCACGCATCTTCGACCTCGCAGATTTCTCGGATTGCTGTATTCCTAACTCGATCATGTAGATACAAATTAAAAATATACATATTTAAAATATTATAAAATTGTTTACATGATCTGACAGATGTTAGAAAGGTTTATTTTGGAACGTTTATGCTTCATAAATAATAACTCTCTTTCATTTAACTGTAAAAATTCATAGAACGGAAGTTTGTGTCCCGAAACATGTTTGTAAAAAGTGTTCTGGTAATACATAGTTTCCAAAAAGTTATTCAAATACTCTTTTATTATAGGTATCTATTTATTTTTCATCCGATATATATTTTTATTTACTTCTGCACGGGTAGCAACATAGAAGCTTTATATAATATTTCACCCTGTTTTCAATGACCCTCTCATTTTCCTCTGTGACGTGTCAAGTCAATGAAGTCCCTTCTATTCCCTTTGAGCACTTCCTTAACGGAACCCTTCTCCCTCCGTCCCTAGAAGGCATTATAGTTAACAGATTAGAACACTCTGTATTTGCTGATTATTTGTGACCCTTAATACATCAAGGAATGGTTCTCCCGTTTGCTTGCAACAGTTAACCCTTATCTTTCAGGACTTGTATACATTCGCTTTTCGGGAATATCAATCCAATGCCTCAGATCGACAATTCGCGCCTGCACATCGATAAAGGAGTAGTGCTTTCTGCATTATGATATATGGTAGGTAGTAATACTGCCGTAATGTGTACACTGGCTCCAGACGTGTCCTTGTGCACGAACGTCACCGTGCGGGCGCTTTCTTGCCTCAGACACGTTCTTCCCACGGACTTCTGCAGCCGCGTCTTCTCTCTCTTTACATTCACTAACAGTGGTATTTGTGCATACTCAATAAATATTACAACTTCAACCTGCAAAATTCATTCATCGCACTTGCAAATCACACGCAATCAAACGTACTGCAGATAGCTGTACTATTCTCGAATAGTTTTAGCCTCCTAGATGATGTTATTCGTAGCTCCTTGATCATGTGTATTTTGCTCCGATAAATCCCCTTTGCCCAGCTTAATCAGATCTACCAGAAATTTATTCATTAGAGGCTGTCTAGGCCTTCATAGATGTCCTTATGCTATGCGTAAAGGGTCTTGAATTCTCTGGTTTCTCCGGCTTGGCATTTGTGACCAGTTCATGCTAGGCGACCGGCTCTCACGGTGCTCGTTATAAGAAGCTACTTGGTCAATTGGCGGATTTCTTGATTAGTCCTATGCCTTCAAGTTCCCGTTGCAATATTAGCTCTTCTTATTCTTCTACTTGCCCTGTCACACCTCCGTGGTGCATAGGGCCTCAAGGAACCTTCTCCACCCTACTCTATCGCATGCCTGATGCCTAATATCATCCCAAGTGAGGCTTGCTGCTTCAACCTCGTCCTGTAGGGTTCTTCTCCAGGTGGCTCTAGATCTGCTTTGCTTCCTCTTTCCCCCCATAGAGGACCAGTCTAGTGCGCCCTGGGCGATGCAGGCTGGGTTCCGTCTCAGAGTGTGACCGATCCACTGCCATTTGCGTCTAGCAACTTTTTCTCTGATTGGCTTTCCATGGTCCAGAAAACGGCATTTGACACTGTTTGGGGCCAATAGATCTTGAATATTGAGCGAGGGCACCTATTTATAAACACCTGGAGTTTTCCAACAACGTCCACGGTAGATTTACAAGTCTCACATCCGTACAGCAGTACGCTTTTAACGCTACTGCTGAATATTTGGAGCTTGAGCTTTCTCGAAATGATACTGGAACACATCTCGAATGCTTTACTGTATTCCCTGAGAGTAATCCATAGTTAATGTAAAAAAGCACAATAGACAGCCAATTACTATAAAATAAAGCTTTTAGACTCGCGCCTAACCGTTTTATCTAACTAGTGTTCCGCAGAATATAGTTTGGGAAACCCTAGTATCACACATAGGCGTCGAAATAGTTCATCAAATGCGTATCCTGCACACATATATGCGACGGAATGCGAAGAACGCACGCCAATGTGCGACTAAATATTTCGTCCCCGGCAGATAATCGGTTAAGAAACAAATGAAGGCTCCGAGTCACAACCCTTCCGGAACGAACCGATTTTAACCGGAATAGAAGCGTTTTAAACCGGAAACGGTGCGCCATAACCGAATCACGGTTTGATTTCCATTTATATTGGTTTTTAACGATTCGGGGATGGAGCGTCTCGTTTCGGGTGCCGAGCCAACACAAAAACACAATTTCACAACTGCGACATATTAAGATCAACGAAAACTCAAAGGGAACCAAATAATAATAGTTTAATTTAAAACACAATAACTTATCACTGTGTGTTTTCTCAATATGATATAAATAAAATTAAATCACTCTTCTGCAAAGATAACATAAATTTGAAACTCCGCCAGTGAATGATCTAATGCAGTGGTCTGTTTTATTGTATGGATATGAAACATGGACGTGAAAGCTCTGGGGTCCATGGGTTATTTAAATATGTACCGACATTCGCCTTATAGCTGCGAAAACCATGGAAAACTGCCGACCGATCTGTAGTTTTAGACTGACTCTTTTACGCTACTCTTGAAAATAGGACTGATCCTGGAAACAGGAAACTGAGATCAGGAAAAGTATTTGTACTTAACGATAGGTTTAATAGAAAATACAGCGGAGATACTACGAGCTCAGAGCAGCCTTTTAAGAAATAGATGGGAAGAAAATTAAGACCAACCGAGTGCGAATTCTTCATAGCTTTGATGGAGGATTTAATATCATTCGCATCTATGTGTGATATAACAAAGCTATGACCACAGCAATTTCTTGTACTATATTAGCATTACATTAATATTATTTTTTTAATATGAAGTTTAACACCATTGTTTAATAAACAATAAACATTATGAAATTAAGGATTAATTATATCTCAATAGAGACAAAGATGCAAATTGGAAACAGAATATGGTGGTCGAGGCGTTTACAGGACTTATGACCTGTCATTGGTGGGGTTAAGCGCACGCTTTATGTGATACAACATTCCCCATTCCGCCATTCTTACGACCACCACGACTGACAAATATTTGGAAGTTGTATATATGTTAATCTGTAACGCCAAACTTCACATGGTAGTTTTCAATCTACACACTAGCGCCATCTATGAAGATTGCATTTTAAACATTAAGCAGAAGATCTTTTTATTAACGCAATGTGAAAGGCTACCGCCATTAGCGCTCTATTGAGATACAATTAATCCTTGAATTGATAACCTGCAATGGGTAAAATCAAGTATTCGTCTACAAGTATTTGCATACATTCAAAATGATGATAAAATTAGTTTAAATAGTTTTCATGTAAGTAAAATATCAATTGTAAACCTAGTGCCCATAACTACACAAGTCTGCCAAATTATACACCACAATGGCAAAAAAATAGGAGATATATGGTCCTTTTAGCAAACTCTACAAAACTAGCTTACATTTGATACGATGGAGAAGATGTAAAAGCAATGAGGCTGCGTGATTCTTGACGGATCCAGTGCGCCGTCGCGTCGTTGCGAGGTGTATTATTATGGAAGATATCGGTTTCCCGCCATTTATGATGTAGAGAAGATTATTCTAAAAGCGAGACGCTCCGGCTGCCATTCTTCGAGTCGAAATCACATTCCCTTTGCGCGAGTAATGTGATAACACCAATAAATTACGAGCCTGCAAGGAAGATGAATAAAATATCGACCCCTACGCGGAACAACGGTATTATACGCTTTTTTGTAAGCACAAATCAGTCTTTGACTCGTTTCTAAAAATAGAACAAGGTCTTTTGTTTTCGGTGCTATAAGCATATGATTTTTAGGTTACAAATCAAATTATTTATTAATTAATACGAATGAAAACGTCAGTTTTCCAGAAGTTTTGTTATAACTAACTAACTAACTAACTAACCATCACGCCGTCTCCCCGAAAGGGTAGGCAGAAATAATGGATTGCCACACTTTAATCGATGCGGCACTCCATCCTTCTCTTTTCGCCATAGCGAGAGACGCGGTGTGATGGGTTGCGAACCTCATCGCCACCAACAGGCATCTCCCGCGCACACTTCGATCGTTCAACGTCTACATAATAAATCTAAAACAAATTATCTGAAATACAATGATATAAAATAAAATAACAAAGAAACATAATTTAACACATAATGTTCTTTTAGATGGTGCACTTGTCGTCAGCTGGACGATCCGGACATTTGTGTTTATTTAATTTTTATTCCACGTTATCCACTGTTTTTATTTTATTTACTGTAATTAGGCACTTAAAACAATCCAACACCAGCAAGAACTTAAAAATATCATTGAAGAATTTATTCAAATTGTCATTGGAACAAATGAAAAATTTATTTTTACACCTGTCAAAATTCTTTTTATAAACGAAAAAACTTATATAATTTTAACACCAAAACAGTAAAAACGTATTTTTTGTCACAAATAACTATCATAAAGAGCGGCAATAATCAAATTGACCAAAACAATCCACTTATACACGAAATATCTCCAAATTGACGGGAGCACCATATGAACCAAACCAAATTTTCAAAATCAGAACCAATTTTATTATATTTTATGGGAATGACATATTTTGCCCTTCTAAGGCATTATCAAATGTTACGAAACTTCGTTCGAAAAGTCGTTGCAGTTTATATACACTGGTAAATGGAGCAGAATATGGTAATTAACGAAAATTGATGTGACTTAATACATTTATTAACAAATAATTATTCAGGTATTATCAAGAACGAACAGACCCACATCACTGAGTTTTTTATACAAACGCCTATCAGTCGAAAAAAATGACCACCTTTCTTCTCTTCTTCTTCTTTTACGGTTTCCCCCTTACCACCGACCCGGTCAGTGCTCCGCAGTCAACGTGATAACGAACAAAACAGTAAATTGACACTATTTTAATAGCATGATTCAAATGAATAGTTAACAATAATACCAAACTCTAATATAAACGAATGCCAGAAATGTTACAAGAAGAATCCAACTGTAAATTGTCACAAATTGCAGAAATTCACAGCGAGTTGATATTTTAACTCACCTCTAAATCATGAACGGCGCGTATTGTTTTTGTGAAACTATTACAATCTTTTAAACATTTAAAGTCAGTCATTTTTATATAATTTTTTTGAAATAAAATTATTGTAGTAAAAGTTGAAAGCTATTTTATATTTGAGAAAAACGGTCGAGTGCGTCGCCCGATCATGACGTATGGAATAGAGATCAGAGCCGATACCATTAGAACTAGGAACCTTCTTAGAGTAGCAGAAATGCGAACCCTACGCTCAAAACCCTCAGAGATCGAATCAGAAATGAAACGATAAGGTCTGTCTGTGGTATTGAGGACACAGTGAGATGGGGAAGAAGCAGAAGGCGCTTTTGGAGAGACCACGTGGACCGCATGGAGAATACAAGAATTGCAAAAATTGTTAAAGATAAAAACTCAAGTAGCAAGAGATTGCTAAGAAGGCCGCCGAAGAGATGGAGAGATGGTTGGACATCATCATCCCAGGACACCTCACCGTCGCAAACAGGTCATATGACCTAAAATAAGAGGAATAAGAAAAAGAAGGTCGAGTGGGAGCAAATGCGCAGGATCGAGGAGCTTTGAATAAAATCTTCGAGGAGTCCAAAACTCAATCCGAATGAAAACATCTGTTTTCTAGAAATGTTATTATAAACCGGGACCTTCGGGGTGGCCGTCAAACCACTTACCACTCGGCCATAAAGTTCGTCAACATTCATCATTGTTTCCAAAAAAATATTTAAAATTTATTATGTTTTTTAATGTTCACGTGTCGCCTTTGAGATTGTACCTTATCTTCTAAGGCACTCGCGATCTGTTATACGTAGTGGGTTTGTCCTATATTCCGGCCACCCCTGAAGCCATATGTGTCAATTACAGGAAGTCGGTCTGGAAAAGGAGCTCCTTCAAGTCAGAAATTAATAGCCAGGCGGTTCACGTACGGCATACTGTAACTACGTAGTATTCTTATAAACTATTGATCGAAGAAAATTGCTTTTTATCGGTGCTAACTGCCCATAAAATAGCTCTCGTAAAATAGCAAAAAACTAATAAAATATTATAGTTCACTAATACATACAAAATACGTGAAAAGTGGAAAAATCGACAAGCGCGGATGTATATTCAAATCAAATCAAATCAGTTTATTCACTCAAAAGACATTACAAACAGCATAAACGATGTATGAATGTAGAGAAAGCGAGAGAAGTATGTCAGGACAGAACATTGTGGCGTTCCATTCTTTCTGCCTACCCTTCCGGAGAGACGGCGTGATGGTTAGTTAGTTTAATACCAGGAGCTCATCAGAGATGGTTCGACATTAGGAAGACAACATGCTTTCTAAAGTCGAGAGTATTTTTCCCCTGAACTCCGTGAAGACCGCGTTCAGCAGACTAATTGCTCTTCCCACCGGTGTCAACAGAGGTAGATTAGTTCTGGCGGCCGTTAGGTAAAACAATATGTGTTGTCGCTGTCGGAGATATCTACCAGGGACAAAAATACCAACATCCTCTAGCAAGGCTGAGTTCTCGAAATATCCCCTGATTAATCTAAAGAAATGGGTTATTACATAAAATGAATGTAGAGGAATCGTGAGAGCTATGTCAGGATAGAAACATTTGGCAGTCAATTTTTCTGCTAACCAATTCGGGGAGACGGCGTTGAGGTTAGTTATTAAGTTAAAGAAACGTTAATACGTGCATGACACAATGCGTGAATGTAAAGGAAGTGAGATTGAGTATATCAGGATAGAAAAATGTGTCTGTTAATTTTTCTCTAACCTAACCTAACCCCTTCGGGATTACGGCGTGATGGTGAGCTAGTTAATACATACATATATTTTTTTTTTGATACACTAGGTGACGTCAATAAAATATTAAATCTGGTCACGCAAGAGTCGGAGAAATCGACGTGCATGCTTGACAGGATGTTCGAATCGAATCAAGAGATGCATATCTGGATAGAACAATGCGGCGGTCTATTATTTCTGCCTATCCCTCCGGAGAGACGATATTATGGTTATTTAGTCAGATAGTTAAATAAAAAAAGTTAATAAAAAAACAAAAACAAAAAACAATAAAGCACCGGGAGTGGATAATATACTGCACGTCTGCACGTGCAGTATCAATGTTGCACGTGTTATCTGTGATGCGTACGTAGTCTTTTTATATTTTTGAAATGTTATTTTGAAGATAATTCTTATTTTCTAATTGTGAGGTTGCAGATGACTTGAATTGAAGCATCTGTAATGTTTGTGATCTTTGTATAAATAAATGAAATTAAATGAAATTGTTTTCTATGCAACACTGTCTTCTTATTGCCGGAAGATTACAGGTGATCTAGATCCGTTTTATAAAACCATATTGGCGCATATGATCTCCTTTAGGCGCGTTTATTTACACGAATTTCCAATTTTCCATCACATTGCGGGTACGGATTCAGTAGTTCTCTCGAGATTTTCGCAAATAGAGAGAGGTGAATGGTGAAGTGTCGTGCACAGAATCCCCGCTGCTCCATACATAAATTTAATTCATAAATGCAAAAATTTCACTTCGCAAATTCGATCTCGAAGGATAAAAGAAAATTGAAAAAACCATATAAAACAAATTGCGTAAAGCAAAACGCATGTTTGAAGAAATAAAATGTATTATTACTTCATGATTTAATTGTATCTCAATAGAGACGAAGATGCAAATTGGAAACTGAATATGGTTGATCAAGGCGTTTACAGGACTTATGACCTGTCATTGGTTGGGTTAAGCGCACGCTTTATGTAATTACAACATTCCCCATTCCACCTTTCTTTATGACCATGCTGACAAAATTTTGGAAGTTGTATATATGTTAAACTCCTATGCCAGATTTCACATGTCAGTTTTAATGTGCCATCTATGAAGATTTTGATTACATATGTCAATCTTTTTTTTAAGATTACTCTATATATAATCTACATACTAACGCCATCTATGGAGATTTATGTTTATTAAGCATTAAGCAGAACATCTTTTTAACTCAATGTGAAAGGCTACCCCGCCATTAGCGCATTGTTAGAAGCCGTCTGGAGATATCACACTTTGCATCTTCGTCTCTATTGAGATACAATTAAATCATGAATTGATAACCCACGGTGGGTGAAATCCAGTATTCCTATACAAGTATAAGTATACATTCCCAAAAAAATGTATTATTACTGTTTAAATTTAAAATACTGTTACAACAAATCACAATTTATTTTTATTAACTGAGTGTGGCGATAACTGTTTCGCCAACCGATGTTGGCATCATCAGGTGTTACAATAAACTCGACTTCAGTTTATTGAAACACCTGATGATGCCAACATCTGTTGGCGAATCAGCTGTCGCGACACTCAATAAATAAAAATAAATACTAACAACTAACCATCACGCCGTCTCCCGAAGGGGTACGCAGAAGGAATGGACTGCCCCACTTTTCTTTCCTGACATATTTCAACATTCATACATCGTGTCATTCTCGCGCGTTAATTTCTCCTGACTCCTCACATGGCCGAAATTCAAATTTGATCGTGGCACGTATAATTTTTTAATTCAGTAGTATTAAATAGTAGTAATTAAAAAGAAATATATATATAAATTTATAAAATAAGTAAATAAATTACAAAGGGCTCGTCCGGGATTTGAACCCGGGACCTCTCGCACCCAAAGCGAAAATCGTACCCCTAGATCAACGAGCCTACTGAACACTACTAAAAATATGTATTATGATTTCTGCTGCATTTTATATGCTCGTATTTGTCACGTTTCTAATAAACGTGACAAATATATCTTTTTGATTACTACACATAATTTTAATAGCTTAAATATTTTCTAGTTCATACATGGCTCGTTGGTCTAGGGGTATGATTTTCGCTTTGGGTGCGAGAGGTCCCGGGTTCAAATCCCGGACGAGCCCATTTTTTTTTTAATAAAAAGATAATATTAATTGTATTTGTTTCCCCATTATAATGTTTATATTTTTTATTTGATGTTGGTATTCTCGCTATAAAAATACAACTTCTATTAAAGTAAGAAATATTTAAATAGTCCATTGTTTTGGCCGAAACTCTATGACATTTTAACCTGTTAAATTAAATAACTATGTTTTTTGTATCACAATAGTATTTTATTATTCGCGACAGCTGTTTCATCAACCTATGTTGACATCATCATGTTTTACAATTATTGTAACATCTGATTATGTCAACATAGGTTGATGAAACAGCTGTCGCGTAAAATTAAATATAATTAAGATACAAAAAATAAAGTGATTTAATTTAACAGTTAAAGAAATTTTTATTTTATTTCTATAAATGAAAACACCAATAATTTTTTTTTAAATATAATGAACAACCAATTAAATTTAAATTCAATTCCAATTTTTCCAGTTATCTCCCCCCTCTCCTTATTCCTTATTCACCCCCTCCACCTTTATACGTAAATCCACCCTTTTTAGTAAATAAGTGATCACTCTGTTTTATTTTATTGTTAAAATTTTGTACATTGAAAAAGGTTGTGTCATAACCGAAACATTTCTGTGTAAAGTGTTGTAAAAATACTAAGTGCAATTTTATTTATTCAAATATGAATCCACAACACAAAGTGAAGGCGAAAAAAGAAGAATATAATAAATATGATTTTGAGCCATACTCGTTATAGATACGAAGCGTTTAAGACTTCCAAATTTCTTTGGATTATTTAAAATTCTTTCTGGATTTTTAAGTCAGTGAAGTTCTTTTAGATGTTGTTCAACAACGCTGTTTCTATTCCACCTCATTTATAAAATATTTTTATAAAATAAAAATATCGAAAACACGACATGTATCGTAGGTGACCTCCATTCTCAGGAGTAACTAACTAACTAACTAACCATCACGGATGGAAGATGGAAGAAGCCTATGTCTAGTAGTGGAAGGAAAAAAAGCTGAATATAAAGGGGTTTTATCGTTGGGTCAGTGTCCGCGTTTATCAGTATTCAAAAATAAAACATAAACGAATTAATTGCAGTGCGTTTGTTTGTTAATGAAGACCGGAGACACGCATGTCGGACATCTCCACTTGAACTGTGTGCGCCAATTGTCCCTAATAATGGCAAACGCGAGCCATTCAATGAACTAACTCGTTTAAAAGTCCATGCAACTTTATTGCTTTGTTTTGTGATCTAATAACAGCTAACGACCCGTAATATCGCTCACTGAGCGTTTGAAAATTCAACAAATTACATATATCTCAGTACATTTTTGCTATTGCAGTGCACAATGGCGTTCTTGTACTTGGGAGAAACTGTATTCTTCTTCTCCTTCGAGTGCCATGTCAAATCAAATCAAATCAAATCAAATCACTTTTCTCCTATGTTCGTCATACTTTGTATTGTAAATGTTTTATTTGTATTTTTTATTATTATATACTTTGTATATACAACACTATTAAAATAACATATCAGATATGTTTTAGACAACCGGTCCTTCTTCAGTGATACATATTATAAAGATACACATTTAAAACAATCATAAAATTTACAAATATGATCAATTTTGACAGATGTAATGAAGATTTATTTTGGATTGTCAAAATTGATCGTATTTGTAAACAATTTTATAATATATTAAATATGTATCTATATAATATGTATCACTGAAGAAGGACTGGTTGTCTGAAACATGCCTGATATGTAATTTGTGTTGTATATATAAAGTATATAAAAAAAGAAAAAGAGAAACAAATCAAAACACCTTATTTTCTCAAAATATATAAAATAACAATTATAGTTTAAGGCATCTTGGAGAACAGAATAAACATAAAAAAATATATAATACCAGGAACGTATTCCATATCACCGAACCACACTCGAGCCGGCTCCGGACCAATGAGTTATACAAAATTTGCAAAACATAGGAATTCCTGATAACTCTACTTTTAATTTGATGTTGTCATTGCAGAAAAATGGTCTCATTAATGAATGCGACCCTCGCAATCTCTATTCTGCACCCTTAATCATTTTTGGGATCATTGTTGTCCGTTAAAACACTGCCAATTAAATATGTGTACTCTATCGATATACTGGCGCCATTTACCAACCTTTATGTAAGGGAGCGAACCATGGAACTGGCAGAAGAAGGATGAGAGCAGAATAAATGCGGTAGAGATGAGTTCGCTAAGATGTATGTGTGGTAAAACGATGTACGACAGAATCTCACATGTAGAGCGGAAGAAGGTATTATGAACAAAATTATGAAAGGATCGCTGCGTTGGTTCGGAGGTATGGAGCGCATGGATGGAAAAGAATAGTTAAGAAAGTATACGTTAACGATGTAAATGGAGTACGGAGTCGAGGTAGACCAAGGAAAACATGACATGACCCAAATAATAAAATCTTAAAGGTTGGTCAAGTAAGAAGTCGAAAGAATCGACGTGCGTGTAAGACTGTGGAAGAATCTAATGAGGAGTGTCAGGATAGAGTAATGTGGCGGTCCATTATCTCTACCTACCTCTGCGGAGAAACGGCGTGATGGTTTGTTTATATTAGAGCCTATTATAACAAAAAAATACATTTTCAGAAGAAGACTTCATTATTGTCGAGCGAAACCTAATACACCCATCTTCCTTAACTGACTAACATAATGTGTTGAGTTAAATTTAGATATAACGAGGAAAAAATCTCATTTGGGATTTCCCGAAATCCAACACCCCTGACTCATTGCCTTGGTCATAAATAAAGATACAATAATGTCCCGCCAATAATACATTCTACAATGTCCATGCCTGTTTTGAGAACACATCTATAAAAGGAATTGTTCGTGGTTATGAGACCGATAGACTAGACAAATGCTGAACCGATTGGGAAGAATTTTTCACTAAAATTACTTCGATAACGGCTTTATTTAAAAATTTAAAAATTATTAAATTTTAAATAATAATTAAATAAAACGATGTTTTTTTAACTACTTCCACTTTTGTATTTATTTAGACAGCGACCGGTTTCGCCAGGCTCGCTGGCATCGACAGACTGGTCTAGCCAGCCTCGCTGGCATGGTCACTCTGTGTACAATTTTCAAGGTCTCAAATTTGTTCAGGTCTGATATGTCCATTTGTTTTGTTTATCTGTATACTTGTATGGTTGGAGTAAGATAGTTAATGTTATAAGCTAATTTTATTATTTATTTTGCTGTCTTTGGAGTCTGGAGATGTCCTTTTGGTTTCCTGTCCCCCAGAAGGGAATCATACGAGGTCTGTTCAAAAAGTATCGCGAATTTTATATTTTTTCAAAAAGTATTTATTTATTCATGAATATCTATTTTGTCCCCTTCAAAGTAATTCCCCTCGGATATAATGCATTTATGCCAACGTTTTTTCCAATCTTCGAAGCACTTAAAAAAATCATTTTTTGTGATCTTGTTCAGCTCCTCCTTCGATGCCGTCTTTATCTCCTTAATCGTGGCGTAGCGTCGTCCTTTCATGGGCCTCTTCAGTTTTGGAAACAGGAAAAAGTCCAAGGGGGCCAGGTCTGGGGAATACGGTGGCTGCGGCACCATTACTGTGTTGTTTTTGGCCAAATATTCGCGCACAAGCAACGATGTGTGAGCAGGGGCGTTATCATGGTGCAAAAGCCAGTTTTTGTTCTTCCACAAATCCGGGCGTTTCTGGCGGATTCCTTCGCGCAAATTGCGCATAACTTGCAGGTAATATTCCTTATTGACCGTACTACCCTGTGGCAAGAATTCATGATGCACCACGCCCCTGCAATCGAAGAAAACTGTGAGCAAAACCTTCACGTTCGACCGAACTTGGCGCGCTTTTTTTGGTCTTGGCTCATGCGGCAGCTTCCATTGGGATGATTGAGCTTTGGTTTCCACGTCATAACCATAAACCCATGATTCATCACCAGTTATGACCCTCTGGAGCACATTTGGGTCGTCACGGACCGAGTCCAACATCTCCTGAGCAATGTTAACGCGATGCTGTTTTTGGTCGAAATTGAGCAATTTTGGCACGAATTTCGCGGCGACCCGACTCATGCCCAAATCATTGGTTAAAATCGAATGGCACGAGCCAATCGATATGTTTAGGTCCTCAGCAACTTCTCTAACGGTGATTCGACGATTGGCTAATACTATTTTCTTCACTTTATCAATGTTTTCGTCTGTTGTTGACGTGCTCGGGCGTCCGGCACGCTCTTCGTCGTTCATATCTTCTCGGCCCTCTGAGAACATTTTGTACCACCGATAAACGTTGCTTTGGTCCAAGGTAGCTTCACCATATGCCACAGTCAACATTCGAAATGCGTCCGCGCACTTTATTTTGTTTTTCACACAAAATTTGATACAGATTCTTTGATCCATTTTTTGGAATAGGCAAAAATCGAAGACGAGCCAAAACACATCCAAGCAAAACAGCTGTCAAAAATTAACTAAACATTCAAAATGGCCGACCTTGTCAGCATAAGTAAGGGACATGAGTACCAACATAACGCTACAAAAAAATCAAAAATCAAATATACGTAGCCAGCGGAAATTCAAAATTCGCGATACTTTTTGAACAGACCTCGTATATGTCAGTCGGCTTTTAACATATGCTTCATACATCATAACTTTTTATTTTCTTGGTAAGTAATTTTGTAAGAAGAGGGAGTATAGTGATGCTAACTTGTTTGTTAGGTTGTTTATGTGTTTTTTTCCGTTTTAGTTGTTTGTCAATTGTTAGTCCTAGGTACTTTACATAGTCGAGTTCGGTTATTGTGTCATTTTTTTATTTTTATGCACATGTTATGGTATTTCTTGCGTGTTTCAAAGTGTATAATGTTATATTTTTTTCATTTTCTCTTCACTTTGTATACAAATAAGAAGAAGAAAAAGTCACGCAGTATACGAGTATTAGATGCTTCAATTGTTAGTCCTTGTAACTGAAGTGTAATATTGAATATAGGCATAACTTTGCGTCATGTACATTAATTAGACAAAGACAATATTTTCACGTCAGTCTGCGTATCTTCGTAAGCCCCCCAGTATAGAGAGAGCACATATTTCACGCCCGGGATGCTGTGTCAATATTTAAGAAGTGTATAATTCACAAAATGTCACAGTTAACTTTGTTCAGAATGAAAATTTATGGATGTTACACGGCGCCAAAACAAAATTGAATCAAATTTGTAAATTCGGTTTTTTATTATAACAAAGTTTTTCAATTTTTTTTCTTGGTAGTTGAAGCGTTAACACTGTGGAATTCTATTGTAATTACACTGGATTTTTTCAGAAGAAAACACTGTTTAATATTCCACTATACTATATTTATAGACTACACAACATGTTTCGGAGTTACTTTATAAATATGGAGTTTAGTCTATAAATATAGTATAGTGGAATATTAAGCAGTGTTTTCTTTTGAAAAAATACAGTGTAATTAAAAAGATGTCAGTTTTTTAAAACTAAATCACTAACCATCACGCCGTTTCCCCGGAGGGGGAACAGAGAGGACGGATGACTAAATTGTCTCTTCTACATTCATACATCGTGAATGTTACTGGCGCCAAACCAAAATTGAATTAAATTTGTAAATTCGGTTTTTTATTATAACAAAGTTTATCTATTTTCTAACTAAATAATTAACCATCACGCCATTTTACTACATGGGTAGGCAGATAGGATGGATCGCATACTGTTCTATATAGGTATTTATAACTCTCGCGATCGATCAAAACTAATGAAACTGTTATTAAGAAAAACTCATGGTGCACTCAAAATCATTACCGCAAATATACATATATCGACAAAAGCTAAGATGGCGGTGCACAATGGAGTTCTAGTCCCGCCCCTATGTATGTAAGTGTAGTTTGTAGTTGGCAGAAGATGGATGAAAGTAATATAAATGAATATCTAATGATGATAGAATATCTAATGATGAAGTAAGAATGGAATATAAGGTGGATGAATGCGTGATAAATAAATTTAAGAAAGGGTCACTTAGTTGGTTTGGACATATGGAACGAATGGATGAGGGAAGAATGGTTAAAAATATATATGCAAGTAGTGTGAATGGGAAAATAAGTCGAGGAAAGCCAAGGAAGACATGGCATGACCATTTTAATCAATTACTGAAAGGCGGCCATGTTCGAAGTAGGAACAATCGACGAGCGTGCATGTCACGATGTGTGAATGTAGAAGAAGCGCAAGAATTATGTCAGGATAGAACAATGTGGCGATCCATCCTCTCTGCCTACCCCTCCAGATAAAAGGCGTGCTGGTTAGTTAGTTAGTTAGTTAGTCATATAACAAAAAAATGATAACTAACTTACTAACCATCACGCCGTTTATCCGGAAGGGTGGGCAGAGAGGATGGACCGCCACACTGTTCTATCCTGACATAACTATTCTACATTCACACATCGTGACTTATAAGCTCGTCGATTGTTCCTACTTCGAACATGGCCGCCTTTCAGTAATTGATTAATTTGGTCATGCCATGTCTTCCTTGGCCTTCCTCGACTTCTTTTCCCATTCACACTACTTGTATATCGCCTCTTTGCAAGAATAACGTGTTATCTCGAAAAAATTAAAATTTAAAAAATGAACCAAGATACCCGTCTGAAAGAGACAACGTGACAACACAATATACCACTATTGTGTTGTCTCTTTCCCTCATAAATTCTCTGTTTTTCACTTTGAAAATACCATGTTTTTGTAGAAAATAATGTTGAACACGGCGGATTTGATTTTCGAAATGTCACGTTATTCTTGCAAAGAGGCGATATATATTTTCAATCATTATTCCATCATTCATTCGTTCCATATGTCCAAACCAGCTTAGTGAGCATTTCTTAATTTTATTTATCACGCACTCATCCGCCTTACATACTTTTCTTACTTCATCATTAGATATTTTATCATACACTGTTTTTCCGCACATCTTTCTTCTGCCAGTTCCATGCTTCACATTCATACATCAGGGTTAGTAGGTACTTAACTTCAATGTGATTGGGCATTTTGTTTTCATTGGTTAATTTCAGCTTTAACTGCCTTAGAAAGGCGAAACATGTCATTCCCATCATAATATAAATAGACAAAAACTCGGATGTCGTCAAGAAAGAGAACGAGAATATTTTGAATACAAGAGAGCGCGTGAGGAATACTTCGATTATCTTCGAAAGTACAATAATTCAAAATGCACACGATGCGCATGCCCGAGAACATTCTGATTATATTTGAATGACAGTAGGGTGGACAAATTAAGGAAAACAATTTGGTGTTTTTAACTGTGAATTTTTAAGGTTTACATCAAAAGTTAAAAGTTATTACGAGTTTTTAAAGGGTGGAAAATCTTTACAGACGTGAATATTTCACGAGTTGCACTTAATAAACTATAATGAAACTTCTAGAAAAAAAATGTTTCCATTCATATTAATCAACAAAAAAAAATATTTAAATATAGAATACAGTGTATAAAAAATTAAACGTTCGATACCTCTTAATTTGAAATTCAATGTGGTCGCATTTGTTACAGGAACTTGGAATACATTTTTTCGTTTACTTTCTCATCTCACTCCTATCTCCCGTTCTATTAATCTTGTCTGGTGTTGAGTTTCTTCCAGCTCGGAGCAGAAGTATCTTCCATGGAAGCGAACCCTGTAACGCAAATTGCAAATTTGATACTGCACCATCAAACACCATTATTCTTTATATATACAGAGATACTGTGATCAGAAAATAAAAATATCATGTTTATATACAAGAAATTAAATAACAAAATTGTGAAAAACTTTATTAAGACTTTGTACACAACTAACAAAGTCGACGTGCGTTACGTGCGTGCATGGCACGATGTATGAATGTACAGGAAGCCCGAGAGGTATGCCAGGACAAAGCATTGTAGCGATCCATCCTCTCTGCCTACCGCGTTATGGTTAGTTATAACCACAACACATTTTTGTCAGCAAATTAACTTTCTTATATATATTCGCCATACTTTGTGTTGTAGATGCTTTTTTATCTTTTCTTTTTTATGTACTTTGTGTATACAACACTAACATTAAAAAAATAAAATTACATAGACATGTTTCGGACAACCAGTTCTTCTTCAGTGATACATAATATAAGAAACATGTCTATGCAATAATTTTTTTTTAATGTAATTGTTGTATATACAAAGTATATAAAAAAGAAAAAGATAAATAAACTTTCTAACCACCACGAAGTCGCAGGCAGAAAGAATGGACCGCCACACAATTCTGTTCTGACATACTTCTCTCGTTCCTCTACATTCATACATTGTGTCATGTACGCACGTAACACACGTCGACTTTTATGGCCGATTGATAAATGATATTACTACCACACCGAAAGTCCCAGGTTCGATTTTCGTCGATGGCAGTGTGATTGTCGTACGGTCTTTGGTCTGTTGTAGAATTTACGTGATAATAAAATGGCGACAGATTAGCTACTTATCACATGTCATGAGAACTAATATGATATCTATACCTTTTATATCAATTTGGCTCGCGCTGTAATGATGCAAAGATCGATTCAACAAAGTAATAATAAATATTTATTTTAAACAATATGATCGTACCACGTTTTCCTCGGCCTTCCTCTATTTCTAGTTCCGTTTACGTCGTTCACAATTCTTCCTTTATTCATTCATTCCATGTGTCTAAACCATCTTAACGACCCAATCATTATTTTGTTCATAACACTTTCATTCGCACCGCATTCATATCTTATATTACATTTGACACTCTATTTTATACAGGTTTATCGCACATTCTTCTTAGAGATCTCACTTTTACTGCATTTATTCTAATTTTTATCCTTCTTCTGGCAATTCCATGATTCACTTCTACACATTAGGGTCTGCACAATAACACTTTTATGAACCTTTCACAAAACTATGAAATTAGAAAAAAAAACGGTACTAATTAATGTCGGTAAGTGTGTTATGTTAAAAAAGGGAAGTATTTATTTAGCAAAAAAATAATAAGGATTGATATATTTCTATATAAGATTTCTTTCATTATGAAAAGGCATTAATAAAAGTTAATGTGAAAACATTCTGAATTTTTATAAAAAAAAAAATGTATTTTTTTAATGCACATGATGTGATTCGTAGCACAAATATAATTAGGTTTTCAGTTTGTATGGAGTTTTCACACGGTATAAAAACGTTTTTTAAATTTGGAATACCACTTTAAAAAAGCTATCAAAATATTAGTAACCTACCAGTAAAATAAACAATCGATTGCGTTAATTTTCACTTCCATTATGAAATTCGTACGTCGAACGTTATGGCCATTTTCTATGGAAACTGATTTAAAAATATTGTGAAATATCAAGCGGCCGAAAAAATATTTAGTCACGTCACTCGGTAGGTACCTACAATAAAATGATTTAATAAATTTTCGATTCTAGTTTGTGATTCATTTTTCGAACACGAGGTACCTAACATTTCTATGGAAATGTTAGGTACCTATACATTAAAATACAACAATTTTTTTTATGAATTTTTAGTCTCTATGGTATCGTTGTTAATATTGCGAAATAGGAACGCATGTAAGATCTTATTTTTTCATTAATTAAATCAATAGTAACCTCATGTATTTAATCTAATATGTCTTCTTCTACTTCTTTATTGTAGACCTGTGTGGTCTGCTCTCCAGAGTGTTGCTCCTCCTGTGAGGTAGATTCCCAGCTGTCCTTCCATCTTTTAGAAGGTCTTCCACGAGGACAAGTCCCATGAGGTTGATTATGCAATGCAATATAGGGGAGTCTGGTGGTGTCCATTCTCTGAACGAAACCATGTCTGTCCAGGGAACTCTGAGCACTCGGTGATGGAGCCACATTTCAAATGCTTCCAGTCTGTTCATTGAGTTAACTTTCAGGGTCCAAGTTTCACACCCGTATACGGTCCAAGTTTTATTGTACGGCCGTACAATAAAACAGACCACACTTTATTATTAAACAATTATAATTAATGTATTTTTTATGTGTGAGTGCATCATCGGCTGTCGTCGTATCCGAAGAAGACTGTCCTTCACGAATGTGGGTCTTCACCTTCATCCTGGACCCACACACTCTGCAGCAAGCGAAGACGGAGAAGATGTTGGCAGTGGAGGCGCCACGTCTTCCGCTGGTCTCTCCCTTCGTCTTCTCTTCCCCACTGCGGCGTGGTCTCTGCCTTTATGGGTAAGTACAATATATATTATAATATCATGTTCACATTGCTCATCTCAAGTACATTTATGTATTAATCCTACTTTATTTAACAATCCATATACCTGTATTCTTAATTTTATTATTGTACTCCTTTCTGTAATATTCTATATAACTCTATTCTTAATTACAATAGTGTCCTTCTTCTTTAATAATCTACATGTATACCTGTACTCTTATAATGATCACAGTCTTAACTCGTCTTAGGCTTAATTCTTACCGTTACTCTTAAAGTGTTGTCTGTCTATATATAAAAAATGTACAGCAATTTATTCCGACAAGGACAAATACATAAATAAATAATATATATGTCGCCTATCTGGGAATAACAATAGTATTTTTTTTAGATAATCCATGTGTGATTTAGATGAGTGGATACTCTGTGTATGTTAGAGTTTCGAATGAAAATATAAAAAGTGAATGCAGTGTGAAAGAAAGTGTTACGAGCAAAATAATTATAGGATCATTAAAATAGTTTGGACACATGGAAATAATTAATGAAAGAAAAATGGAAAAGAAAGTATATGTTAACGATGTAAACGGAACTATAAATAGGGGTAGACCGAGGAAAACGTGACAAATAAATTAAATATTGAATGTCGGTCACGTGAGGAGTGAGAGAAATCGACGCGCGTGCATACCATGATATATAAATGTTGAGGAATCGGGAGAAGTATGTCTTGAAATAACAGTGTGGCCCATTCTTTCTGACTACCCCTTCGGAGAAAGGGGCGAGAGAAATAGGTCAGGAAAGAAATGTGTGGCAGTCCATTCTTTCTGCCTACCCCGTATATGGAACTAGAAATTGAGGAAGACCGAGGAAAACGTGACAAATAAATCAAATATTGAATGTCGGCCACGTGAGGAGTCGGAAAAATCGAAGCGCTTGCATGACACAATGTAAGAATGTTGAGGAAGCGAAATAAGTGTGTCAATAAAGAACAGTGTGGCGGTCTATTATTTCTGCTCACCACTTCGGGGAGACGTAATTTTGAGTTTTTTATTATAGTTATACTTCTTCTTCTTCTTCTTCCTTGTTGAAGACCTTTGTGGTCTGTTCTCCAGAGTGTTACTCCTCCTGTGAGGTAGATTCCCAGCTGTCCTTCCATCTTTTAGGAGGTCTTCTACGAGTACGAGTCCCATGAGGCTGATTATGCAATGCAATATAGGGGCGTCTGGTGGTGTCCACTCTTTGAACATAACCGTACCAGTCCCTTTTACGCTGTCTGCTCCATCTTAAAATATCCTCAACCTCACATATCTCTCTGATTCTGGTGTTCCTCACGCAATCTCTCAGTGTCTTGCCTGCTATCGTCCTCAGTGTCTTCATTTCGGAAGTCCTTAAAACTTGTTTTGCCCTTGCTGTGTCTGCCCTTGCTTCGACGCCATATGGTATTATTGGCTTTACCCGTGCTTTATAGTCATCTTAATGGCCATGTCTTTGTTTTTCTATATTGTGGATTTTAGAACGCCAGAGATTGTAGCTGCCTTGTTAACTTGGGCTTGTATTTCTTCCCAAAGATCAGCTCCACCCATCAGGTCTATGCCTAGATACTTGAAGATCCTGACCCTTTCTATGGGTTGATTTTCTATAACCAGGTTACATGTTTTTTTAGTTCGTTGTTTTTATTAAAGAGGATTTGATTCTGGAACAAAGCATTTATTGTCGTAGATTCAATAAGCTCGACAAAGTGTATGCGGAGTGCTTTTATTGCGGCGATCGTGCCTTTTAGTTTTTAGCGAGCTTTGTAAAGGATCACGGCGATGCGGTGGTGAACGGTTTGTGTAGGAGATAATATAACCATAACGTTGACAAACACACAAATTGTACGAACAATACGCCATGTAATGAAGGGAGGCTATGCAGTTTCGCTTAGGAAGATTGAATGGCAAGCAATTCATATTGTTGCAAAAACTGAAATATTTTTAAATAACGTTTATTTCTTTGTAAACAATACTTTATGAAAACATGTTTCGGATACAGGAGCCCTTCATCAGTTTAGTTAATTTTATTAACTGTTTAATAAAAAATTAAAAAAGGATCCCTGAGATGGTTTGGACATATGGAACGAATGGATGAGAATAAAATGGTTAAAAAGTTGTACACAAGCAGCGTGAGTGGAAAAAGAAGCCGAGGTCGACCGAGGAAAACATGGCATGACCAAATTAATCAATTACTAAAAGGCGGCCACATTCGAAGTCGGAATAATCGACGTGCGTGCATGGTACGATGTATGAATGTAGAGGAATCCCGAGAGGTATGCCAGGACAGAGCATTGTGGCGATTCATCCTCTCTGCCTATGCCTCTTGGGAAATGTCGTGATGGTTAGTTAGTTAGTTTTTTTAATAAAAAAATTTCAATAGTCCATTGTTTTGGCCGAAACACTATGATACTTCATTATAACTATTAAAATTTATAACACTGTTATAATATCACAATTTACGTTTATTCACTGAGAGCTTCGCGACAGCTGTTTCGCCAACCGATGTTGGCATCATCTGGTGTTACAATAAACTATAGTAACAAATGAAAAGATTTACTATTTATAGGGCAAAAAACTCATTAGTGTGATAAGTCACAGTTAAAATTAAGTACGCGAAATCTGTTGACAATTTTACAAATGAATAAAATAAAATAAACAAACAAACATTTTTTTAAAATTTGTTTAATCGCATTTTACATCATTTCAGCGCGAGCCAAATCGATGTAAAGGGTATAGCTATCATAGTGATATCTTGACAAGTGATAGGTAGCTAATCTATCGCCATTTTACTGTCTCATAAATTCTTCACAAGACAATGACGATCACACGGGGAATTCTTCACAAGACAATGACGATCACACGCGGAAATCTTCACAAGACAATGACGATCACACGGGGAATTCTTCACAAGACAATGACGATCACACGCGGAATTCTTCACAAGACAATGACCATCACACGGGGAATTCTTCACAAGACAATGACGATCACACGCGGAATTCTTCACAAGACAATGACGATCACACGGGGAATTCTTCACAAGACAATGACGATCACACGGGGAATTCTCCACAAGACAATGACGATCACACGGGGAATTCTTCACAAGACAATGACGATCACACGCGGAATTCTTCACAAGACAATGACCATCACACGGGGAATTCTTCACAAGACAATGACGATCACACGCGGAATTCTTCACAAGACAATGACGATCACACGGGGAATTCTTCACAAGACAATGACGATCACACGGGGAATTCTCCCCAAGACAATGACGATCACACGGGGAATTCTTCACAAGACAATGACGATCACACGGGGAATTCTTCACAAGACAATGACGATCACACGCAGAATTCTTCACAAGACAATGACGATCACACGGGGAATTCTTCACAAGACAATGACGATCACACGCTTAATTCTTCACAAGACAATGACGATCACGACATCGCCGGGAATCTAACCCAGGACCATCGGTGTCAATGCACTTGCCACTCGGCCACGAAGGTCAGCCATGCCATGAAATCTTTCCATTCGATTAATAATGTCGTTAACGCACGTTTAATTAAATTTGAATAAAGTTCTAATTATAAAAAAAAGAATGGTGCTATTTATCACAGTATTCCGTGGATTCGATGGGACTATCATTTTGTGCTATTGTTTTCAAAAATTCAAAACAGCTCGTACATAGTTAGCAGTAAATAAACAGGGATTGTGAAACATTGGGTTGCGGCCTGGCTTCGCATCAGAAACAATTGTGCCCGCCACCCGCCGCTCGCCCGCAATGAGAACGGAAAACCGCCTAGTGGCGATTTTCCGAAATTGGATTTTTCCCTAACGAATTCGATTTTCAAATTATCCGATCCGCATTACTGCGCCCGCATTCGTGCCTTATCTCGCGGACCACGCTGACATAATACAACTTTTGTAAATTGCCGCTAGTGGCACTTACTTAGCTGAAATCAAGTGCGGGCTATATTACAATCGGATGTCATCAAGAAAGAGATGATAATATTTTGAATACAAGAGAGCGAGTGAGTAATATTTCAATTCGCTCTTGAAGTAATTCGAAATGCACACGATGCGCATGCCTCTTGAACGTTTCTGAATTATTTTGAATTTCGTTATTAACGATTATTGTTGTATTGTATGACAGACAATACCACCAACAAACTATCATGCCGTTTCCACGCAGGGGTTGGCAGAGAGAATGAACCGTCACACTACTCTATCCTGGCATACTTCTCTAGCTTCCTCCACATTCATACAACGAGTCATACACGCACGTCGAATCCTCGTTTTCTAACAACACCAACCTTTTTATTTTTATTTTTTATTTAATCGATTTAATATGGAAGTATCATAAGAGGACTCTCATAATTGATACCCCGCTGTTTATGACATGAGTTTTTTTAAATATTATTTTAACTAATAAATATTCTTATGATATAATAGTTTGTCAATACATAAAATAAATCAACATTAACTAAACAAAACAATCGAACAGATTACCGATTGCAATTGCACAGTGAATCTAGTTTTTAAGGGGTAGAAAATCTTTACTTCCGTGAATATTGCACGTGTTACAACTAGTATTACAATATAAAGCATGCTGGGGCAAGGAAGATGCGTTAGTATAACTAAAACACCCGGTCCCCCTGGGAATGACACGATCTCGGATAAACCTTCCACCACAATGGTAAGAGACTCGCCCATCCTTTATTAACCCGACGATTGCCGTAAGCACACATGTGCGCTCTTTGTAGACGATCGCCATAAGTGCATCTGTGCGCGCTTCGCAATATTCGAAAGATGTATTTCAAAATTAATTCCGATTTTCTCACAACGACATCTATGAATATTGTAAAATATTAACAAACCAAAAAGGATCGATATTTTTCGATAGTTAGGGAGAAAATACGTGGCGTACCGGTGTTTTTTCTACAAACATGTGGCGATGAATGGGTTAACATACTCCCTAAATATACAAACTTATCTTAATCAACAACATTATTAACCGTCGCGTTGCCATGTGGTCAATTGAGTTTCCACTGCCAATTTAAAGTTGATTTTCTTAAAACCTATGGACCCTAATATTATAAAAAAATTGTAATCCTCCATTGAAGTGTTCTCAATATTTCGTAATAAAAAAAAAAGCAAAAAATTACTTCCTTCATCCTAAAAAAAAATATTTTCTAAGACTGCCCTCATCTTCATTCGTGTTAAGGTAGAATTTGTTTTGCTAATATTTACAACTTTATCAAAAGTGACAAATACTTACTCGCTGTTTTGAACGTATTATAAATTATATGTTTGGCCTTTTCAATAGGTACGTAATAATACCGACTGGATGGAAACGCAGCACGCAACTTAATAATATCAGAACTGTGAAAATATTAACACTTTACCAAAAGGAACAAATATCAATACGTACTCGTTGTCTTGAACGTAGTATACATTTTGCCTAGGTGCCTTTATCATACGTAAAATCTCGTAAAGTCTCGCCCGCCGGCTGCGGCGCGGGGACAAGTTTATACTTGGTGTCCAGTTGCTCGTATGCTGTGACGCATTCCATATCAGAAATCGCATGGTTCCAGAAAAAAATTAATAATGATATGTTTTTCAAATAATCCGTGTATGTTATAGATATCGATCTATTCCTAATGAAATTCCCTACAAGATGACATAAATTAAATTTTGATTCATAGAGTCATATGCTTGATATTTAGATAAAGTTAGCGGTAAACTGAATTTACCACATGGGAGCGAGCGTTTTGTTTTGAACACGGTACGTTAAGGGTTAAAGAAAAGAAAGATTTTTTTTACAAAATTTCTTTATTATGTACGAGTATGTATTTAGTGGGCTTCCACTTGTGTTTATCGTCGACCAGTTTCGGCGGCTTGCTGCCATCTTCTGGTACCAGAAGATGGCAGCAAGCCGCCGAAACTGGTCGACGATAAACACAAGTGGAAGCCCACTAAAAACATTATAATTAAGAAATTTTGTGTAATTTTTATTTTATTTTCATTATTCAAAGAAATTTCAAATAATTTTTTTAACAACATAAACTAATTAACTAACCATCACGCCGTCTCAGACAGAAATAACGGACTGCTACACATTTTTTTCCTGACATATTTCTCTCGATTCCTCAACATTCATACATCGTGTCATGCACGGCGCCGATTTCTCTGACTTTTCACGTGGCCGACATTACATATTTGATTTATTTGATCGTGCCACGTTTTCCTCGGTCTTTATCTATTTCTATTTCCATTTACATCGTTAACATATAATTTTTTTACCATTATTTCTTCATTCATTCTTTCCATGTGTCCAAAACATCTTTTTTTTTTTTAAAAAGACTAATATCAAGGCTTTACATCAATGATATTAGAATTTATTTTACAATCTTCAATGTGAGCTCATTATTATGAAGAAGGAATCTGGTCGTGTCCAGGCTTGAACCCATGTCCCCTGGATCAGGAGCCAAGCGTTCTATCCCCTAGACCACTTTCATTATTTATTTGTTGTTTCTTGAACAATTATGTAAAACTCCATATTAAATCATTAATACGAATGAAAACGTTCGTTTTCTAGAAATTTTAATATATTTTATGGGAATGACATGTTTCGCCCTTTTCAAACATTCGATAATGCCTTAAAAGGGCGAAACATGTCATTCTCATAAAATAAAATTAAACTTCTAGAAAACTGAGGTTTTCATTCGTATTGATTACTTTCATTATTTTGTTCATAACACCATCATTCGCACCGCATTCACTTCTTATATTTTCATTCGACACTCTATCATACACAGAGTATCCACACATTAATATTTTAATTATGGGATACTTTAAAATACGCGTTTTGCAATTGTTTTATTTTTCTGCTTTAATAAGAATAAGAAGTTTCTTACGGAAAAAAAGTTCAAGATTATTTTGCTTCTAGAAGCAATTTTGTATCTCACGTTCCGACGCCATTACTGTACCAACGTAATAGAATGTGTAGTGGCGTATAGTCGGGAAGTAGGGACTGGGTGGGGTGTCTGGACAGGGTGTATGGAATACCTCACAAAATAAGGCATTAGTCAGAATGTCAGTAATGTGTAATGAATGGTTGAGCACTTTTTAACTCCCGCGCTTGAGATGGGTCGTGCGGTGTATGGCCGCCCTCATTTTACGTGTTTAGGCTACTGGTCTCGGGTGACTGGCATACCGGCTGGGAGAAAATATTTAACATCCTCACACACTGTACGACGTTGAAACGTTGAATTTCTTAAATAATGAAAATAAAATAAAAATGTGTTTTAAAAACACTACACCATTGACAAGGTAAATAAAACTTAATTTGCATTAACTTCACTAATGTGCAAAGGCAAATAACCGCAAATTAAAAATAGTAACTAACTAACTAACTAACCATCACGCCGTCTCCCCGAAGGGGTAGGCAGAAAGAATGGACTGCCACACTTTTCTTTCCTGACATATTTCTCTCGCTTCCTCAACATTCATACATCGTGTCGTGCACGCGCGTCGATTTCTCTGACTCTTCACATGGCCGACATTCAATATTTGATTTATTTGATCGTGCCACGTTTTCCTTGGTCTTCCTCTATTTCTTGTACCATTTACATCATTAACATATAATTTTTTTACCATTCTTTCTTCATTCATTCTTTCCATATGTCCAAACCATCTTAATGATCCTTTCATTATTTTGTTCATGACACCATCATCGCACCGCATTCACTTCTTATATTTTCATTCGACACTCTATCATACACAGAATATTCACACATTCGTCTAAGAGATCTCATTTCTACTGCATTTATTCTACTTTCATCCTTCCTTTGCCAGTTCCATGCTTCGCTTCCATACATAAGGGTCGGTAGAAGAACACCATTGTGCACTGCCATTCTAGCTTTTTTGGATAGGTTAAAATAGTAGTTTTGAGGTAAACGGGTTTATAGTTTTATTTTGTTTTTTGCTATATTTTATCATTTAAAAGAAGTTTTCTTATGCAAACTAAGTTTAAAAAGTAAGAATAGTGTTCTTAGAAATGATTAAGACGTGTTTTGCCATAAAAGTATAGTAAGCTTCATATTATTAAAGAAAATGTGTTTTGCCGCCACATATTAGCTAGACCGTCGCACAAATAATTTGGTAATGGGCCGCAATTTAAGTTGCTGTCATTTGCCAGGATACATATTGTGTCGCAGCAAAAGGCTGCAAGTTTTGGCTGTGCCGTGGTAAAAAGCAGCAACTTAAAATTATGCTTTTTGCCAAAACATGTATCAAATTAATACAATTTTGCGGCTATTGGGATAGTGAATATCTCAGTAAAGGAAAGAGATAGAGAAAAATCTGTGATGGTATATGATAGAGACCAGTTATAAGAATGCTTTGAGCCGTGTTACGCCAAACAGACGCAACTTAAGTTACGGCTTTTTGCCTTTACACATTAGTTCAGGTGTTAACACTGTGAAATTCCATAATGACGTAAGTCTGTTTTCTAAACGTTTTATTGTATTTTATGGGTATGAAAGTTCGCCCTACTAAGGGTTGGAAGATGAATTCCTAAACAAAATGGCCACTGCTTTCACTGATATTTTATTTCCAATTACCGTTGTATAAAAAAATAGTTAGTTAATTGAATGAAAATGTCCGTTATCTCGAAGTTTTATTACATTATTATGTATTTCATGTGAATGACATGTTTCTCCTTCTTCTTTTTGTCCTGTCACACCTCCGTGGTGCATAGGGCCTCAAGGAACTTTCTCCACCCGACTTTATCGCATACCTGATGCCTTATATCATCCCAAGTGAGGCTGCTTTAACCTCGTCCTGCAGGGCTCTTCTCCAGGTGGCTCTAGGTCTGCCTCGCTTCGTTTTCCCCGCATAACGGACCAGTCTAGTGCGCCCTGAGCGATGCAGGCTGGGTTCCGTCTCAGAGTGTGATTGATCCACTGCCATTTGCGTCTAGCGACTTGTTCTCTAATTGGCTTTTCGCCTGCCATGGTCCATAGAACGACAATTGACACAGTTTGGGGCCAATAGATCTTGAATATTGAGCGAAGGCACCTATTTATAAACACCTGGAGTTTTCCAATAACCTCCGCGGTAGATTTCCAAGTCTCCCACATACAGCTACTGCTGAATATTTGGAGCTTGAGCTTTCTCGAAATGACACTGGAACGCCATACAAGGCGAAGCATAGCGAAAGCTCCCCTTGCCTTGTTGAGTCTGCTGGATACATCTTCCTCCGTACCTCCTGAGCCTGATGTTTCTCCTTGCTAAAGCATTATCAAATGTCTTAGTAAGTCAAAATATGTCATTTATGTAAAATGTTGTATATTAAAATTTAAAAGTTTCTATTCGAAGTAAATAACAGAGTTTTTCATTCGTATTAATGTTTTAATATTTTCTACATCATTGTTTATGAAACATTACACACATTAATGTAATTAAGGATCCGATGAATACGTCGCGTAGTGAGTGAGCACCTTAAAGTAATGGCAATAGCAATCAACCGTCTCTACCTAATTAATGCTGTACAAGTACCCCACGTGCAACCTACTCGTACCGCCACACACTAGTGTTGGGAATATTCAAATCGATTCTATACGAGTACATTAGCTGGCAATCATTTGGTACGTGTGAAAATCGATTTCAGATTAATAAACTAACTAGACATTAAACTCTATCACAAAGACGATTAAGTGCCAAACAATTTATGTGACATAATAATCTTGAATATTGTTACTCATTCAGACACCGTGTCACGCATGCTCGTCGATTATTCGAAATTTCTACTTTTTTATGATTTCTTTTCTTCTTCTTATTCCTCTTAGTTAGAAAAGTTTATGATTCATGCGTACTGCCGGTGATGACGTATGGGATGAAAACTATGACCCTCACCAAGAGAAATATAGAGATATTAAGAGTCACGCAGCGTTCCATGGAAAGACATATGCTCGGCGTCAGTCTCCGAGATAAAATCAGAAATGAGGAGATTAGACGCCGAACAAAAATAACAGACATCATGGAACGACTAGCGAGACTGAAGTGGCAATGGGCGGGTCATGTGGCGAGACAGAGTGAGGATAGATGGACCCAGAAAATAATAAGGTGGAGACCATGGGAGAATAGGAGAAACGTCGTTAGGCCGCAAAAAAGGTGGGCCGACGACATTGCTGCCGTGGGGGGGGGGGGGGGAAATGTGGCTACGGCTGGCAGGAGATAGAGACGAGTGGAAGGGAAGGGAAGAGGCCTATGTCCAGCAGTGGACCGATAAAAGCTGACGAAGAAGAAGAAGAAGAAGATTCCTCTTAGTTTAGGTCGTATGACCTGTTTGTGACGGTGGGCTGTCCTGGGATGATGATTTCAAGCCATCTCTCCGTCTCTTCGGCGGCCTTCCTTGTAATCTCTTGCTGCTTGGGTTTTCAACTTTAACAATTTTTGCAATTCTTGTATTCCCCATGCGGTCCACGTGGTCTCTCCAAAAGCGCCTTCTGCTTCTTCCCCACCTCACTATGTCTTCAACCCCACAGACAGACCTTATCGTTTCGTTTCTAATCCGATGATTTATTTAAACTTAATAAATAACCATCAAGCCGTTTCGCTGAAGGGATATGCTGAGAGGATAGACGCCTAATATATGGCAATTTATTTAACTTCTATTTATCTGTTGCGACAGCTGTTTCGCCAACATATGTTGGCATCATCACGGCGAAATACCTGTCGCAATTATTTTGTAGAATTTATGTAAATAAATTGTGATATTATTATAGTATTTCAAATGTTGAAGTCACATAGTGTTTCGGCCAAAACAACAATTATATTATATTTAACAATTGTTTATGTATGGAAGCGAAGCATGGAACTGGCAAAAGAAGGATGAAAGTAAAATAAATGCAGTAGAAATAAGATCTCTTAGGCGAATGTGTAGATACTCTGCGTATGATAGTATCGAATGAAAATATAATAAATGAATGCGGTGAGAATGATGCTGTTATAAAAAAAAATAATGAAAAGATCATTAAGATGGCTTAGACACATGGAAATAATGAATGAAGAAAGAATGGTAAAAATAGTATATGTAAACGATGTATATGGAACTAGAAATAGAGAAAGACCGAGGAAAACGTGTCACGATCAAATAAATCAAATATTGAATGTCGGCCATGGTGCATGACACGATGTATGAATGTTGAGGAAGCGAGAGAAATATGTCAGGAAAGAATGTGGCAGTCCATTCTTTCTGCCTACCCCTTCGGAGAAGCGGCGTTGTGGTTAGTTAGTTAGTTAATTGAAACTGTTATATGATGGCAATTTATTTATTTAACTTCTCAAAAATTGTGACAGCTGTTGCGTCAACATATTTTGGCATCATCGGGTGTAACAAACCATGGCGAATTTTTTTTTTTAATTTTCGTAAGTTAATTAATTGTGATATTATCACAGTGTTCCAAAAGTTGAAAGAGCTAGATATTAGAGAAGATCGATGGAAACAGATATGACATCCACACCGAAGGTCCCAGGTTCGATTCTCGGCGATTCCAATGAAAAAAATATCACGCTTATAACACCTCTTCGGTCTGGTAGAATTTATGTAACAATAAAAATGGCGATCACGTATAATGCGAATTAATTGCTTAAAGTTGTGTGCAGTAATTGGGTGAAATAACCTGTTGTATTAAAAAAAAAATGTGGGTGGTCGAAAACTTTGACGTGTATACATGACACGTTGTATAAATGTAGAGGAATCCTGTGAAGTAAATGACTCGTAAATGTGGAGTTGGGTATTCTTTTGTAAGCAGATGAATCGCTTCTATCTTGTCTAGACCTCCTCAGTTATGTCTTACAGAAAAGGCGTTCTGACGTATTTAACCAAAATTCTTATTGTACTTAACCTTGCCCCATATCCCCAGATACTGTAGATTGAATCTCTCTGATTAAGCCTCACGAAACAGAGCCGCATCGGCTATTTATCTATATATTCTTCCTCTTCTTCTTCAGCCTATTCCTGTCCTCTCTTAGACAAACACCTCCTCCATTCGCTTCCACGCCACTCTGTCTTGTGTAGACTGCATCAGGTTATTTCGACATGTCTGTTCAGATCATTCTTCCACCGTAGTTGCGGTCGCCCTGCACTTCTCTTTGCCGTCCACGGTCTCCAAGTCAGCAGTCTTCTTGTCCATTTTTCTTCTGAGCTTCTGGCTACGTGACCTGCCCATTGCCACTTTACAGTCGCTACCTAGTGGATGATGTCAGTTACCTTTGTTTTTTCTCTCACTGTATCGTTTCTTACTCTGTCTCTTAGGCTTATTCCTAACGTAGCTCTTTTCATGGCTCTTTGGGTCTCTTGTAGTTTCTCGGCACTTTGTTTGGACAATGTTACAGTTTCGAGGCCATAGCAACTGATAGTACACACGCTTCATAAACTTTTCTCTTCAGGTTGAAGGGTATTTTCTTGTTTTTAAAAAATGTAACCCATTTTTTCCGAAAGCTTCTCAACTTAATCCAATTCTTTTCTTGAGCTCTGCGGTTTGGTTATCTCGACCTAATCGAATATTGTGTCCCAGATTCCTGGACAATCTCGGTTTTGCTGCTATCAACGTTGATTTGAAGTATTTACGTGCACATCACCTTGGTCTTTCCCAGGTTCATACTCAAACATACAGAACTACTAACTACTCGTATTCACGTTTAATAAAACTATTATTGAACGTGAATTCAATGTACAATAATTAATTAACTAACTTACTAACTAACAAACTAACTAATCATCGTGCCGTTTTCCATGAGAGGTAGGCAGAAGGGATGTATTGCCACACTGTTAACCAGCTATCTCTCCATCTCCTTGGATCCTTCCTCTTGATGTGGTCCCTCCAGAATCGTCTTCTCTGCCTACTCCATCTCACTATGTAATCAATTTTGTAGGATTTGTGAATCTTTTCATTGAGTATTGTATCTCTAAGGATTCTATCCACGATAGGTCACAATGTTTTCATTTCTGTTACTCTTAAGAGATGTTTGGTTCTGGCAGTGTCTGCTCTGAATTCACATGACAATAAAATGGGATAAAAAATTGGGGCAGTAAAATGGGCAATACATAAGCTACCTATCACACATCATGAGGATCAATATAATCGTATATAGTAAATGGGTTCAAACGACGTATTTCAAAAAAAAGAAAACGTTTTTGTTTGTACTTGTGTTGAATTTTTAATAATTATAATTGTTTTCCAATTCGGTCCTGGTCTTGTCCGTACTGGCTGTTTCACCCCCACCCGGGAGATGCGGGGGAGTCCACCCCGTGTGAGGGATTAAGCACAAATCTGAAGGGCCTACTGGGAAAAAAAGACAATTCTTTTGGAGCTTACACGCTGTACCGCGGGGCAATGCGGTCTTGACCAAAAACACTAGCTCACTTGCGTGGATATAACAAAGATATAGTACACCCATTTATTGTTTCTTGAACAATGATGTAAAACTCCTCCTTCTTCTTAGTGTGTAACCTTGTGGCTTGTTTCTTAAAAGGAGTTGGCCTCTAGCGAGGTGGACTCCCAGCTGTCGATCCATCTCTTTGGTGGTTTGTCCGCTGGTAGTCTACATTGGGGTTGGCCGTGCAACACAATGAGACGGAGTCTCTTGTTGTAGACCTATGTGGTCTATTCTCCAGAGTGTTGCTCCTCCTGTGAGGTAGATTCCTAGCCGTCCTTCCATCTTTTAGAAGGTCTTCCACGAGGACGAGTCCCATGAGGCTGATTAACCATAATTAACCATAACCACAATGCAATATAGGGGAGTCTGGTGGTGTCCATTATTTGAACATGACCGTACCAGTCCCTTTTTCACTGCCTGCTCCATCTTATAATATCCTCAATCTCACATATCTCTCTTATTCTGGTGTCTTGCCTGCTATCGTCCTCAGTGTCTTCATTTCGGAAGTCCTCAAAACTTGTTTGGTCCTTACAGTGTCTGCCCTTGCTTCGACGCCATATGTTATTATTGATCTTACGCATGCTTTATAGATTCTCATCTTACTCTTAATGGCCTTGTTTTAGTTTTTGCCCAGAAATTGCAGCTGCCTTGTTTACTTGCATTGTTAACATTCTTCTCACTTGTGCAAATCAGTATATTCTCCTTTGCCTCCCCCACTTAATGACATCCTCGACCTTGCATATTTCCCTTGCGAGTTCCTAATTCAACCGCTTTGTGTCTTGCCAGATATGTTTCAGAGTGTCTACATTTCTGACAATCTAAACGCGTTTTTTGTGATTGTGGTGTCCGACCTGCATTCGATCAAAAATCAGATATAGAATCAGAATAAGATGCCTTAATTCACTCAAAACACAATAATTCTTATAAACAACTAGTGCAACGCGTCTGTAGCTTGCTATGTGTCATGATGGGTCGCATAAAAATCTTATAAATCCTTACTTTGCTGCTGATATTTATGGCAGAGTTTTTTCTACATTGAATATTTCAAACATCCTGAGATGACCGCAGTCTTATTAACTTGACCCATCACCCATCACGTTAGATCCATTTGCTCACACAAGTCCACTCCCAGACATCTAAATTTTTCCATTTTTTTCACTGAAACGCCCTCCACAGATATGTTATTACGAATGAAAACGCATGTTTTCTAATAGCTTTATTATATTTTGTGGAATTGACGTATTTCATTAATGAATGCATTATCAAATATCGTTATTTAGCTGCACTTTAAGTTGTCATCGGAAAAAATAGGGTCGTGGACGCTGGAGAGTTGAGGCTGATCAGAATGTCAGTGGTCACATTTACCGGGGTTTGCGGTATTTAGAAGGCCACTCGTAGAAGCTAGAGAGTTGGACTTAATCTTCTTTTCTGGTTTCAATCCTGGGATTGGTTCGCAGCAATTTTCTCTATTCTTCTCTTCCATTCTTCCCTGTCTTGTGCGGCTCTTTTGAAATCTGCATATGATGAGCAGCGCACGTCCACCAACAGGTCCTCTGGGTATTCTCGGTATGGGCACAAAGCCTCAAGTCACCGTTTATCTCTTTTGGATAGGCACCATGTCTCGCAGCCGTACACCAAGACACTCCATACATAGGTCTTGATGAGGAGTATTCTCAGTTTTAGGTCTATATTATTTGATTATATTATTTTCGACCTTTTATTAAATGCAAGCCTAGCCTGATGTATACGGCCGTCGACCTCGCTCTTAGACCGACCGTCCCATGTTATTTTGCTCCCGAGGTAGACAACTCCTTGGAATTAATGTAGCTGGTGTAATAACAGCATGGTGCATTACGAATAATATAGAAGCAAACTTCTCAGCAGATCATACCGATAGTAGCTCTATAACCCATCAGAACCCACGTTTTCGTACGGTGGAGTCATGAAAAATAACTCCAACGTGTGCTAAGTCTTGCTGAAGGTCTTGGCTGGTTATCCTAAGGTTTAATTTACCCCCTTCTTTGCTTTTCTCTTTCTTTTCCTTCCACATTTCCCTTGTCTGTTAACTTCAACCATCCCAGTGTCCATTTAATGCTACCAAATCTTGTTGAAAGCTCCTAAACACACACCACATTCCTTGGCAATATCTCTTTGAGTCATTGATGTGTATTAATTCAAAGTATTAATTCACTTAAAACACATTAATTCTTAAAAACAACTAATGCAACGCGTCTGTAGCTTGCTATGTGTCATTACTCACTGACTGACTGGACAGTAAAACAATGGCCGCTCCTTTGACATAGGAGTGTTGCCAACTGTGAAAAAAAAGTAAAATTGTGAAAATTTGTTTGTGTTTACATTAATTCGAACAATACTGGATCAAAATTCTACAATAGGTTTATCTTTATTCTTACCAATCGTGATTTGTCAACCTAGTAATAATCTTCATATGTGTCAAATAGATAGGCAGGAGGTAGAAGCATGGTCGGTAGACTAAGGGTGCGATGGAAATATGATATTAAAAGGGTGCATCCCAACAACCAGAAATGCAAAGAAGTCAGTTTATTCTTTCCATTCTTTGGCATATAGAATGGAATAATACTCCTAGCGGCTTCTAACAATATGTTAGGCGACAGCCTTCGCATTGTGTTAATAAGGTAGTTTGCTAAATGCCGAAAATCATTCTCCATAGATGGCGTTAGTGGGTCGGTTGTATAGGTTAATTCTTGAAATAATTCACAAGTGCAACCAAATCTACATAGATGGCTGACTGAAACTGACACGTGAAGATAAATATGGATTTTGAAGTATATATACATCTTCCAAAAATTTGTCATGCATGATCACAATAACAAAGGTGGAATGGGGAATGTTGTAATTACATAAAGCGTGCGCTTAACCCAACCAATGACAGGTCATAAGTCCTGTAAACACCTTGATCATCCATGTTCAGTTTCCAGTTTACGTCTTCGTCTCTATTGAGATACAATTAAAAAGTCAGTTTATATCATTCTCCTGACGACGAAGATGTCAAAAACATCAAAACACACGAGAAAAACAAATTAAAAAGTGAGAAAACATTTTAATTCATAAAAAAGTTTTAATTGGACGTAACTGGAGGATAGCGGCGGATAACAGAGAGAGCTGAAAATGATAGTCAATGGAGCCCAAGACTGTAGTGCTATCGAAGAAGAAGAAGGTTGTGTAAATTGTTAGCAACTTGATATGATGATTTTTGAAAAGGAAGAAACCATGACAGTCTGCAACATTAGCGTGAATGGTGAAAACTTGGAGCAAGTAGTTGAGTTTGTGTATTTAGGTAGTATGTTTACAAAAGATGGGAGAGTAGAGAGGGATATTGAAAGAAGGGTTGGGGCAGACAACAAAGTGAATGGTGCACTTAAAGTTGTCATCGCAAACAAAAAACTATCCAAAAAAGCTAGAATGGCAGTGCACAATGGTGTTCTTCTACCGACCCTTATGTATGGAAGCGAAGCATGGAACTGGCAAAGGAAGGATGAAAGTAGAAAAATGCAGTAGAAATGAGATCTCTTAGACGAATGTGTGGATATTCTGTGTACTCGTATGATAGAGTGTCGAATGAAAATATAAGAAGTGAATGCGGTGCGAATGATGGTGTCATGAACAAAATAATGAAAGGATCATTAAGATGGTTTGGACATATGGAAAGAATGAATGAAGAAAGAATGGTAAAAAAATTATATATTAATGATGTAAATGGAACCAGAAATAGAGGAAGACCGAGGAAAACGTGGCACGATCAAATAAATCAAATATTGAATGTCGGCCATGTGAGGAGTCAGAGAAATCGACGCGCGTGCATGACACGATGTATGAATGTTGAGGAAGCGAGAGAAATATGTCAGGAAAGAAAGGTGTGGCAGTCCATTCTTTCTGCCTACCCCTTCGGGGAGACGGCGTGATGGTTAGTTAGTTAGTTAGTTTTTAACTTGATATATTATATAAAACTATCATAAAACCGGTAGTCACCTGCGGCTATGAGACATAGTCTCTAACGCAGAAAGAGGAAGGAAGGCTGGTAGTTTTTGAAAGATTCTGAGAAATAATTATGGACCCACGCTGGAGGATGGGACTTACAACATCAAAAGAAATCTTGAACTTGAAATACTGATAAACCTGAATACAATGGTTGCGGATAGTGCGGACTAATTACAAGTTTCGGTATCGAGAATGTATGAGGTATGCGAGTCAAATGATTTAATGATGAATATCGGAAAGTCAAAAGTGATAGTTTTTGAAAGGGAAGAGCAAATGCTAGATTATAACATACGTGTGAACGAAGAGAACTTGGATCAGGTAAGTGAATTTGTTTATTTAGGTAGCATGTTCACAGCGGATGGCCGAACGCACAGTGATGTTGAAATAAGAGTTGGTGCGGGTAGCAAAGTGAATGGAGCTTTGAAAATAGTTATTGGAAACAAGAATTTATCAATGAAAGCGAAAATGGCCGTTCACAATTGAGTTCTGGTCCCAACCCTTATGTATGGAAGCGATACATCGAACTGGCAGAAGATGGACGAGAGCAGAATAAATGCAGTAGTGATGAGGTCCCTAAGACGTATGTGTGAAGAACGATATACAACAGAATCTCAAATGCTGATATAAGAAAGGAATGTAGAGCGGAAGAAGGTTTTATGAACAAAATTATGAATGGATCGCTGCGTTGGTTCGGACATATGGAGCGCATGGTTGGAGAAAGAATGTTTAAGAAAATATACGTTAACGATGTAAATGGAGTACGGAGTCGAGATAGACCGAGGTAAACATGGCATGATCAAATTAATCAAATTTTAAAGATTGATTATGTTAGAAGCTGGAAGAATCGACGTGCGTGTATGACTCGCTGTATGAATGTGGAGGAAACTAGAGAGGATAGAGTAGTATGTCGGTCCATTCTCTCTGCCTACCCCTGCGAAGAAACGGCGTGATGATTTGTTTTATTATAATCATAGATTGCATTTATTTATTTAACCGTTATAATCTTGACACTATTTGATTCGTTAAGACTTTCAGTCGAGATGACCGCGTCACGGCTACTACAGGCACTCCTTCCCAATAATGGCAGCTCTCAAAGCTTTTTGTTCGATATCGGTAATAAATTATTTTCCTCCATTCTTTTATTATTCGGATCCGTTGATGTCTCCTTGCGTTTCTTTTTGATTATCACATTAATTAGGGTGTCTTCATTTGTTTAATTGAAGCCGGGACTAATTCAAGAACGGCTCAAACCCTTGATCAAGATTAATACGGGTTTTAAAATAATTTAAGTTTACTTTAGGCCTAAAATATAAGTATTTGTAGCAAGCTGCTAGAGACATTTCATTAGATTTGCTAGAACAGAGAGATTTTTGTAGTTATCTCTGAAGGAGTAGTCAGAAAGAATAGACCGCAATACTCTGCTTTATTTCGAACTGGTAGAGTTTTATAATAATCTGCTTTTTCTTCTTCATTTTTGATAGACTCAGGAGTCTGTTATTTCAGACGGGTCCTCTTGAGACGCTGAACTCCAGCTTTCTCTCCACCGTTTCGGGGGTCTTCCTGGTCGGCGTTGTCCGTTTGGCGATCCATGGAGAGCTATGTATGGTATTCTATTTGAGCTCATTCTTTCTACATGTTGATGCCAATATCGCCGTCTTTGACGTCCCCAGCTGACGACATCTTCGACCTTGCAGATTTCTCGGATTGCTGTATTCCTAATTCGTTCACGTAGGGTTTTGCCAGCTATAGCGCGGAGTGTTTTCATCTCAGTTGATGAGGTCATTAGAGCTGGTTACTTCGTTTCATACTTTTATAACTAACTAACTAATTAACCATCACGCCGTCTCCCCGAAAGGGTAGGCAGAAAGAATGGACTGTCACACTTTAACCGATGCGGCACTCCATCCTTCTCTTTTCGCCCCGCGGGAGATGCGGTGTGATGGGTTGCGAACCTCATCGCCACCAATAGGCATCTCCCGCGCACACTTCGATCTTCCAACATCCATAAAATAAATCTAAAACAAATAATATAAAATACAATGATATAAAATAAAATAACAAAATAAAAATAATTTAATACAAAATGTTATTTTAGATGGTGCACATTTGTCTATTTAATTTATGTTCCACGAATCCACCGTTTTTTAAATTTAGCACGTAATAACACATAATGTTTTTCCGATGTTGCACATGTTGACATGGACGATCCGGACTTTTGTGTTTATTTAATTTATGTTACACGTATCCACCGTTTTTTAAATTAGCTGTTATATGATTTAATTATTGTTCCACGTATCCACTTTTTTATTTGGCAGTAATTAGGCACTTAAAACCAACCAACACCAGCAAGAACTTTAAAAGAATATTGAAGAAATTATTCAAATTGTCATTGGAACAAATGAAAAATTTATAAAAAAAATTTACTTTTATAATAATAATAATAATCAATTTTGATATTTGTAACATTTTTTATTTATTTAAACTTCTCCTTCTTCATCATTGTTGTAGACCTATGTGGTCTGTTCTCCAGAGTGTTCCCAGCTGTCCTTCTTTCTTTTAGAAGGTCTTCTACGAGGACGAGTCCCATGAGGCTGATTATGTAATGTAATATATGGGAGTCTGTGGTGTCCATTCTTTGAACATGACCGTACCAGTCCCTTTTCCGCTGTCTGCTCCATCTTATAATATCCTCAACCTCACATATCTCTTATTCTGGTGTTTCTCGCGCTATCTTTCAGTGTCTTGTCTTTATTTAAATAGTAAAAAATGTTATATTACAAAATAAACCGTTACATTTAATTATGCATTTCAATAGAAAAACAATTTCGCGACAAAAAATCACAATAGACGCCCAAGTAACATTTTGTAGGTGTTATAGACAACGGAGATGTTGTGAAGGATGCTATAAAATAGAAATGTCAACATCACCAATCCTTCCAGGAATAGTACCTACTCGGTTACCTTATAGTTTAGTACGTATCCTCAAAGGACGCAATACATTCTTGATTCCTACAGAAATAACTGTATTGATTCATCTGTCGTTATCGGATGGACACTGCAAATAGAAATATAACAACAAAAACGACAAACTATTACCTCGTTTCTCCCCAGGGGTAGGCAGAGAGAATGGACCGCCACACTACTCTATTCTAACTCACCCCTGTAGCTTCCTTCACATTTATACAACGAGTTATACGAGCGCGTTGATTCCTCCGACTTCTAACATGACCAACCTTTAAAATTTCATTAATTTCGTCGTGCCATGTTTTCCTCGTTAACGTATATTTTCTTAACCATGGCATGTAGTTTTTTTTATTGTTTTTTTGACAACAACAACAATAAACCATCACGCCGATTCTCCGCAGGGGTAGGCAGAGAGAATGGACCGTCACATTACTCTATCCTGACACACCTCTCTAGATTCTTCCACATTAATACAACGAGTCAAACTCGCACGTTGATTCCTTCGACTTCTAACATGACCAACCTTTAATATCTGAATAATTTGGTCGTGCCATGTTTTCCTCGGTCTACCTAAACTCCGTACTCCGCTTACATCGTTAACGTATTCTTTCTTAAACATTCTTTCGCCATCCATGGCATGTAGTTTTTTTTATTGTTTTTTTGACAACAACAACAACAACAAACCATCACACCATTTCTCCGCAGGGTAGGCAGAGAGAATGGACCGCCACACTACTCTATACTGACACACCTCTCTAGCTTCCTTAACTATACAACGAGTCATACACGCACGTTGATTCCTCCGACTTCTAACATGATCAACCTTTAAAAATGGATTAATTTGGTCATGCCACTTATCCGTTCTCTATTTACATCGTTAAAGTAACCATTCTTTCTCCATCCATGCGCTCCATAGTCCGAACCAACGCAGCGATCTTTTCATAATTTTATTTGTAATACCTTCTTCCGGTCTACCATCCTTTCTAATTTGTAATTCTGTCGTGCATCGTTCTATCACACATACGTCTTAGGGATCTCACCTCTACTACATTTATTCTGCTCTTATCCTTATTCTGCCAGCTCTATGCTTCGCTTCCATACATAAGGGTTGGAACCAGAACTCCATTGGACGCCTATTTTTGCTTTCATTTGACTTATGAAAAAAACTTTTTATTTAAATTAGTTGTTTTTTTAACACAAAATTTTATTACAATTATTTATGAAATACTGAAATCGTGAACAAAATTATAAACGATAACACTTGGGCCTATAATGTGGTAGTTTTTTGTGCTTTTCACATTTGTTTACAGCAGGTTATTTGAACCCAATTATTGTATACAAATTATTAGCTATTGATTCTCGTGACATATGATAGGTAGCTAATCTATCGCCAATTATTTGTCATGTGAATTGGATAATCACACTGCCATCGCCGGGTATCGAACCGGTGACCTTCGGGTATCACACTCATAGCTCTTGCCACTCCACGAAGGACGTCGTAAGAATATTGTGTTGCGTAGAAAATGGTTCGATTCAAATCGAACCCGGGATCTTCGTTTGATTTTATTAATTATATTTATGTAAATATTATTATAGTTTTTACAGATTTATTACGACCGGATTCTTTTGGCGACCTAGGAAATTTGGCTTTCATTAGACATTATTTGATTTTGGGTTTTTTTCACTTATGAATTTACAAATGGGTATAGCCTTCGGCAAACGAGTGGTTGATCTTCAGAATGTTGGAATTTCTTCAATAATCTCGTAAGAAGGGAATGCAGGTCATATAAATAAGGGTTGTGAATACACAAAAGAAAAGAAAAACTGAGATGGTTTGGAAACGTGCGAACAATAAATAATTAAAGTACCCATTAATGATGTTACTTAAGAACAAAATCGCAGAAGAAAGTGGCAATTCATAACTAACTAACTAACTAACCATCACGCCGTTTCCCCGGAGGGATAGGTAGAGAGGATAGACCGCCATACGGTTCTGACCTGACATACTTCTCTCGATTTCTCCACATTAATACATCGTAACATGCATGCACGTCGATTTTTCCGACTTCGAATGTGGCCGCCTTTCAGTATCTGATTAATTTGGTCATGCCATTCTTCTCTCGTCCATTCGCTCCATATGTCCAAACCATCTAAGGGATCCTTTTTTAATTTCACTTTGATGCAATCAGCTTTTCGTTTTCTCGTTTTCCCGTACATTCTTCTAAGTGATCTTATTTCTACGGCATTCATCCTACGTTCAACAAATCAAATCAAATCAGTTTATTTTCTCAAAAGATATTACAAACAACAATTATACTTTAAGGCATCTATTGAGAACAGGTAAATCATAAAAAAATATATAATACCAGGAACGCATGAGAAATGGTTCGACATTAGGAATACAAGATAGTCTCCAAAGTCAAGAGTATTTGTCTTCTGAACGTACTTTCACGAATATGAAAGACGTCGATCTCAGAAGCGATCATGTTTAGCAGTTTGATTGCTCTTCCCACCGGCATCACCAGAGGCAGGTTGGTTCTGCATGCTGGGAAATAAAACAGTCTGTGCTGACGCTGTCATAAAGATGGATAGCCTCCAAGATAACGGAGTTCTCAAAGAATCCCCTGATAAGTCTGTAGAAATGGATAAGTGTCCACTCATCTCTTCTTATCTGCAAACTATTGGTCCCCAGCATGCCCAAGAGGAATGCAGTGGGATAAAGCCACGGATAGCTACCAAACTCCCTCATGAAGAGATATCTCAGAAATCTTTTCTGAAGCCTATCTCGCCTCGTGGGGACTTCATATCACCGAACCACACTCGAGCCGGCTCCGGACTAACGAGTTATACAAAATTCATCTTGTTTTTGGCAGCTCTGAGCTTCATTTCCATACATAAGGGTTGGAACTAGAACTGCATTATATAAATTGTGTTTGACAGTGTTTAAGGCTCGACACCAGAGAGCGCCAGCGTATATATCGGACCTCTGCGTGACACCCATGCCAACGGAAAGGCAACGTTGACTCCGATCAGTAGACAAAAGTGCAAACAACATAGCAATTCCATTCAGAGCCTATAAAGCATATTTCTATGATCATGCTTTCAGCGTTGCGGGTTCGTTGGCGTGGAATAGCCTCCATGTTAGTATTAAGTATGAGGATAGTGACGTTAAATTTAGGAAACTTCTGAAGACTGCACTGTTCGGTCAGTCATTTCCGAGTGCGCCTTTGGAGTAATTGATTTTACAAAACGGCGCACTTAAAATACAAGTCATCAGAATAATAATAATAATTATGTACTACCATAGTGGCAATGTTAAAATCTATTTTTCCGAGCGCCGAGGTGGTGTAACCCCTAAACTCTTTCAAATAAAATGTGTATTTTACTCGATCCCGGATTTTGTGTCATTTTTTTATATATTTATTTATAACAGTATGGAACTACCGCTGTGCTATAAAAACGTTGTATTATACAGCGAACTGTCAAACTTTGTATTATTGAGTTGTCTTTTCTCATATTTTTTCCTATACATTACGCTGTGAAACAAAGTGTTGCCACATCCCGAAAGCTCGTCTGCTCCCCCCGTGTTCCTAATTCGAATCATTCGTCTCCCGATCTTCGTGCGGGTCGGTTGTGTGCTCTTCGTTCGGGAGCTTTCGGGATCTCTATCCGGAAAATTACGAAGTGATCGTGTGTTTCGTTTTTCTATCTCGAGTTGGAAAATATAGAAAATCTCCTCTGCGAATTTTCTTTCAGTGTTTTATGAAAATGTAAGTTGATCATTTTTTTTAAACACTGTTTTCATGCATGGAATATTTTTTAAATCATGTCGAGTAATTAAAAAGTATTTCAAAATTCATATATTATCAATTTACGAGTTTTTTTTATGAATTTACAATAACTAGCATTATATTATTTATTAAATTAAATTAAAAAGGATAACTTTTTTTTTAAGACTAACATCAAGGATTTATATCAATGATATTAGAATTTATTTTACAATCTTCAATGTGAGCAGAAAATAGCTCATTATTATAAAGAAGGAATCTAGTCGTGTCCAGGCTTGAACTAAAGTCCTCTGGATCAGGAACCAAGCGTTCTATCCCCTAGACCACCACCCGGTTAAATAATAACTTATTATTATATAATAATAAGCAGCATTCATAAGCTTGAAATTTAATTAATATTGTTTTTTGAAATTTAACAGTAGAAATACATTGTTAATAATGAAATATAATACATACATATATTATTTTAAATGTATACTAAGTTATATTCCACTAAAGTTTGAGTCATCGACCGATTTCGGCAGCTCGCTGCCATCTTCTAGACGAAACCGGTCGAAGACAAAACATTTGTGGTAATTGAGTTATTATTTTTAGAGTATAATATAAAATATTGGTAAAATAATAAACTAACTAACTAACTAACCATCACACCGTCTCCCCGGAGAGGTAGGCAGAGAGAATGGAACGCCACACTGTTCTGTCCTGACATACTTCTCTCGTTTTCTCTACATTCATACACCTTGTCATGCACGCACGTCGATTTCTACGACTCCTCACGTGACCGACATTTAATCTTTGATTGATTTGATTGTGCCACGTTTTCCTCGGTCTTCCTCTATTTCTAATTTCGTTCACGTCTTTTACACGTACCTTCTTCACCATTCTGTCTTCACTCATTATTTTCATGTGTCCAATCCATCTTAACGAGCCTTTCATTATTTTGTTCATAACACATTCATTCGCACCACATTCACTTCATTAACTTGTATTTGACAATCTATCATATAAGAAGTGAATGCGGTGCGAATGATGGTGTTATGAACAAAATAATGAGAGGATCATTAAGATGGTTTGAACATATGGAAATAATGAATGAAGAAAGAATGGTAAAAAAATTGTATGTTGACCATGTAAATAGAACTTGAAATAGAGGAAGACCAAGGAAAACGTGGCATCATCAAATAAATCAAATATTGAATGTTGGCCATGTGAGGAGTCAGAGAAATCGACGCGTGTGCATGACACGATGTATGAATGTTGAGGAAGCGAGAGAAATATGTCAGGAAAGAAAAGAGTGGCAGTCCATTCTTTCTGCCTACCCCTTCGATGAGACGGCGTGATGGTTAGTTGGTTAGTTTTATCATTTACAGATTTACCACATTTTTTAAAAATTATTTTTATTATGTATACAAAAGGTCGTTTAAACCAAATTAGTAAATATAATGAATTTTTTAGCTATTATATTGATTCTCGTGACATGTGATAGGTAGCCAAGCTATCGCTATTTTATTGTCACGTGAATTCTACACCAGACCAAAGACAGTGTGACAATCACACTGCCATCGCCGGGAATCGAACCCGGATGGAAGCACTCAGCACTCTTAACACTCTGCCACGAAGGTCGTCTTAGATATCTATTTTCTACTGCATTTATTCTACTTTAATCCTTATTTGGCCAGTTCCATGCTCAACTTACATACATAAGGGTCAGCGGAAGAACACCATTATGCACTGCCATCGTAGCTTTTTTGATAGGTTTTTATTTGCGATGACAACTTTAAGTGCACCATTTACTCTGTTGCCTGCCCCAAACCTTCTTTCAATATCAATCTCCACTCTAACATCCTTTGTAAACATACTTCTTAAGTAAACCAATTCGTTCACATGTTCTAGATTTTCACCGTTCACACTAATGTTGCAGACTGTCATAAAATAATTATTTATTGATATGTTAGTTATTGTAAATCCTCGGTGAAATCTCATTGAAAATAATAAAATTAAAAGTTATTACAGTTTCATTCCACTTATTTTTCAAGTTCTGACCGGTTTCGGCAGTCCGCTGCCGTCTTCTGGTTAGGAACTAAAGAAAAAAGTATAATATATTTTTTTAAATACCTATATTGAATCTTTTTATTGTATTATGTACTAGTTTAAATAAAATATTTTTAAAGCTTTGTTATAATGTTAGATTTTTATTTATTTATATAAATGTTAATTCAAATCCTTGAACATTTCTTATTTGTATATGAAGTGAAAGTATTATGAACAAAGGTACATAAAAAATTAAAAGATTAATGATGAAATAATGTTAAATTAAAGAAACTTTGTTTTATATATACTATCACAATTGTATTTTATTTTACGCGACAGCTGTTTCGTCAACCTATGTTGACATCATCAGTTGTTACAATAATATATGAAATGTAAAATTTTCGTGACTTTTCTAACCTTTATGTATATTAATTTGTTCCTATGTCAATTTGATTAATTTATTTGATATAATTTTGATAAATAAATAATTTAAAAAAAATACAATTGTGATACATAAAACATTTTTTTTTTTTTTTAAATTTAAATTTGAAAAAATAATGGTAGAAAATCTTAACTATGTGAAAGGAACAAGAAAAAGTGGAAGACCGAATAAAACATGGCACGATCAAATAAATCAAATATTGAATGTCGTCCACTTTAGGAGTCAGAGAAATCGACGTGCGTGCATGCAACGATGTATGAATGTAGAGGAATCGAGAGAAGTATGTCAGGACAGAACAGTGTGGTAGTCCATTATTTTTGCCTACCCCTTGGGGGAGACGGCGTGATGGTTGGTTAGTTAGTTAGTTTATTATTTTACCAATATTTTATATTTTGTGTCAGTCTTACTTATTGTTTCAACTTTAAATTAGAATTTCAATTAAAATTGTTGATAAATAATAACTTAATTACAAATTATAATAATAATAAAGAAAATGAATATACACTTGTATACATATTTTTATAAAAAGTACATTGAGTGTACAAATGCTGATATAAGAAAGGAATGTAGAGCGGAAGAAGGTATTATGAACAAAATTATGAAAGGATCGCTGCGTTGGTTCGGTCATATGGAGCGCATGGATGGAGAAAGAATGGTTAAGAAAGTATACGTTAATGATGTAAATGGGGTACGGAGTCGAGGCAGACCAAGGAAAACATGGCTTGACCAAATTAATCAAATTTTAAAGGTTGGTCATATTAGAAGTCGGAGGAATCGACGTGCGTGTATGACTCGTTGTATGAATGTGGAGGAATCTAGACAGGTTTGCCAGGATAGAGTAGTGTGGCGGTCCATTCTCTCAGCCTACCTCTGCGGGGAAACGGCGTGATGGTTTGTTTGTTTGTTTATTTGTACATTGAGTTAAAATCCACAAATATTCTTGTCTTCGACTGATTTCGGCAAGAAGATGGCAGCGAGCTGCCGAAACCGGTCGAAGACTCAAACATTAGTAGATTTTAATTAAGTATACATTTTAAATAATATGTATTATTTTTCATTATTAACAATGAACTTCTGTCATAAACTTTCAAAAAAGAATTTTAATTTTATTTCAAGCTTCATTAATAATAATATTTAATAAAAACAAGTTATCATTTTTATTTTAATTTAAAAAATATAATGGCGTAATCGACGTGTGTGCATTCTACGATGTATGAATGTAGAGGAATCGAGAGAAGTATGTCTTGTAATAACATTTTTGTATTCTTATATTTAAGATGATTTAAAAGTGAAAACTGTACATATTATTTGGGTTCAAAATACCTGTTGTATACAAAAAATTAAAAGCAGAGAATTGCCTTCTATTGTATGCATTCTAGTTCTCGCTATACGTATATGTCTATGTCTCTATAGCTATGGCTTAAGTGCAGTATGAGTTAAGAAGTACCGTGTCCTCTGAAGTTCTTCTGTTTCAGACTCTTTCTCTTGTCTGTACTCGTAGCATTGTAAATTCTGTGAACACGTTGTATAAAAAGGTTTGTTTCTGAAAAAATGTTTGTCACTTTGTAAACAGCACTAACTTTATTAAAACATAAAATTAAAATACTAACAAGTTTCGGACACACCTTTCATCGGTGTTTTGTTAGTTTTTGTATAGGTACACTAAATAAATATTAAAACAAATTTTTCATAAATGCGGTCATTTGTTATAATAAATATTTAAAATAAATCTTAAACAATATTAAAAAATTATTATCAGTTATTGAACTTGAAGTTAAATCTTCTTCGTCTTCTTCTTCTGCTTAATTTAGGACTGCGTCCTGTTATTTCTAGGAGCCTGTTCTTGCGATGCAGATGTCCAACTGTCTCGCCATATTTTAGGTGGTCTTCCTGCAGGTCGATTTCCTGTTGGTACTTTATTTGCGGCTGTATTTATCACTCTTTCAGAACATGCTATTTCCACATGATCTCTTCAGTTAAATATATATGAAATTAAATATATTTGATTATTTATTATAATAGGATGAGAGCAGAATAAATGCGGTAGAAATGAGGTCCCAAAGACGTATGTGTGTTAGAACGATAGACGACAGAACCTCAAATGCTGATATAAGAAAGGAATGTAGAGCGGATGAAGGTATTATTAACAAAAATATGAAAGGATCGCTGCGATGGTTCGGACATATGGAGCGCATGGATGAAGAAAAAATGGTTAAGAAAGTATACGTTAATAATGTAAATGGAGTACGGGGTCGAGGCAGACCGAGGAAAACATGGCATGACCGAATTAATCAAATTTTAAAGGTTGGTAATGTTAGAAGCCGGAAGAGTCGACATGCGTGTATGAGTCGCTGTATGACGTCTTTCATATGAGTGAAAATATGTTCAGAAGGCAAATACTTTTCTGCAGAGTATCCTGAATCCTAATGTCGAACCATCTCTCATGCGTTTTTGGTAGTATACTATACACAGTATATTATTTTACCTGTTCCCAATAGATGTCTTAAAAATAAATTTTGTAATGTCTATTGATGAAATAAACTGATTTGATTTTATTTGATAATTTTTATTATCATTATTTTTATTAGTAACAATATTTAACTACACTGATGAAGGGCTTCTGTGTGCCGAAACATGTTTGCTTTAATGTATAATTTGTGTTTTAAATAAAGCGTTGTTTTACAAATTAAAAAATGTGGTTAATTATAAATTCGCAACACAGAGTAATGGTGAATATACCATAGATAAACCCTTTCTTTACTTTATCTATGTCTCATTCATCTATCTTCCGTTTCTTTCTTTAATCTTCGTTCGGTATTCTATCATCACAAAAAAAAACTTCGGAAATACATGACACCGCATTCCCCTGGGCATGTAGGAAACCAATAGTCTGCAGATAGGGAGGGAAAGGTTCACACTTATCCTTTTCTTCAGATTTATTAGGGGATTCTTTGAGGACTCCGTCATCTTGGGGAGTATCCATTTTTTTATTCCGTGTGGTTATTTTCGACAGCGTCAGCACAGACTGTTTATCTCCCAGCATGCAGAATCAACCCTCTTCTGGTGATGCCGCTGAAGTGAGCAGTCGAACTGCTGAATATGATCGCTTCGGAAATCGATGTCTTTCATATTCGTGAAAGTACGTTCAGAAGACAAATACTCTTGACTTTTGAGAGTATCTTGTATTCATAAAGTTGAACCATCTCCCATGCGTTCCTCGTATTATACATAATATTTTATCCCTTTTTGAATTATAATTTTGGTTTGTAATATCTTTTGCGAAAATTAATTGATTTGATTTGATTTGATCATCACCATCTTCAGCGTAATAACCCTTGATGGGTTTTAGCTTCCTCCAAGAAATCAAACTGCTGAACATGATCGTTTCGGAGATCGATTTCTTTCATATTCGTGAAAGTACGCTTAGAAGCCAAATACTCTTGACTTTTGAGAGTATCTTGTATTCCTAATGTCGAACCATCTCTCATGCGTTCCTGGTATTATATATTTTTTATGTTTTACCTGTTCTCAATAGATGTCTTAAACTATAATAATTGTTTGTAATATCTTTTGAGAAAATAAACTGATTTGATTTGATCTCTGCAGAACGTCACTTGGAACAGGTTCTGAACTTGGGTCATTCCTGTCCATTATTATTATTATTTTGTTGAATCGCTCTTTACATCATGACAGCATGAGCCAAATCGATGTAAAGGGTATTATAGCTATCATAGTGATTCTCGTTCCGCATCCAAGACAACTGCCTTCTTTCAATTCCCCGACGTCCCTCTATTTCACTATATATTTAGTTAAATAAATTGGATATGGTCTGACGCGATGCTCGATCAAAAAAATACATTAACATGATTTTCTGTACTGCAGTAAATATGCCGTAGATTTTAAATACATTAAAGTATTTTATAATTTTTGCCTCGATTTTCCAACCGAATGAAGTAACGTATCTCGATACTAGTTCACGCCGTCTGCTCTCTGCCTAATCCTCAGGGATCACGGTGTGATGGTGGATATAAAAATAAACGTAAAAAGTAAATACCTCCCAGAAGTGAATGAATTTCTTCCACTTTTGGAGTATCTGCCAACAGGGCCGCCTATACGGATTACTGCAAAAATAATATTTATTATTATTCTTCTCTCAATTCAAATTATATCGAAGATTTAAATTGAACAACAGTTATGTTTATACAATACAAACAACATCTTGTCGAAGTCTTTCAACATTAGTGAACCCACTGGGCTGATCATGCTCGTGAATATTTCACGTGTTTCAACTAGTTATTAACTAACTAACCATTACGCCGTCTCTCCGAAGGGGTAGGCAGAAAGAACGGACTGACACACTTTTCTTATCTGACATATTTCTCTGGATTCCTCAACATTCATACATCGTATCATGCACGCGCGTTGATTCCTCACGTGGCCGACGTAAAATTTTTGATTTATTTGATCGTGCCATGTTTTCCTCGGTCTGCCTCGACTCCGTACTCCATTTACATCATTAACGAATACTTTCTTAACTATTCTTTCTCCATCCATGCGCTCCATATGTCCGAACCAACGCAACGATCCTTTCATAATTGTGTTCATGTTACCTTCATCCGCTTTACATTCCTTTTTTCAATATTTGATTTATTTGATCGTGCCACGTTTTCCTCGGTCTTGCTCTATTTCTAGTTCCATTTACATCGTTAACATATAATTTTTTTGCCATTCTCCCTTCATTCATTCTTTCCATGTGTCCAAACCATCTTAATGATCCTTTCATTATTTTGTTTAAAACACCACCATTCGCATCGCATTTACTTCTTATATTTTCATTCGACAATCCATCATACACAGAATATCCACACATTCGTATAAGAGATTTCTACTGCATTAATTCTACTTTCATCCTTTTTTGTCAGTTTCGTGCTTCCCTTTCATACATAAGGTGCAAAGCCATTTTAGCTTTTTTGAATAGGTTTTTGTTTGCTACGACAACTTTAAGTGCACCATTCAATTTGTTGCCTGCCCCAACCCTTCTTTAAATATCCCTCTCCATTCGCCCATATTTTGGAAACATACTTCCTTAGTTAACAAATTCATCCACTTGTTCCAGATTTTCACCGTTTACACTAATATTACAGACTGTTATGATTTCTTCTTTTTCAAAAATTATTACCACATTCATCATTAGATCATTTCGCATGAATAATTCTTACATACTATTCACCAGGACTTGTAGTTCATGCTCGTTGTCTGCAAGTAGGATAGCGTCATCCATATACAAGATACAGCTTACTGACACTTCGCTCATTTTGGCACCTACATCCAACCCTTTCAGCTCTTTCATACTTTTCTCTTTTAACTACTTATATTTATTAAATATGTAAAAATCAGATTAACACCAATGTTTAAAGTCTCTTAGATGTCTTCTTCTTCTTCTTTTTGTCCTGTCACACCTCCGTGGTGCATAGGGCCTCAAGGAACCTTCTCCACCGACTCTATCGCATGCCTGATGCCTAACATCATCCCAAGTGAGGCCTCCCGCCTTAACCTCGTCCTGCAGGGTTCTTCTCCAGGTGGCTCTAGGTCTGCCTCGCTTTCTCTTTCCCCCCTATAGGGGACCAGTCTAGTGCACCCTGAGCGATGCAGGCTGGGTTCCGTCTTAGAGTGTGACCGATCCACTGCCGTTTGCTTCTAGCGACCTGTCCTCTAATTGTCTTTTCGCCTGCCATAGTCCAGAAATCCAGAGAGCGGCATTTGACACTGTTTAGGGCCAATAGATAGATGTTCGTATGCTTAATCCGTATACGATAGAGTGTCTTAATAATTTTTATATATTATACTTCTAAAGATTCTATCTCCTTGAAGCGGCCCTGTACCGGTCGCTAGGGACTGTCACAGCGCGGAAATATGTGACAAGTCCTCGCTGCTCCTTCTGAAGCGAGATGCCGATATCCTTTTTTATTTACTCATTTTATCTGTCGCGGTCAAATTGCGTAAACCGCCACACACCAAAACCACCCTCCACGGCTCCACATCGAATTTGAATTTGGAATAATGGCGTATTTTCGACTGTCAATCGAGTTGTACCATTCAACACTTTCCCGCGGGGAAACTCCTTGAAATGTTATGCTACAGAATAAGCTATTGATATTCTGGATACGAGAGATGAGTAGAAGCAAGGTTCTTGTACAGATTCCGTTTAAATTCTTTAAATAGTTCATTGTTTTGACCGAAATATAATTTATACTTCAACATTATAAACTGTTAAAATTTAATACAATGTTTTATGGTGTCAGAATTATTTTCGCGACAGCTGTTTCGCCAATCGATGTTGACATCATCAGATGTGACTACGCGAGCATGCCAACATCGGTTAGCGAAACAGCTGTCGCGATTTTTTTTTTTTTTTTTTAATTTTAACAGAAATTCTTTACTAATAGAAATTTATATTTACTTTTAGATAAACTTAACTTAAGTTTATTACGGAATTATTATGAATATAATATTATTATGGAATTCCACAGTGTTAACTTAAGACGTTAACATTGTGGAATTCCATAATGACGGATTTTTTATGAATTAAAACACTGTTTTTTCCATTTTTGAGTGTATTTTTCTCGACATGTTTCGAAGGCTTACACTGTCATCATTGGGTGAACTATGTAAACTATAAAGGCAGAAACATACTATTAACACGCCACGCCACCCGATGCCACGTGATGCGTGTTGAGTCGAATTAAATTGTATTGTTTTCTATGAACAGAATCACACTACGAACACCCGACGCGACGCCATGCGCGCACACGCCACCCGATCCAGACGAGCTAGATCGACGTGTTGCCGGTGGTGGGAGTTAACACGCCACGTCGCGTGTTAATAGTATGTTTCTGCCTTAAGTTTTGTGTTATAAACTCAAAACTGGAAAAACAGTGTTTTAATTCATAAAAAAATCGTAGTTATACTGGTTTTTACTGTTTCTTGAAAAATAATGTAAAACTCCATTTCAAATAATACCAACCTTCGTGGCATAGTGACAAGAGCTACGACTGCCACACGGAAGGTCCCGGATCAGATTCCCGACGATGGCAGCGTGATTATCACACTGTCTTTGGTAACTAATTAACTAACTAATCATCATGCCGTGTCACTGGAGGGATAGACATCGAGGATGGACCGCCATTTCGCTCTGTCCTGACATACCTCTCTAGGGTCCTCTACATTCATTTATCGTAATTTGCATGCTCGTCGATTTTTCCGACTTCGAATGTGGCCGCCTTTGAGTATTTGATTAACTTGATCTGGTGTAAAATTGACAATAAAATGGCTATATATAATATGTATTTGTTATCATTCACATGTCATGATAATCAATATAATAGCTAAAAAATATATACGAGTATACGGTAATTGAGTTCAAACGATCTGTTTAATACAGAAAAAAAATACTAAAGAAAACGTCTGTTTTCTAGAAGTTTTATAATATTTCATGTGAATGACATGTTTCGCTTGTCTAAGGGATTTTTAAATTAAAAGCATTTTAGGTCAAGGTAAATATCAAATTTTAAACTTGAAACACTGTTATTACGTATCACAAGGTTACATTATGTACATGACAGAGGACTGCACAATGGAGTTCTACTCCCGACCCTTATGTATGGACGTGAAGCGTTAAGTTAGCAGAATAAGGGTTGAAGTAGGATAAATGCCCTAGAAATGAGGTCACAAAGAAGAATGTGCGGAAAAAAAACAGTGTATGATAGAATATCTTATGATGAAGTAAGAAAGAAATGTAAGGCGTCCTAAATAAAATTAAAAAAGGGTCACTTCGATGGTTTGGACAGATGGAGCAAATGGATGAGGGAAGAATGGTTAAAAAGATGTAGTGTGAATGGAAAAACAGGGCGATTAACGCCAAGGAAGACATTGCATGACCAAATTAATCAATGACTGAAATGCGTCCATGTTCGAAGTAGGAACAATCGACGAGCATGCATGTCGTAATGTGTGAATGTCGAATAGTTATGTTAGTATAAAACAGTGTGGCGATCATTTTTCTTTGCCCACTGATTCCGGGAAAACTGAGTGATGGTTAGTTAGTTAGCATTTTTTTAAATGAATTTTTCTTAATGATAGTTTCGTTATTTTGTTCATAACACTTTAATTTGCAAAGCAACTTATTATATTTGCTAATTAATACGAATAAAAACGTCAATTTTTTTGAAGTTTCATTATATTTTATGGGAATGACATGTTTCGCCCTTCTAAAGTATTATCAAATATCCCCATAAAATATAATAAAACATCTAGAAAAGCAGTTCCATGCTTGACTCTTCTACATAAGACACCGTTAAAGAACACCATTGTGCACCACTATCTAAGCTTTGGATAGGCTTTTACTTTGCGATTACAATTTTAATTGAACTAAAAAAAGTTAGAAAAACAAATATACGAGTATGCTTTCAATTGGAACTCTAGATTTAATTTCGCGCCATTTAAAATTGGAACATAAAAATACAATTGAATATGCACGTTCTCTCGCGATCGGATATATTCTACTGGTTTTTTGTATGCTAAACACGAAATGTAAGGTTTTAAGAAATATATTTACATATTTTCTTTTCATTGTTGAATATAATAATTGAATAGTCCATTGTTTTGGCCGAAACACTATGATACTTCAACATTATTACTATCAAAATTTATAACACTGTTATAATATCAAAAAATATTTTTATTCACTTAGAATGTCGCAACAGCTGTTTCGCCAACCGATGCTGACATCATCAGGTGTTACAAAAAAAATACAACATTGTGAATGTATACAAACACTTGTAGACAAATACTGGGTTTAACCCATTGCGGGTTAGTCATTTTTAAGGATTAATTTTATCTCGATAGAGACGAAGATGTAAATTGTTTTTTGGAAACAGAATATGGTGGTCGAGGCGTTTACAGGACTTATGACCAGTTATTGGTTGGGTAAAGCGATCGCTTTATGTAATACAACTTTCCCCACTCCGCCCTTCTTACGACCACCACGTCTGACAAATTTTTGAAAGATGTATTATATGCTAATATGTTGAGGAACACTTTACATATTTTTGTTCAATCTACACTAGCGCCATCTATTAGGATTAGGTGTAAGGGTTAAATAGAAAATCTTTATTAATGCAATGTGAAAGGCTACACAATTATCTTACATTGCTAGATAACGCCTGAATATGGCTCTCCAACAACACCTGATGATGCCAATATCGGCTGGCGAAACAGCTGTCGCGACATTCTCAGTGAATAAAAATAAATTTTAACAGTATAATAATTGAGTTAATTAAAACAAGTGTATCTCTGTATCGAATTTAAACATGAGTTGCATATAAATATTTTTAAACTGGCTATACCCAATATACCGGCTCTTTCCGACTAATGTCTTGCTAGGGATGCTGAGCTACTAGTCACTCGAGAGGAGACGAAACATTCATTTGGGTATTCACTTCTTTCGACTGATAGGCGGTTGTATATACAACTAAGAAATCCTGAGTGATGAAGGTCTGTTCGTCCCTGTTAATTATCTTCGACAAAGGGGGCATAGATTGTTTTATCTCCCACGATGCAGAACCAACCTGATAAAGGTTATGCCGGTAGATAGATCTTTGCTTAATCCTGTCACCTCGGAGTTTGACGTATTTTGTGACAGTGAAGCACACCTGAGAGAAGCTACACTATCACAAAATACGTGAAACTCCTTTATAATAATTGTTTATTCATTTTATTAATTTGTCATGTATTATGAATATCATGTTCTTTTTATTATTTTATTATGTATCTCTAACTCGTATCTCTAGTGTATTGGAAAATAATTCTGTAATGCTTTGGATATATTTAAATTAATACATGAAATGAAATATGGTGTAAATGTGGATCAAGTTTTTTTTAGAAGCTTATATTCCAAAAAAGTTATTTTATCCAGTTTTATGACTCTGGAAATTCGCCATTCGTATATTCTCTATTTGCTATGGTAAAAACAAATCAAATAATTTTAATTTTCAAATATATTACAAACAAATATTAAAGATTAAATCATATTGAGAACAGGTAATATATAATATATAATACCAGGAACGCATGACAGATGGTTCGACTTTAGGAAGACAAGATACTTTCTAAAGTTAATAGTATTTTTCTTCTTAACGTACTTTCGCAAATACGAAAGACGTGAAGAGAATGGAGCTTCGAAAATAGTTATTGGAAACTAGAATTCATTAATGAAAGCGAAAATGCCCGATCACAATTGAGTTTGATCCCAACCCTATGTATTGAAGCGAAGCGTGGAACTAGCAGAATAAGAATGAGAGCAGAATAAATGCGGTAAAGATGAGGTCCCTTAGATGTGTGGTAGAACTATGTACGGACAACATTTCAAATGCTGAACAAAATTATGAAAGGATCACTGCGTTGGTTCGGACGTATTGAGCGCATGGATGGAGAAAGAACGGTTAAGAAAGTATACGTAACGATGTCAATGGACGTGGTAGACCGAGGAAAACATGCCATGATCATATAAATCACATTTTAAAGGAAACCAACCTTTAAAATTTGTAAGAAGTCGGAGGAATCGTCGTACGTGCATGACTCGTTGTAAGAATGTGGAGGAAGCTAGAGACGTGTGTCAGGATAGAGTAGTGTGGCGGTCCATTCTCCGTGCCTGCCCCGGGGGTAGAAACGGCGTGAGTGTTTGTTGTTATTGTAATAGTTTTTTCTCCTTATTTATTGTTTCTTGAATAATGATATAAAACTCCATATTAAATAATTAATTCGAATGAAAACGTCAGTTTTCTAGAAGTTTTTTTATATTTTATGGGAATGACATGTCGAAACATGGAATAAAATTCTGCAATGCTTTGGATATATTTAAATTAATAAATGAAATGAAATATAGTGTAAAAGTGGATCAAGGGTTTTTAAAAAGCTTATATTCCAAAACTGTTATCTTATCCAGTTTCATGACTATGGAAATTCAAATCAGTTTATTTTTCAAATATATTTATAACAAACAAATATTAAAGATTAAATCATCTATTGAGAACAGGTAATATATAATAAATAATACCAGGAACGCATGAGAGATGGTTCGACATTAGGAATACAGGGCGAACCCTTCTGAGCATTATTAAATGTTTCATTTGATAATGCCTTAGAAGATCGAAACATGTCATTCCCATAAAATATAATAAAACTTCTAGAAAACTGACGTTTTCATTCGTATTAATTATTTAATATGGAGTTTTACATCATTGTTCAAGAAACAATAATTAAGGAGAAAATACTAACATTTAGATGGTTTGGACAAATGGAATGAATGATTGAATAAAGAATGGTAAAAAAGTATATGTTAACCGAAGACAAAGGAAAACGTGGCAAATCAATCAAATGTTTATGTCGGCCACAGGATGTTGAAGAAATCGACGTAGGTACATTACACGATGTATGGATGTAGAGGAAGCAAGAGTTGGTCAGGACAGAACAAAGTAGGAGTCTTTTTTTTCTTTTTTTTGTCGTTATTATCAAATGCGACATTTGATAATGCCTTAGAAAAGCAAAACGTGTCATTCCCATAAAATTTAATAAATCTTCTAGAAAACTGACGTTTTCATTCGTATTAATTAGTATTATTTCCATTAGCTGTGTTATAATATGTAGAACCGTGATAATTCTGCGTATATTAATAATTTTCCAACGATTTTCTTGTCGAGAGATTAAGGCTGTTAACTCGCGTTTCTCTTCACTGTTCCTAATTCATTTACAAGTACTCTACTCAGAAAGGATAATCACATTTTATTTTTGCGTTTAAATATATGAGCCAGGGATAAAAACTGAAAATATACGGGAATCAAAATGTGTCAGTGGCTGCGTAGATTTCTGCAATATCCTTAGTTAAGATCAGAAGAATCTAGAGATAAATATAATGATAAAAGTAATTATAATATAATAATAATAAATTGGATGATTTATAGAGCGCCATTTTTATGAATTAATCATCTCAAGGGCACTGTAGCTCCATTTTATGAACTAGTTGAAGATAAATATTTTAGTTAAAGTGAAAATTTTGGTTCAGAATAAAGATTTTGATAAAAATAAAGATTTTGTTAAAAATAAGCATGTTGTTATAAATAAACATTTAGTTAAAAATATTAAATAAAAAATTTTAATGAACGTTTTGTAAAGAGTAAACATTTTTGTAAAAAATAAACATACAGTTGAAAATAAACATTTTTGCTAAAAATAAACATTTTGTCAAAATAAACATTTTGTCAAAATAAACATTTAGTTATAATAAACATTTTGTAAAAAACAAACATGTACGAAGTATGCAACCTTGATGAACATTTCAAAGTCTAAAGTTATGGTATTTGAAAAGGAAGAATGTACGACGGATTGTGACATAAGTGCGAACGGTGAGAAATTAGACCAAGCTACCAAATTTGTTTATCTGGGAAGCATGTTTACAAGAGATGGAAGAATGGAGAAAGATATCGGAAGAAGGGTTGGGTACAAAAGTCTGCATTCAATGCAGCAGCAAGACTGATAAGGGATGTACCAAAGAGTTGTCACATAACACAGCATCTTAAGGAGCTCCACTGGATGAAATGTCCAGAAAGGATACAATACAAGCTCTGCTGGGCGGTCTATGGTATAAGGCGTTGCATGGAATGGCATAAGCTTATATATCTGAACTCTGCATCAGCGAGAATCTGAATGCTAGACAGTCTACATTGCGATCAGCTAAGTCTTCTGCGATCGGTAGATTGACTGTGCCAAAACGCTGTCCAAGCACAAACTTTGGCGACCGAGCCTTCGCGGTAGCCGGCCCTTCAGCCTGGAACAATCTTCCAGCAGATCTTAAGTGCATTGAGAATCAATCCGAGTTTAGATCGAGACTCAAAACGCATATTTTCAAATTATCATTTTCTGACAGGAATGGCTGATCGACTACGCCAGGTGCAGCCCTCATACTAAATATATTTATTATTATTGTTATCATTTTTTTTTATCTAGTCGATAAAACGGAGCATTTTCTACAGCGCCCTTGAGATGAGTAATTCATAAAAATGGCGCTCGATAAATTATCCAATTTATTATTATTATATAAAATAAATGGTGTACTCAAAGTCATCACTGCAAATAGAAATAAATCGACTGAAATAAAGATGGCAGTGCACAATGGAGTTCTATTTCCGACCCTTAACTGAATAGTATGACGGTCTATCCCCTCTGCCTACCCCTACGGGGAAACGACGGGATGGTTGATTAGTTAGTTTAATTGTATTACTCATTTTTTTTTAATATATTGAATCCAAGCAGTGACGCATTTAAATAACTGAAAATTTTTGAATGTTTTCTATAATATTTGTTTTCTCTTATTTATTATAATGTAACTAGCTATTATAACTAAGTAACCATTAAATTCATTGTTTTATTTAATTTTTATCCATATTAAATAAATATATCGATTTAAATCTTCTGTTTTCTAGAAGTTTTAATATATTATTTGTGAATGACATGTTTCGCCTGTCTACTGCATTATTAAATGAAAATTTATAAAGCTTTTTAAACTTGTGAAACATGTCATTCAAAACTTCTAGAAAAATACGTTTTTATTCGTATTAATTAAGGTTATAAACCACTTTTTTCTAGCTTTATTTTTCACGTACCGCCACTCGGAGTATAAAATGAAGTAGCAAAAGCCTTAATATTACGTTCTAATAAGATTTCGAAAGCATTAATCCTCTGTGAGATGAAAAGAGGACCAAAAATACTTAGAATAGTCAAACTCTGATGTTAGTAGGCAATACGGGGTATAAATGGATTATTGTTTTGATATTTTAGCCTAACCTCATTAGCATATTCATGTTTTCTGTTCAATTTATATATAATATTAAAGTATGTTATGTATGGAAGTGAAAGTGGCTCTAAGTTACTCATCAGGAATACCAAACTTTTAATATATAAGACTATCATAAGATCGGTAGTCACCTACGGCTGTGAGACATGGTCTCTAACGCAGAGAGAGGAAGGCAGGCTGCCAGTTTTTGAAAGGAAAATACTGAGAACCCACGCTGGAGGATGGGACTTACAGAATTTAAAGAAACCTTGAACTTGAAGAACTAATTAACCAGGAAACAGTAGTGAGATTCTGTAAGTCTCAACGCCTACGGTAGGCTGGCCATGTGGAAAGAATGCCAGAGGGTAGAACACCACAAATTATATCCAGATGGGTGCCTCGCGAAAAGAGACTGGGAGAAAATGGAAGGAGCTGGGGAATGGAGAGAGATGGCCAGAGACAGAAGTCAGTGGAGGACCGTTGTGTTGGAGGCCAAGTCCCACACCGGGATGTAGCGCCGAGAAATGAATGAATGAATGAATGAATGATGTATGGAAGTGACACATGGATCCACATGGGAGTTCGGAGTTCCCAAGATTGAAGTGCAGCCGAAAGGCCCACTGTGTGGCGATGACAGAAAGGCCATTTTTAAGAAACGTGCAGACAGCAAAGCCCCGGTGTTTTCCGGACCAAACCATGGCAACGACTGAAAACGGCAAGACCCTCCCGATACAATGAGACCACTCCCAGGTTTCTACCCCCACCACACGGGATTTACCGGCCTTTCAAAACTGCACTGTCTGTTTTGCCGCACCTTGTATGTTAATTATGTAAAAGGAACTAGAAATAGTGGAAGACCGAGGAAAACGTGGCACGATCAAATAAATTAAATATTAAATATCGGCCACATGAGGTGTCGGAGAAATGCATAAAACGATCAATGAATGAAAAATTCTATTGATTTCTTGTTACCATGTGGTCCACACCAACCCCTCACAGCGTTCAACCCCTGGAATACCCCTAGTTTATACATTTATAATGATGTTACCTGATATCTGTTCCTTGGAGCTTCTGATCTTACCGAATATATAAATTCTTATGAGTTATAACTGAGAGATGATTGTCAATACACGTTAAACTTACTCATGACACATGTTTTACGAGATTATGACGTCAAAATTTACATATATAAATATATATTTAACTTATTAAACGCTAAGGAATTAACACTGTGGAATTCCATAGTAATATATTAGGAAATTGAAAATAACTTTGTTTAATGATCCACTTATTATTAAAAAAATATATATTAAAAAACACGATACGTTTCGGAGGAAACCTATATTTTCAGGTGTAAAAATATAATAAATACTAAACAAAATCAAAAAATCACTTCCTCGTGACATCAAACCAGTATTTTATACATAAAACAACCTTGGTCCTCTCCTTTTAAATTCTTAACAAAAAACAGATATTTGTGAAAAAAGTGGTGTATGTAAAATTAAATGTAAAGATTGTGATGCTTTTTACGTAGGCAAAACAGGACGAAATTTTAAATACGTATCAACTAACACAAACAAGCTTTCACCAAACATACTACTTTTTCTGAGATGGCTAACCATTGTATTGAATTTGACCATAGTTTCGATAAAAATGACACAAAATTTCTACACACAGTTAACAATAGCAATAAATTAAACAAACTTGAAAATTTAAAAATCCTCAAGTCGGTGAAATTGGGTGAAAACATAATTAATAATCAGATTCCTCCTTTTACTCCTTTCTCCTTAAATACTTTGTATACATTTCATACTCGTATCCCAAGTTCCCACTCCCAATCAAAAGCAAATTAATCATTTATTAATTTCTATATAAATTATGTATTTTCAAATGTATGTTTTTTCTAAATTACAATTCTATTTTTATATTTTTTATATTATCATCATGTATATTTATTATTTAGTATTATTTATTAGTTTTTGTTGTTAAAAAATAATTACAAGAACTTATAACAAATAGCCCAGGTTAATTTTTATATTTGAATTATTGTATCGAATTTTAAATGCGAATTTTAAATTAGTCTTTCTTTGTTTAGTTTTTATTATATTTTTACACCTGAAAATGGAGGTATCACTTCGATTACTCCGACTCCTTACGTGGCCGATATCTAATATTTGATTGATTTGATCATATCACGTTTTCCTAAGTCTTCCTCAATTTCTTGTTAAATTTGCATGGTTAACGTAAACTTAATTTATCATAGTGGAAGCTCGAGTGACTGCTTTGACTGGCATACCGAAGGTCCTGAGTTCGATTCCCAACGATGGCGGTGTGGTTGTCACACTGTCTTTGATCTGGTGTAGAATTAACGTGAATATATGGGTATAGATTATCTACCTATCACATGACATGAGAATCAATATAATAGCTAAGAAAAATTATCAAAATCAAATCAAATCAGTTTATTTTCTCAAAAGATATTTATTACATACAATTATTTTAGTTTTAGACATCTATTGAGATCAGGTAAAATATAATAAATATAATACCAGGAACACATGAGAGATGGTTCGACATATTTGTCTTCTGAACGTACTTTCACGAATATGAAAGACATCGATCTCCGAAGCGATCATGTTCAGTATTTTGATGGATTGTTCTCATCATCACCACATTATGCAGTAATTGGGTTAAAACGACTTGTTGAATAGAAAAAAAAAAAACTCTTTATGGCTGTCCATCCTTTCTGCCTACCCCTCCGTAGAAGCTGCGCGTTGGTTAGTTAGTTATAATAAATATATTACGTTCACGTTAAACCACTGCTTAGAACGTTTACGTATATTCTTTGTTCAACTGATTACCCGCACAAAGGTGGTAGATATGTCAATATTACACTAAATCTTAGGTTTGCCTCCCCCACGCTGCCCCCGCAACTAGGGTAGGGGGTGAGTGAACATGGTACAGATCCAGCCTCCACCCCCGAGTCCCGAAATAGCTTTTAAATTGTTGCTAAGTACCAGTTTCACGATAATTTGCATTTTCGTTTGTGATAACGATTTCAAAAGACATATGATATGTACAATGAAGAGATATGCGAAAAATATGTATGGGTACATACAGTGTGTTTAAACGTATATTTACCTAACTTATTGAACGATAAGGCATTCTTCTTCTTAAGTTTCAATCCTGGGATTGGTTTGCAGCAAAGTTTATTAATATCTTTACTGGTTCTTGGGATGCAACTTGGGCCTAATACTTAGGAAATTTAAATAACTTTACAACATTTTGAATGTATACAAATATTTGTAGACGAATACTGGATTTTACCCATTGCGGGTTATCAATTCAAGAAATCAATTTTATCTCAATAGAGACGAAGATGCAAATTGGAAACAGAATATGGTTGATCGAGGTGTTTACAGGACTTATGACCTGTCATAAAAAGATCTTCTGCTTAATGTTTAAAATACGATTTTCATAGATGGCGTTAGTGTGTAGATTGAAAAACTATCATGTAAAGGGTGGTGTTACAGATTAACATATATACAACTTCCAAAAAATTGTCAGATATGGTGGTCATAAGAAGGGCGGAATGGGGAATGTTGTTAAACATAAAGCGATCGCTCAACCCAGCAAATGACAGGTCATAAGTCCTGCAAGAGCCTCGGCCACCACATTCTGTTCCCGGAAAAACAATTTACATCTTCGTCTCTATTGAGATAATTAATGAAATAACTTTGTTTAATCCACTATATATTAGAAAAATATAACTAACTAACTAACTAATCATCACGCCGTCTCCCCGAAGGGGTAGGCAGAAAGAATGGACTGCCACACTTTTCTTTTCTGACATATTTCTCTCGATTCCTCAACATTCATACATCGTGTCATGCACGCGCGTCGATTTATCTGACTCCTCACGTGATCGACATTCGATATTTGATTTATTTGATTGTGCCACGTTTTCCTCGGTCTTCCTCTATTTCTGGTTCCATTTATATCATTAACATATAATTTTTTTACCATGCTTTCTTCATTCATTCTTTCCATATGTCCAAACCATCTTAATGATCCTTTCATTATTTTGTTCATGATACCATCATTCGCACGGCATTCACTTCTTATATTTTCATTCGACACTCTATCATACACAGAGTATCCACACATTCAAGAGATCTCATTTCTACTGCATTTATTCTATAATACTTTCATCCTTCTTTTGCCAGTTCCATGCTTCGTTTCCTTACATAAGGGTCGGTAGAAGAACACCATTGTGCACTGCCATTCTAGCTTTTTTGGATAGATTTTTGTTAACTTTAATTGCACCATTCACTTTGTTGCCTGCCCCAACCCTTCTTTCAATATCCCTCTCCACTCACCCATATCTTGTAAACATACTACCTAAATACACCAACTCAACTACTTGCTCCAAATTTTCACCATTCACGCTAATGTTGCAGAATGTCATGGTTTCTTCCTTGCGAATGATATTGTTATAAACAAAATAATGAAAAAATGGGGCCCCGCAAGGTGACCCCTCTCCCACGGCGAGGAGTTCTATCCCCTCAAAGGTCCGCCCCTTTAACTAGGTTTGTCTACGGTATTATAATTCGTACGAAATAAATCAAAAAATAATTATTTAAGAAAAGAAAGGGGTGTGACGTCACTATCCGAAGTCGCCATGTTAGTTTTATAAAATAAATTTGGACCGATCCATCAGCCGCCCGTTTATGACAGGCAGAATGAAGAGCCGCCGCTGACACAGTATAAATATTGGTCATTTTTAAATTGTTTGGTTTCCAAATTGACCGCCGCTGTCCCAATATCGCGGCGACACTCGGGCCGCGGTCACATTCTAATCACGCCGCGCTCCCGGCCCGCCAGGGACCCGCGCTTGGAATGTGAATCTAAAAATCAATTATTTATAGCCGACACGACGTGATGTATCCCCGGTAATTAAAAGCTTCGCCGTGATTCCGCTCGATGGCGCTACATGTCCACCGCAGGAAAAACGCTTAAATACGTCCTGATTTTGGTCTAGTGGTTTCATTTCATGCGTTTTTTCTATTCGTAATTAACTAACTAACCATCGCGCCATTTCATTCATTCTTATTCAAATTCAATTATCAATTCAGTTAAATTCTCTTAAAATTCTGTCAATCATGTTGACAGTTGAAGGCATATTATTTGAGAACAGGTAAAATACCAGGAATGCTTGGGAGACGATTTGACTTTAGAAATACGAGATACTCTCTAAAGTCAAGAGTATTTGACTTCTGAGATCGTGTTTAGCAATTTGATTGCTCTACCCACCGGCATCACCAAAAGCAGGTTGGTTCTGCATACTGAAAGATAAAACAGTATCTGCTGACGTTGTCAAAGATAACCATATGGAACAAAAAGACTCATCGATTTTTGCGACCTCAAATGAAGCCGTCCTTTAATAATCTTTTAATTTGGTCACGCCATGCTTTCCTCGGTCTTTCACAGCTTTACATTCCACTCACACTGCTTGTATACTGCTTTATAACCATACTTCTCTCGTCCATTCGTTCCATATGTCCAAACCATCTCGGGGATATTTTATTTTATTTTACATAGATAGACCGGTATATAGGTACTAACTATTAAGTGACTTTATATAATAGCAATCATTTAACAACAACAACAACAAACCATCATGCCGTTTTCCGCAGGGGTAGGTAGAGAGAATGGACCGCCATACTACTCTATCCTGACACACCTCTCCAGCTTCCTCCACATTCATACAACGAGTCATACACTCACGTCGATTCTTCCGATTTCTAACATGCCCAACCTTAAATTTTTTATTGATTTGGTCATGCCATGTTTTCCTCGGTCTACCTCGACTCCGTACTCCATTTACATCGTTAACGTATACTTTCTTAACCATTATTTTTCCATCCATGCGCTCCATATGATCATTTATAGTATGTATGTAAACATTGTATTCATAAATTTTACTTATTAAACTAACTAACTAACCATCACGCCGTTTCCCCGGAGGGATAGGCAGGGAGGATGGATCGCCACATAACTCTCGCGCCTCTTCTACATTCACACATTGTGACATGCACGCTCGTTTATTGTTCCTATTTCGAACATGCCCGCCTTATAGCAATTGACTAATTTGGTCATGCCTTGGCCTGCCTTGACTTCTTTTACCATTCACACTACATGATCTTTGATATATCCAATTTAACTAGTTCCAGGTATTCTGGTGTTCATCTCTAATTGTTTTAACAATGTATTGGGCCATGTCAATTATCTTGAATTCATAGTGTTATACCATAAACAGAAGAGCGTTTGACTTTCCCTTCATTTGAAACAGGCGAAACATATCATTAACATAAAATATAATAAAACTACAATAAAACAGACATCATTTCTATTCATTATTATATTTACTACGGAGCTATCATTTTTCAAGTAAAGGCCATGCCACACTGTTGTAAACAAGCTCTCCACAGGGGTCACCTTTGTGGAGCCCACGTTTGGTGTGGCATCCACAGTAGCCACCATTTTCGTTCAATACGTCCGCACTCCACCGATGCGCGATGCCGCTATGCAACTGACCTTGACTGGTGGAATGTGGATCGCCACATTGTGGAATGCGTGTTTACAACGGCGGGATCCACACGCTACTATGCGCGTCCGTCCACAAAGGTTGTTGAAGGTCGAACGAATTTTTGTTTCAAACAAGTGTCTACACAGTTTTAAACCGCCGGTGGAGACCGATGTGGAGAGCTTGTTTAAAACAGTGTGGCACGGCTTTAACAATAAATTAACACTATGACCCCCGACCGAATACACATAAAACTTATCCCGGTATCCGGCCCATTTTTGTGAAAATTCATGTTTTGTGAAGGGTTTCTTAAAAATATTAAAATTATAAAAATTAATTGAAACTTCTCGTATTTATTTTAATCACTTTAATATATCATTTTTGTACATTATTTTGCTAACATTAGCATTTATGGAGAGCCACATTGCAATGTTTGCACATATACAGGGTTTCACTCCTGGCCTTGGAAATATCTAGGTTTGGAATGGTTCGAGTAGTTGCTATTCATAGAAATACGAAAAAAGTTATATTAGAAATCACAAGAATAAAATGCACATTTTTAGACCACTGTTAACCACATGAAAACACGGGACCGAGATACATAGCTTAGTTATACAATCACGTGATTACACATTTTATTAGCATTTTTGCAGCAATGATATAGAAAAAAATGCCTTACCCTTTCGACGCAAATGAAATATATGACAAAACAAAACACAGTTTCTATCGTTTCTCCCAAAGTATTCATTAGCCGATTATAAATCAAGGGAATCAACAAAAAATGAAGCCAAATGAACAAAATTTATTCCCGCGTAACGATCTCGCCGTCTCCCGGCTAATCAGGCCGGCTAACCCCACGGTTATAAATGCGCCATTTTAAAAAACAAAACATGTTCCTACCCTCTCGTAAATATCAATTTGTTCCGACGATAAAACATAAACCCCATCGCGGAACGTACCACGAAATGACCCGCACATAAACAGACAATAAAACATATTATATATACGTACTTTAGTTACTTACGTACTATTTCGTATGTGCCTACATGTACTCATTGTAAAATCTTTCAGATCTTTTAAGGAATCAATATGTACTGTATAACATCGTTTATCCGGACGTCAGTTAACCGGAACGTCAATTATCCGGACCAGACGATGAAGCCCAAAAAGACGAGGAAATCTCGTTAAAAAAAATCTCTGATTATTTTTCCAGTACTGTATATTTATTTCGTATATTATGTGTCGCAATATAGATGTTAGCTTTTTCCTTTTCGAAATTTTGCCCCCCCCCAGAATCCTTGGGGCAGACCGTTGGGATGGTGTGAGATTCTGAACATAGTTCTGACGGTGTGAGATTCATGCATACTGCCGGTGATGACTTATGGGATGAAAACTATGACCCTCACCAAGAGAAATGTAGAGAGATTAAGAGTCACGCAGCGTTCCATGGAAAGACATATGCTCGGCGTCAGTCTCCGAGATAAAATCAGAAATGAGGAGATTAGACGCCGAACAAAAATAACGGACATCATGGAACGACTAGCAAGACTGAAGTGGCAATGGGCGGGTCATGTGGCGAGACAGAGTGAGGATAGATGGACCCAGAAAATAATAAGGTGGAGACCATGGGAGAATAGGAGAAACGTCGGCAGGCCGCAAAAAAGGTGGGCCGACGACATTGCTGCCGTGGGGGGGAAATTTGGCTACGACTGGCAGGAGATAGAGACGAGTCGAATGGAAGGGAAGAGGCCAATGTCCAGCAGTGGACCGATGAAGGCTGCCGAAGAAGAAGAAGAAGAAGTATATTTATTTAGGAACTCCTTATTAAAATTAATATACTGATAATAACCCTTATCATTCCATTATTTTTAGATATTGTTTGTCAGCCAACTCTAATTTAAATAATGTCAAAATATTTTTATTGATAGGTAGTTACAAAAAATAACCTTAAAAATTCATTTGTTATGATTTATTCTTCAAATAAAAAACTGTTTACAAAAAACATTATGGACAACTTATAGTTTTGCATAGTATGGTACTTTTTAAAAAAATCTCCAGAATGGAGACCAGGTTTTCTGGAACAGGTCTCACAAAACCACACTGTTTGCCGTCTTCCCCCTGCAATCTTTCTGTTACTGCTCACAGTACAGTCTTTAGAACCTTTGTCCAGTTTCGCAATGAAGTGGGGCTTGTACTCTAATCGCTCCTCTGCATCACGTGTAACGTGAAGTTCCCGCCATTTTAGGCTATGTGAATTTGCAAGGATTATTTTATAGTAAAATAAAAACGGAAAACAGTCAAAATCTTATCACAAGAAACAACGACACGTGTCAAGTTTTGCGCGCGTAAACACACTGCGCACAAGTCTTATCTTGTCGGCCGCCAGCCGACAACTGAGTTGTAGCGTAGATATATTATAGATATGTCGGCTAGCATTCGATAAAGGAGTGGTAAGGGATAAACTGACGTTTTCATATATATTAATCATTATTGATTGCTTCTTAAACAATGGTGTAATGTCAAACTCCATATTATATAATTAATAAACGTTTATTTTCTAGATAATTTATTCTATTATTTGAGAATGGCATCTTTCGTCTCGCTAAGGCATTAATGTCAAATGATAATAAAGATTTGATACCGATTCGAAAACTAGAAGATGAAACCATTTCTATTTTTGGCGGAATATACGATACCTATATTTTGTTCATCGCCATTTGATGTAGCTATAAAAATACATAGGTTGCAGGGCGCTTGAGATATCCACGAGACAGTCTTATTTCAAGCTACGTGCAAGTGTTTATTATATCGTTTATGGGCAGTTAATTCTTATTATTGTTATCAATATTAATACCGGGCGGGTTTTAACGGTACCCCAAAAAGATTACAGGAAGATTATGGTATTGCGTAGATACGGGTTATGGCGGATGAGAAGGAATACGTATTCAGAATTTGAGGCACAGGACCAACGAAAGACGCCTGAAAATACGCGTGATCAAAATAATTAACAAAAAAATGATAACTAATGGTGGAACGAGGATAGACAACCTTCATGGAAGAGTGGCAAGTGTTATGATATCCAATCTGCCTCTTGTGACACCGGTGGGAAGAGCAATTAGTCTGCTGAACGCGGTCTCCTCGGAGATCGACGTCTTTCATGTTAGTGAAAGTACGTTCAGGGGGCAAATACTATTGACTTTAGAAAGTATCTTGTCTTCCTAATGTCGAACCATCTCTAATGCGTTCCTGGTACTTTGTTGTATTTTTATAATATTTTAATTGTACTTAATAGATGCCTTAAACATTTTCCTGTTTGTAATGTCTTTTGAGTTAATAAACTGATTTGATTTGATTTGATGACTGCCACACCGAATCCCGAATTCGCGTGTTCGATTTCTCAGCAGTGTGATTGTAGGCAGAGAGAATGGACCGCCACACTACTATATCCTGTCACACTTATCTAGCTTCCTTCACATTCATACCGCGAGTCACACACGCACGTTGATTCTTCCGACTTCTAACATGACCAACCTTTAAAATTTGATTAATTTGGTCATGCCATGTTTTTCTCGGTCTGCCTCGACTCCGTAATCCATTTACATCATTAACGTATACTTTCTTAACCATTCTTTCTCCATCCATGCGCTCGATATGTCTGAACCAACGCAGCGATCCTTTCATAATTTTGTTCATAATACCTTCCGCTCTACATTTCTTTCTTATTTCAGCATTTGAGATTCTGTCGTATATCGTTCTACCACACATACGTCTTAGAGACCTCATATCTACCGCATTTATTCTGCTCTCATCCTATTATAATAAATAATCAAATATATTTAACTTCAAATATATTTAACTGAAGAGATCATGTGGAAAGAGCATGTTCTGAAAGAGTACACATACGTCTTAGGGACCTCAAGTAACTAGACTAACTATATCATATTATATTTGAAATTAAACATATATTTGGTTTGGTACCGTTCTTTCGAACCCCTGTAAATCCAAAAGCCTTATTAGAGCAAAAAGGGTTAAATCTCACGATGATTAAACGTTATGGAGGGGGGTCTCCACCCTCTGTGCTGCGGGAAATATTGCGTACTTAATGAAAATACATTCTTCATATATATACTAATAAAAAAATAATTACGTTTGCTTTCCATCGTATATTATAACTAACTAACGAACAACCTAACTATCACGTCGTATTTTTGAGGTGGTAGGTGAAATAATTATTTATTTTAAATCATAATATGAATAGGCGAGAGGGATATTGAAAGAAGGGTTGGGGCAGGCAACAAAGCGAATGGTGCACTAAAAGTTGTCATCACGAACAAAAACCTATCCAGAAAAGCTAAAATGGTAGTGCACATTGGTTTTCTTGTACCGACCCTTATGTATGGAAGCGAAGCATGGAACTGGCAAAAGAAGGATGAAAGTAGAATAAATGCAGTAGAAATGAGATCCCTTAGACGAATGTGTGATACTCTGTGTATGATAGAGTATCGAACGAAAATATAAGAAGTGAATGCGGTGCGAATGATGGTGTCATGAACAAAATAATGAAAGGATAATTAAGATGGTTTGGACACATGGAAAGAATGAATGAAGAAAGAATGGTAACAAAATTATATGTTAACGATGTAAATGGAACCAGAAATAGAGGAAGACCGAGGAAAAGTGGCACGATCAAATAAATTTAATATTGAATGTCGGCCATGTGAGAAGTCAAAGAAATCGACGCGTGTGCATGACACGATGTATGAATGTTGAGGAATCGAGAGAAATATGTCAGGAAAGAAAATTGTGGCAGTCCATTCTTTCTGCCTACCCCTTTGGGGACGACATGATGGTTAGTTAGTTAGATAGTTTTAAAAATGTCCTATAGTGGAAATTTTAAGACAGCGGGCTTAAATAATGTTGACGTTAAAATATTAAATTATATTTCATCAAAAGTTTCCCAAACTATACCTAATAATTACTTTGTACACCCTCCTCCCATTTAAACATAATTACTTTAGTTTCGATAATGAAAACCACGTTAATTTGACATTTCCGGTATTTTCGCCAGTAAACTTCGCCTTTGCAATCAATCATCAGGAAAACAAATGAAAAATTTACGCGATATTGGCGGGAAACATGCCGTTCTATTTTCAAATTTAAAAATAAATATTTTACCAATACAAGACAATCACCCAAAACATGTAACCTGGTTGATGGTTGAGGTATTAGTTTTGTAAAACTCGATATTAATTAACAATAGTAAACACGATTGTTTAGTGGTTTTACTTGGATTTAATTTATATAAGTTATGTAAATTGTGACAAATTTGTTTCGCCTTGCGAGGGCATTTTCAACTCGACCTAATCGCCAAACAGTGTGTCCTTATATTGAGTTTAGAAATCTTCAGAGTGGGGGAGAAAGTATATAATGCAAATTATTGAGTTGGTAAATAAAACTATTTTAACGTTTTTCTTAGAACTAATGATGAGTCATAAGAAATTTTCAACTGAATTTCTGGGAATTCAACTCCTCCTGTCCTCCGCTTCGACCCTCCAATCTGACACTCATAACAATTTCGCCCCATCTTTCCCAACTTCATCCTCCCCTTACAGCCTTGGTCGTCCAATTGGTCTTCTGCCACCTGGGTGCCACTCCAGCAATCTTGGGTTCGCGATGATGGCATCCTCTGCACGTGACCGGCCCATATCAGTCTGACCAGTGTGGAGAGAATGGGAGCTTTGTAAATATTGTACAGCTCGTCTTTATGCCGCACTCTCCAGCCTTCACCGTCCTTCACAGGTTCCAGAATTCTGCGCAGCACTCTTCTCTCAAAAGTATCCAGTACGGAAAGCGAAGATTAATTTAAATTAGTCTAATTTTGTTAAGAGCTATATGGCCCATGTATATAATTTGTTTTATCGCAAAATCTTAATCAAGATTACGGGTGCTTTACATTTGGCTTTATTTGGTAAAGATAGCTGGTTCGAGAGGGTAGAATAGCACCCCCATAGCTCCGCGTCTTTTCCAGTTATTCACTTTGTCATGAAAAAGTAAAATTTGCGTCCCGAGAAATTATTATATTGTACGAACCCTGTTGAATAATCCATGAAAACATTTTCTAAACATTTGCTTTTATTTTTTATGCATGCAAAAGGAAATTCGGGAAAATAGGAAGCAGGGGTGATAAATATTGTTTTATTAAGGGTAATTTTTTTTACAACATTTTGAATGTATACAAATACTTGTAGACGAATACTGGAATTCTTCTGCTTAATGCTTAAAATACAATCTTCATAGATGGCATTAGTGTGTAGATGGTATAAACTACCATGTAAAGGGTGGTGTTGCAGATTAACATACATACAACTTCCAAAAAAAATTATCAGACATGGTGGTCATAAGAAAAAAAGGTGGAATGGGGAATGTTTTATTACATAAAGCGTGCGCTTAACCCAAACAATGACAGTTCACAAGTCCTGTTAACACCTCGATCAACCATATTCTGTTTCCAATTTGCATCTTCGTCTCTATTGAGATACAATTAATTAGTTTTTTTTTAATAAAAAATGATAATAATAAAAAAAAAATGTTTTTTTTAACTAATTCCACTATTGTCTTTGTTTTGACAACGACGGGTTTTGCCGGGCTCGTTGGCATCGACAGACTGGTGACACTTTTACAAACTGACTCATTAATATACAAGCAGCTCAGATAAAGGTGGAAGTAGTTAAAAAAAACATCGTTTTATTTAATTATTATTTAAAATAAACTTCCATCCTAAGATTTCAGGGAAAACATTAGATTATCTCAAAAAAGGTAATGATTTTCGAAAAAGAAGAAATCGTGACAGTCTGCAACATTAGCGTGAATAGTAAAAATCTGGAACAAGTAGATGAGTTTATATATTTTGTTTGTATATTTAGGTTATACTCGTATGTTTACAAATGATGGGCAAGTGGAGAGGAATATTGAAAGAAGGGTTGTGGAAAATGTGTGTTTGATGGAGTGTAGAATGAAAATGTAAGAAGAAAATGCAGTGCAAATGAAAATCTTATGAACTAAAAATGAAAGAAAAATTAAGAAAAAAAATGGTTAAAAAAACGTGCTACGTTTTCCTCGGTCTTTCTCTATTTCTGGTTCCATTTATATCGTAAACGTATAATTTTTTTTACCATTCTTTCTTCATTCATTCTTTCCATAAGTCCAAACCATCTTTATGATCCTTTCATTATTTTGTTCATAACAGCATCAATCGCACCGCATTCACTTCTTATATTTTCATTCGACATTCTACCATACACAGAGTATGCACACATTCGTCTAAGAGATCTCATTTCTACTGCGTTTATTTTACTTTCATCCTTCTTTTGCCAGTTCTATGCTTCGCTTTTATACATAAGGGTCGGTAGAAGAACACCATTGTGCATTGCCATTCTAGCTTTTTTGGATAGGTTTTTGTTTGCGATGACAACTTTAAGTGCACCATTCACTTTGTTGCCTGCCCCAACCCTTCTTTCAATATCCCTCTCCACTCGCCCATCTATTGTAAACATACAATATAAATACACGAACTCAACTACTTGCTCCAAATTTTCACCATTCACGCTAATGTTGCAGACTGTCATGGTTTCTTCCTATTCAAAAATCATTACCTTGGACTTATTAACATTCATCATCAGATCATTTCGCATGCATACCTCATACATACAATTCACCAGGACTTGTAGTTCATGCTCGTTGTCTGCAAGTAGAACAGCGTCATCCGCATACAAGAGACAGCTTATTAATTGACCAGGACATCATTTTAATATTGTTTTATGTTTTTTTAATGAAATATCGTCCTCGAACCGCTAGTTCAGCACACCAGCTGTAGGTAATGTAAATATGATAAATGCAAAAGTTTTTAAATTTGCTTACGGATAAGTTTTTCGCGGGCTCTTTGGAGATAAAATTCTCTTTAGGAACTTTGGCAGGACAAAATGGAAGTTTTTTTATTGTCATTACATGGCAACACGGAGGTCCGCGCATCATTGCGTGTGCGTTGGTGCGTTAAAAACATATTTACATCATAAAAGTGTTTTCGAAAATCGAATAAAGAAATAATTTTTAAATAGCCCACTGTTTTGGTCGAAACACTATGACACTTCAAAAAAAACTAACTAACCATCACACCGTCTCCCCGTAGGGGTAGGCAGAAAGAATGGAACGCCACACTGTTCTGTCCTGACATACTTCTCTCGCTTCCTCTACATTCATACATCTTGTCATGCACGCACGTTGATTTCTCCGACTCCTCACGTGACCGACATTCAATATTTGATTGATTTGATCGTGCCACGTTTTCCTCGGCCTTCCTCTATTTCTAGCTCCGTTCACGCCGTTTACATGTACCATCTTTACCATTCTGTCTTCACTCATTCTTTCCATGTGTCCAAACCATCTTAGTGACCCTTTCCTTATTTTGTTCATAACACTTTCATTCGCACCACATTCACTTCTTATACTTGCATTTGTCACTCTATCATATACAGATTTGTCACACATTCGTCTTAGAGATCTCATTTCTACTGCATTGTTCTTTTGCCAGTTCCATGCTTCACTTCCATACATAAGGGTCGGCACAAGAACACCATTGTGCACTGCCATCTTAGCTTTTTTGGATAGGCTTTTGTTTGCGATGACAACTTTAAATGCACCATTTATTCTGTTGCCTGCCCCAACCCTTCTTTCAATATCCTTCTCCACCCTCCCATCCTTTGTAAACATACTTCCTAAATAAACAATCATAAATATGTTTTCGAAAATTGAATAAAGGAGTAATTTTTAAATAGTCCATTATTTTGGTCGAAACACTATGATACTTTATAACTGTTAAAATATAAAACGCTGTTTATAGTATCACTATTTTTTATTCGTTTTTATTTTTCGCGACAGTTGTTTCGTCAACCAATGTTGACATCATCAGGTGTTACAATAACATCTTGAACATTTTAAAATTATTTTTTTCAAAATAAACGTACGTACGTTAAGGTGTGTAATTAATTTTTTTTTTTATGAATTAAAGGCGGGCCACACTGTTATAAACAAGCTCTCCACAACGGTCTCCACCAACGGTTTTAAACTGTGTAGACACTTGTTTGAAACCAAAATTCGTTTGACCTTCAACAAACTTTGTGGACGGACGCGCGTTTAAACACGCATTCCACGTGTTTAGAGCTTGTTTTAAACCAAGTGTGGACGCTAAACCAACCGCGGGCTCCACAGCTCCCCACCAAGGTCACCCCTGTGGAGGGTTTGTTTCAAACAGTGTGGCCCGCCTTTTTACACTGTTTTATCCACTCATATGTTTACTTTTTTCGTTGTGTTTCAAAAGTTTAACACCTTTATCATCGGAAGATCGATAAGATAAACTAACTTAAAATATTTCAAACAATTTAAGCTGAATATAGTATTATATAGTATAAATATAACTTTGAATAACCTTGAAATTTCAGTCCAGTCTGTCAATGCCAGCAAGCCTAGCGAAACCGGTCGCTGTTGATATACAGACAAATGGAGGTAGTTCTAATAAAACATATTTTTTTTCATTGTTATAACTTCTTAAAAATGTACTATTTGATTAATAATTAATATAATTATTGTTCCTTGAACTTCTTCTTCTTCTTCTTCCTCAGCCTATTCCTGTCCACTCCTGGACAAAGGCCTTCTCCATTTGCTTCCATGTCACTCTGTCTTGTGCAGACTGCATCCAGGTTATTCCGACGTGTCTGTTTGTCACTTTGTTTGGACAGTGTAACAGTTTCAAGACCATAAGTACCAACTGGTAGAACGCAGGCTTCATAGACTTATCGTTTCAGGTCGATCGGTATTTTCCGGTTTTTAAGGATGTAACTCATGTTTCCGAAAGCTGCCCAGCTTAGTCCAATTCTTATTTTTAGCTCTGCGGTTTGGTTATCCTTGAACTATGATGTAAATAATGAAAACGCCTGTTTTCTAGAAGTTTTCGTTTGAACATGTTTCGCCCGTCTAAAGCATTAATAAATGCATGTAGGCATTGTAAATGCAAAGTATTTGATAAATCATTAGACAGTCGAAACATGTCTGTTCCGGACGAACGGTGGCTTCGACGCGTAGTGGACTGTATATGAAGATGATGGTGATGACGCTTGCGCTGGCCACTTCAAGTTCGGGGATCTAGAGCTGATTTCTTTACGATACGAATATAAAGAGAATCAAGCTTTTCGATCAGTCTTCAAGGTGCGGTTGTATCGGTAGTACTGCTGGCAGGATCTAGGTATTTCTTGATGGCAGAAGAAAACTCAGGAATGTAGTTGTAGAGTGCTCATGTTGATACGATGGTCAGAGTGCGAAGAAGTGCTTTGATACGTGTCGGTGATGTAATCTCGTCTGATGTAGTTTTTCGTCTGACCCGACCTGCCCCAAGGGCCATCTATTTATAGTCAAAGATCGCCGAGATCGAAAGTCAAAAAATTCTCAATTTGTTTTATCGATCTCGACTTTCATTCGCTATAAACGGACTCCCTCTTATGGTACAGATCGAGTCAAAAAATCTTGTTATGGCTGACCATTGCACCAACCTTTGCGTGTTTATTTTAATCAAATCGGTTCACAGGTTTTTGGATTAAAATTATTCTTAAGAAATTCTGTCTTAATTAATTTTACAAATTGAATCTAATTCGTGAATCTCAAGCGACCTAATTATGCCACGGAACCGAAATCTGTATCAGTCGGTAGGTATTAATGCGTACTGATGAACTACCTAACACAACCAGTCGTACGTGTTAGGGTTCTCTTGTAGTTTATTAATTTATCCTAAATTAATAACACAAATATTCAGATTTCGGCCGCATTTTTGTGCAATTTTGCATTTCACTGCCTTGACATTTTAACGAGCGTAATTAATGGGCTTGCCCGCTCGACCTTTCTGGGAAGGCGCACCCGGGCGGATGTGTCGCCTGCCCGCAGTTAGGTATGGCGTGACCTGTAGGTATTATATCGATTCTGTACTGATTCTTCATTTTAATCGCGTCGCGGCGAGATTTGATAGCCCATCGTCTTATTGATATGCACTTAAGATCGCAGCAACAGGCTATCTCCTCTCGTCCGCCGCCCAGTATACCTACAGGTCACGTGCTCGAGATTCACTTGTCTAAGTACATTGTAGTAGGCGCGTTCTATCGCGCGCCGACGTGTAGGTATGCATACATTATACTCTATGTACTCATGCATGCCTAGGCGTATCTTTACGCTATTTTACCAGAGTCTGGCGCTGCATGAGTACGTTCGAGCGTTCATCTTTTTAGGGAGAAAGGAAATGTACGAGCTTGCTCGCCACTCGCGAGTTCTGTCTGTTACATACTCCCCTCGTGGAGCTTGTCTTCACTAAAACGGTACAGACAGGCTCGATTTCCGTTCTCCCTTTACAAAAAAAAATAAAAAATAAAGGATATCAATCGAATTACAACAATTATAGTTTTCTTTAGGTATGTGTGGTCGGTTACGATCCACCTAAAACATATTCAATTAAAATTTTACAAAACAGACAAATTTAAATTTCAATCATTTCTTAGCAGCTTCAGCGAAGCAAATTTGGTTTAGATGTTTAATTTCATTTAAATATTTAAGAGATCTTTTCGATAACTGAGTAATTTCATGTAGTTATTCAAGCAAGTTCTTTTAGACAGTTCTAGGTATTTTCAATTCTGTGATACTTAAAGGTTCGTTAAGTCATCACATATTTAAGTTATATCAGCAATTTCAAGGATATTTAAGCCTCAATTTCCAGTAGACATAAAAAATACAAATAACACAAAAAAAACATAGGTCAATTTTAAGAAGGCATGAAACAATAAAAAACAAAACATAGATTACTTACACATTTAAATTTTATATGTTAACTTTAAGAGTATTTATGTCCGTTAATTGTCACTTTTGTCCGCACTCACATGGCGGTCACTACCATAAGTTTGCGGGTCCAGGATCCAAGTCGTCGCTGTCCTTATGGAGCATCTTGTGATGCTCTCCTCTGCATAATCCGCAGGTGGATTCTCTGCGACATCCTTCCTCTTCCTGGTACCTGTGTCTAAGACATCTGTAACACATCCGTGTTCTTCTGACGGTCTTCCACCTTTCTACCACGGTCAGTGCCTCGAATTTAGTGCACTCGTATATCGGGTGGTTGCCGTAGCACTCCGCGCATTTCCACGTATTGCGAGGGTTTTGTCTGTGAGCGGGGCTTGCTGACGAGGTATGGGCGTGGGTTTGATGCGCGAGGCCCTGGCTTCGGCCCCTATGTTCGCATCTTATGACGTCGCCAGCCTGGTTCAACGCAAAGTCTGCTAACTGCTCGCCGTTGTCAGGAGTGCCTTCCCTTAGCACACGGCGCCACTCGACCCTCCATGTAGGAGGCATTCGGTCGATGGCTCTTCGAAGAACGTCTTCATTGACCAGTCGGCCCGTCGCGCTCTTGCACGCCGTTATTAGAGTGCGCAATTCGACGGCAAACTGGATGGCTTGCTGCTTCGTGCAATCTTCGTGTAGAGGTGGTGCCCTTTCAAACTTGGCCAACAGCTGCTTCACGACTCCTGTTTGGTCGCCGTATATCAACTCCAGGGTCTGCATAGTCACGTTGACCTGAGTTGGGTCCATCATCAGCCCTTTGACCTGGTCGTACACCTTGCCTCTTATCGCCCTCTGTAGACGCAGCATGTTTTCCGTTTCCGTTATCTTTTCGACTTCGGTCGACGTATAGAAAGTGTTGCGGAAAACTGGCCATGATGCCGAATTTCCATCAAACTCCGGCAACTTGGAGAGCGGCATCATTCTCGGGACGTTGGATGGCGGGGCATGTCCTTTGAACTGGCCCATCCATTTCTGCAGCCTTCTGGACTTGGTCTCGTAACTTTCCGGCGCCAGAGTGCTGCAGATTGGTTCCGGAAATAACGAGGCGCTAGGCGAAAAGTTATTGTGTTCATGTTGCCTAACTAAATCGCCCCTGTTCTGCGTCCGTATGACGTCAGAGTAGCTTATTTGGCTGTGGGTCGGCATGTATTCGCCCGAGGTCAGTGGCGGCCGGTGGTTTGGGTCGGTTGGAGTTTGCGATTGAATATTGTATTGTCCTCCTTGTCGAGTGGGAGTGTGGATGTCGGTCCGCGCCTGTAGTACCTCACATGAGGTTAGCGGCGGCCGATTCTGCCCTGCAGAGGCTCGTAAGCCCTCCATGTTGCCATCAGGCAACGTCTGATCGTGGACCCTCCCATAGGTCCGGTACGCCAGCTCCATCGGAGTTTGGCGGGTCTCCATTGGTGAGACGCTTGTATCGTCTGGTCCTCCTTGTCGTGGGGGTATAAGGATGTCGGTCCGCGCCTGTTGTACCTCACATGAGGTTAGCGGCGGCCGATTCTGCACTGCAGAGGCTCGTAAGCCCTCCATGTTGCCATCAGGCAACGTTTGGTCATGGACCTTCCTGGAGGTTCGGTACGCCAGCTCCATCGGAGTTTGGCGGGTCTCCATTGGTGAGACGCTTGTATCGTCTGGTCCTCCTTGTCGTGGGGGTATAAGGATGTCGGTCCGCGCCTGTTGTACCTCACATGAGGTTAGCGGCGGCCGATTCTGCACTGCAGAGGCTCGTAAGCCCTCCATGTTGCCATCAGGCAACGTTTGGTCATGGACCTTCCCGGAGGTTGTATACGTCAGCTCCATCGGAGTCTGACGGGTCTCCATTGAGACACTTCCTATTCTCACCTCTTGTTGGGTGGAAATGTTGACGCCCACCGGAGTGCGATGAACCTCGTCCGAGGTCAGGGTCGACCGGTGGGTCATGGTAGGGACGTCGGTGCCCTCCAGGGTGCCGTCCGGCAGAGCCTGGTCAAAGGTTCCAGTTTCTCTAGGCTGGACCTGTTTTGTTGCTGCTTTCTGTGTTGATGTAAGGGTGGGTCTCAAGCCGCCCTCCCCCCATTGGGGGCGCAATGTGTTGGTGGCCATCTGGGTCAGGAGGCTCATGATCAAAATCATTTGATCATCCTGCTTCCTCTGCCTTTCCTCTTGTCTGGCCTGCATTTCCTCGTCCTCCTTTCTCCGCCTTTCTTCCTGTCTGGCCTGCATTTCCTCCTGTCTGGCCTGCATTTCCTCCTGTCTGGCCTGCATTTCCTCCTGTCTGGCCTGCCTTTCCTCCTCCATCCTCTTTTGTTCCGCTCTGTTGGTTACGTTCTCCTCGATTAGTTGTGTCATGAGAGTTTCGAGTCGTCTGGATGATCTATCAGACAGGATGCTAGATGGTGAGACACTGTCACCCGAATCGCCCCTGCGGCAGAACTCCTCGGTTACTCTTGGAGTTTGCCCCTCATCATCATGAGGTGGGCTTCCGTTTCTGGCCTTCCTGGATCTGGTCAGAGACATCCTTGTTGAGACGATTTACAAAATAACACACGAAGATCGGACTGTTCACACAACACGAAATCACTAAATTTCACGCACTGCACTGCTCGAACTGTTTATTTAGGAGTGACAGCTGTGGAATGTTCGGAGCTTTCGTATTGTTAGTCGGTCCGGACCGATGGCAAAAAAAACTGTTAATAATAGTGCACTTGCCCTTCGCAAGTACCTATCACGCTAACGGGATTTCAATGAAAGCGAAAGTCCTTTCGCACACTGGTATTGCCCGGCGGTCGTAGTACCTATTGCGGTAATAGGTAGTTGCAGACGAATTTTTTCGGCACTTGTTATAATTGCGGAAGAGGGTTGATTATCGCGGCACTTGCTTACTGGCGGCTATGTTATTCGCGGCACAATATCACTCGCGGTACGCGACTTTTGCCTTTCGGAGACAATTAGCGGCGGAGTAATCGGGTTTTCGGGGGCGCGAAACTGGATGCGGCACTTTCGTAGAACTCGGAACGGGTTAAAATTCGCGGACTGTGTCACTCGCGGAAACGGCAGGTTTCTTCACGGCGAATTTCGTTCAGCACTCTCGTAATTACGGCGATCTACGGCGAACGCGAAAATTGAGACGAACTTTTCGGCGAACGCGGAACGGGTTAAAATCGCGGTACTGTAATCTGACTTTCGCGGCAGGTGATGCGCAGATTCTTGAGGACTTCCGAACTTGAAGTTAGATCCGTCTCGCTAGGACCAAATGTTCCGGACGAACGGTGGCTTCGACGCGTAGTGGACTGTATATGAAGATGATGGTGATGACGCTTGCGCTGGCCACTTCAAGTTCGGGGATCTAGAGCTGATTTCTTTACGATACGAATATAAAGAGAATCAAGCTTTTCGATCAGTCTTCAAGGTGCGGTTGTATCGGTAGTACTGCTGGCAGGATCTAGGTATTTCTTGATGGCAGAAGAAAACTCAGGAATGTAGTTGTAGAGTGCTCATGTTGATACGATGGTCAGAGTGCGAAGAAGTGCTTTGATACGTGTCGGTGATGTAATCTCGTCTGATGTAGTTTTTCGTCTGACCCGACCTGCCCCAAGGGCCATCTATTTATAGTCAAAGATCGCCGAGATCGAAAGTCTAAAAATTCTCAATTTGTTTTATCGATCTCGACTTTCATTCGCTATAAACGGACTCCCTCTTATGGTACAGATCGAGTCAAAAAATCTTGTTATGGCTGACCATTGCACCAACCTTTGCGTGTTTATTTTAATCAAATCGGTTCACAGGTTTTTGGATTAAAATTATTCTTAAGAAATTCTGTCTTAATTAATTTTACAAATTGAATCTAATTCGTGAATCTCAAGCGACCTAATTATGCCACGGAACCGAAATCTGTATCAGTCGGTAGGTATTAATGCGTACTGATGAACTACCTAACACAACCAGTCGTACGTGTTAGGGTTCTCTTGTAATTTATTAATTTATCCTAAATTAATAACACAAATATTCAGATTTCGGCCGCATTTTTGTGCAATTTTGCATTTCACTGCCTTGACATTTTAACGAGCGTAATTAATGGGCTTGCCCGCTCGACCTTTCTGGGAAGGCGCACCCGGGCGGATGTGTCGCCTGCCCGCAGTTAGGTATGGCGTGACCTGTAGGTATTATATCGATTCTGTACTGATTCTTCATTTTAATCGCGTCGCGGCGAGATTTGATAGCCCATCGTCTTATTGATATGCACTTAAGATCGCAGCAACAGGCTATCTCCTCTCGTCCGCCGCCCAGTATACCTACAGGTCACGTGCTCGAGATTCACTTGTCTAAGTACATTGTAGTAGGCGCGTTCTATCGCGCGCCGACGTGTAGGTATGCATACATTATACTCTATGTACTCATGCATGCCTAGGCGTATCTTTACGCTATTTTACCAGAGTCTGGCGCTGCATGAGTACGTTCGAGCGTTCATCTTTTTAGGGAGAAAGGAAATGTACGAGCTTGCTCGCCACTCGCGAGTTCTGTCTGTTACAATGTCATTCACAAAAATCTAATTAAACTTCTATAAAACGGACGTTTTCGTTTGTATTAATCAATGAATATAAGATATTTTTTATTTAAACCGTCTTCTTCTTCTTCTTTTTGTCCTGTCACACCTCCGTGGTGCAAAGGGCCTTAAAGAATCTTCTCCACCCGACTCTATCGCATGCCTGATGCCTAACATCATCCCAAGTGAGGCCTGCCGCCTTAACCTCGTCCTGCAGGGCTCTTCTACAGGTGGCTCTAGGTCTGCCTCGCTTTCTCCTTCCCCCCATAGGGGACCAGTCTAGTGCACCATGGGCGATGCAGGCTGGGTTCCGTCTCAGAGTGTGACCGATCCACTGCCATTTGCGTCCAGCGACTTGTTCTCTATTTAAACCGTAATCATTCGAATGGTTTTAAGAACAAAATTAAAATTTGTTTTTCGAATTTCGAAACATTTTATCAAATACAAGTTTCCAACACTGATTCAGACGCAAAGTTACGTGACGCGGTGCGGAATACTCTTCATTAGCATGCGGCCCGTGGTGCGTTCAGAATTTTAAGAGGACAAATTTAATAATCCTCGTCATATGCAGGGTCCGTGATTAAACTTCGGAGAGGCGAGGGAACATAAGCAAATCGCCGGGCAAAACGATGTTTTAATTTCCCCTTACAAAAAACAACGCCGGTTTAATTTCGTAATTGTATCGGTATTTATAATGCGTTCTAAATAATTGAATTCGAATCAAAACTGCTTTTTCAGTCGGTTCCCATTCATCGCCACATGTTTGTAGAAACAGCGCGCCGGTACGCCACGTATTTACTCCCAAACTATCGAAAAATATCGATGCTTTTTGGTTTGTTAATATTTTAAAATATTCATAGATGTCGTTGTGAGAAAATCGGAATTAATTTTGAATTAAATCTTTCGAATATTGCGAAGCGCGCACAGCTGCGCTTATGGCGATCGTCTACGTAGAGCGCACATGTGTGCTTACGGAAATCGTCGGGTTAAAAGATTTCATCGCGGAATGACGCGTCTTTATTTTTTAAATTTCAAAAATAATTAATACATTGGTTTTCTCATTTAAATGAGATCTCTAAGTCGAATGTATGGTAAATTAGTATAGGGTGTTTTTTTAGAGGTTTGGTTTCTAAACTGGCAACATTGTTTCTACAGATTGTCAATTTGACAGTTGACAGTTTGTAGTCAGAACGTCAAGTTTTGTAGTCAGTACGTTTTGGCATTTCATTATGAATAGACTGACGTCAGAACAGTGTTTGCAAATTGTGCAAATTTATGTTGAAAATCATGGTTCGGTTCGCCAAACCTATCGTGCACTACGTCCATTTTACGGTCGACATAATCGTCCCTCCGAGCGAGTTAATCGGAAGACCATGGATCGTTTTCGCACCACGTACACTCTAGTGGATAATACGCATCCACAAAGACGACAATTGTCGAAAATTTGATTTCACGATTGCGCTTCATTCGAGCTAGCCGTGGCGCTCATATGCCCGAAATCATATTTAAACAATAATGGCATAAATATTATTATTATTTTAAATACTGTATATTAATATTATTTTTGAATCGCTTTTTACATCATTACAGTGCGAGGCAAATCTATGAAACGGATATAGTTATCATATTGATTCTCATGACATGTGATAGGTAGCTAATCTACCGTCATTTTATTGGCACGTAAATTCTACACCAGACCAAAGACATTGTGACAATCACACTGCCATCGCTGGGAATCGAACCTGGGACCTTCGGTGTGACAGTCATAGCACTTGACACTCGGCCACGAAGGTCGTCAATTGGTCGTTAAATCAGATCAAATCAAATCAGTTTATTTTATCAATAGAAATTACAAAATGATTTTTGAGGCATCTATTGAGAACAGGTAAAATAATATATTGTGTATAGTATACTACCAGAAACGCATGAGAGATGGTTTGACATTAGGAAGACAAGATACTCTCCAGAATTAAGAGTGTTTGCCTTCTGAACGTACTTTCACTAATGTGAAAGACGTCGATCTCCGAGGAGACCGCGTTCAGCAGATTAATTGCTTTTCCTACCGGTGTCACCAGAGACAGCTTGGTTCTGGCGGCCGGTAGGTAAAACAATTTATGGTGTCGCTGTCGGAGATATCTATCAAAGACAAAAATACCAACATCCTCCAGCTTGGCCGAGTTCTTAAAATATCATCTGATTTATCTAAAGAAATGGGTTATGAGATGCCCATCTCTTTGAAGCTCTTAACCGTACCAACGCTCTTCATGAAGGGGAAGATCAAGGGTTACAGAGGGGTCGACAGAAGACAGCTCTCCTGGCTTCGAAACATCCGAGAATGGACCGGCCTCAGAACTGTGGGGGAGCTGTTTTGCGCCGCTCAGGACAGGGAAGCTTTCTCCCAAATGGTCGTCAACGTTGGGGGTACCCGGCAGGACACGTGAAGAATAATATTATATATAATAGCTTTGAATCAAGGAGAGCAAAATTCGAATGTACAAGACATGCGTACGTCATATAATGACATATGGAATATAAACGAGAGCTGACACCATCAGAACAAAAAGTCTCGTAAGAACCACAGAAATGAAGACTCTCCGATCCGTTACGGGAACGACACTCCGAGACAGAATAAGAAATTCTGAAATAAGAAAGATCTGCAATGTAGAAGATGTCGTGCGATGGGGAAGACTGAGAAGACGCTACTGGAGAGATCACGTGGAAAGAGCATGTTCTGAAAGAGTGATAAATATAGCCGCAAATAAAGAACCAACAGGAAATCGATCTGCAGGAAGACCACCTTAAACATGGCGAGACAGTTGGACATTTGCATCCTAGGAACAGGCTCCGAGAAATAACAGGACACAGTCCTAAATAAAGCAGAAGAAGAAGAAGAAGAAAAAGAAGAATAAGCTTTAAATTTAGATCTTTTGGTCTATTTGACATAAATTGTGAACAAGTTTAATCATGAATTCCACGAAAATTAATTAGAATATTAAGTCAAGTAAATAATTATCACATTATCTAAAGATGAATGTAAGTAATTTCAGCTTTTACATAACACAGGAAATGTTTCTTTGCGATTCTCTTTGGTCCTTAATATTTCAAAGCACGTCGTGTTCCAGGAACAATAAATAAATTGTTTTGAAGGTAAATAAATATTCACAAATGTCAAATCAACGCTTTGGAATGGGGATAAATATATTTAGAGATAAAGAATTGGTATAGGAAGGAAAGAGAGAGTCCCTATAAAGAAGAAGAATTGAGGATGTTAGGAGACAGCAGTGGCGTAGCGTAGTCTTTTGATAATAGGACTATCTTGTCTCCCTAACTAAAGTCGAACCATTTCTCTGTGTGTTTGTGTTTTCAATAGACGCCTTAAATTTATTTTTTGTAACATGTTTTAAGAAAATGAACCGAGTTGATTGATTGGTTTAACAAATCAAATATAAAATCAACGTTTTCTTGGCTATAACATCGTTTTTTTTTACTATCTCTTGTTTCTTGAACAAAACAGCTCCTCAACGCGTTTAAAGCCAGTTCGACGTCTTGTTTTATTGAACCAGTAGATTCCCTTCACCGACCCTCTATAAACCTTCAGCTCTATTTATCAGATGACTCAAATATGACATCTTAAGAACTTTAATGTGGGTCAACTATTTTCAAGTTTTTCTGTATCACATTTTGCGTCAGGTACATATTGACTTAGTGAATCAAAGCAAGAGCTGACGCTGTAAGAACCAAATATCTCCTAAGAGCAGAAGAAATGAAAACATTGCCATCTATCGTGAGTAGAACCCCTTAGAGTAGGATACCCACCGAAGAGATTCAAAGATCCTGCAATATTGATGATATTGTGAGATGGAATAGGCAGAAAAGACGATTCTGGAAGGACCACGTCGAGAGGATGGACCCAGGAAGGATTTCCAAGATGCACGAGACTCCAGAGAGCCGTCGACTAAATGGACGACCACCAAAGAGATGGAGAGAAAGCTGCATGTCTTCTTCACAGGACGAAATTTGGTATCCTGTCTAAACTGATCGCAAGATCAATATATTAATGAAAGGAAGAAGAATTCATTTGAGACGCAACCTCATTTCAAACGCCTCCAGCCGGTTCATGATACTAACTTTTTAGGTCCATTTAATAGTATAGACATGACGTACCGTTTGACCATTACGATTGAAATTATCTCTCTTATTTCATAACTAACTAACCATCAGGCCGTTTCCCCGGAGGGGTTAGCGGAGAAGACGGACCGCCAGACCGCTCTATCCTGACTGTCTTATGCCTCCTCTACATTCATATATCGTAACATGCACGCTCGTCGATTTTTCCGACTTCGAATTCGCCCGCCATTCATTATTTGATTAATTTGGTCATACCATGCTTACCTTTGTCTTTCACGGCTTTTCTTTCCACTCACACTGCTTGTATATAACATTTTAACCATTCTTCTCTCGTCCGTTCGTTCCATATGTCCAAACCACCTGAATGATCCTATTTTATTTTACTTATGATGCAATCATCTGCCTTAAATTTCTTTCTTATTTCATCGTTCGTTATTCCATCATACAACGTTTTCCCGCACATTCTTCTTAGTGATCTCATTTCTACGGCGTTTATCCTGCTTTCATTATTATTATTATCAATTCGAATATATTTTTTAAATAATGGAAATTAAAAAAAAATACGCTATGCGTTAGCGTAAGCATATTTGGTCCGCGTTACAACCCTGCTCGTATGATTTATGTGACTAAAGAGGAAAGAATTTCCCCAAGATACCTTAGAAAGTAGGGTATTACCATTACCTCACGTATATACAGCATCAGTAATGTACATAATGCGCTGGAGGGGCCAGTGTCTTCATTTCACTATTATTTGTTGAAATTTCGCTGGCATTGTGATTTCGGCGTGAACGCTTTTTTGCGTTCCGGATTCTAAATATTAACGATAGCTAGGGAAAAGCGAAAACGTGTTTATATCTTTGTTGATTTTTATTATAGAAACAGTTATTCAGCTCGCTGAAAGAAATATATTCTTCTTCTTCTTCTTCGTCAGCCTTCATCGGTCCACTGCTGAACATAGGCCTCCTCCCTTCTTTTCCACTCGTCTCTACATTCTGCCAGCTGCAGCCACATTTCCCCCCCACGGCAGCAATGTCGTCGGCCCGCCTTTTTTTGCCTTCCTTATTATTTTCTGGGGCCATCTATCCTCACTCTGTCTCGCCACATGACCCGCCCATTGCCACTTCAGTCTCGCTAGTCGTTCCATGATGTCCGTTATTTTTGTTCGGCGTCTAATCTCCTCATTTCTGATTTTATCTCGAAAACTGACGCCGAGCATATGTCTTTCCATAGAACGCTGCGTGACTCTTAATCTCTCTACATTTCTCTTGGTGAGGGTCATAGTCTTTATCCCATATTCAAGAAATATTTTATTAAATTTCTATTAAATAAAACGATGTTTTTTAACTACCTACATATTGTCTTTATTTCGACAGCGACCGGTTTCGTCAGACTCGCTGGCATCGAAAGACTGGTGACACTATTGCAAACCGAGTCCTTTATATACATACAGATCAGGGGTGGTAAACATGATTCTATACAAAAATAATCTTCAAATATTAAAATAATGAAAACAAAAAAAAAAATTACACAACATTTCGTTATTATTATGTATTTAGTGTGCTTCCACTTGTGTTTATGTTCGCCCGGTTTCGGCAGCTTGCTGCCATCTTGTAGTAACTACATCACATTTCTTTGGTTTATATTATAAATGATAGTGGGGGGGGGGGTAAACATTTTTTTGCCTGCTTCTATAATAACAGCCGAATAAGAAAACTAAAAAAAATAATTTAAATTTTATAAATATGAAAATTTTGGTGCTCACACAAGTTTTAAATTTTCTGCGTTTCTGTCTATTGTATTGTCTAGTTTTTATGTCTATTCATTGTTTTTAACTGTTTCTCAAAATCATTTTTTTAACTAATATTATAGGGAGGAATACAAACAAATGTGGTTCCAGAAAGCTTAACTGTTGTCTTTGATGTCCGCCTAACAGTGGATGTTGATCATGATGAGTTTGAAGCTAAGATCAGAAAGTGGTGTGATGAGGCAGGAGAGGGAGTATCAATAGAGTTTGAACAGAAAAACCCTAAAGTTGATGTCACTAAACTGGATGACAGTAATCCATTCTGGATAGCTTTCAAGAAAGCAGCTGATGATGTGAAGTTAACATTGCTGCCTCGTATTTTCCCCGGAGGAACAGACAGCCGTTACGTTCGCGGCGTCGGTCTCCCAGCCATTGGATTCTCTCCCATGGCCAACACCCCTGTTCTCCTTCATGACCATAATGAATTCTTGAAAGCTGATGTGTTTCTGAAGGGTATCGACATTTATGAGAAGCTTATTCCAGCTGTTGCCAATGTATAATCCTATGCTTCTATAATAAATAATGTATTACTGTTATTAAGTTGAAGTTGAAATGATTCTATTGAAATGAAATTTTATTATGTTTTGGGTTAGTTTGTTTACTATATAATAAAAAAGCAATTTCTAGAGTGGCTAATTCTCAGAATGATTCAATATAATGTATATAGAGTTCTGGTGCCATCTCTAATGTATGGAAGTGAAGCATGGAACTGGCAGAAGAAGGATGAAAGCAGAATAAATGCGATAGAGATGAGGTCCTTAAGACGAATGTTTGGTAGAACGATATACTACAGAATCTCAAATGCTGATATAAGAAAGTAATGTAGAGTGGAAGAAGGTATTATGAACAAAATTATGAAATGATCGCTGCGATGGTTCGGGCATATGGAACGCATGGATGGAGAATGGTTAAGAAAGTATACGTTAATCAAATGGAGTACGGAGTCGAGGCAGACCGAGGAAAAAATAGCATGACCAAATTAATCAAATTTTAAAGATTGGTCATGTTAGAAGTCAGAGGAATCGACGTGCGTGTATGACTTGTTGTATGAATGTGGAGGAAGCTAGAGAGGTTTGCCAGGATAGAGTAGTGTGGCGGTCCATTCTCTCTGCCTACACCTGCGGGGAAATGGCGTGATGGTTTGATTGTTTAGAACATTTTTACGTCCAAGCTTCAGTCGGTATCATAGTTAAAAGACAAATAAAGTTAAAAGTTTCGTACAAAATATAAATGCAAACAGAGAAATTTTTAAATTCTAAAAATATAAAATGCAGTATTGTGACTGCAACGCAGCGAAATAGTGATACATATAAATGTAACAAGAAAATAAGAAAGGAGAACAAACGCGAGACGGTGTGTGGAGTAAAGAATTTCCCCAAGTTTCCCGACTTTCAGGAAAATACCACTCGAGCGATCTGGGTCTCCGTTTCGACAGTCAAACAATTCTTTCGGGAAAATAGTTTCTTTGTGCTCCCATTGTGTACAGAGAAAGAAAAAAAAGTTTTTAAGATGTGCATTAAACGCGGAGATGAATATTCAACAGAAAATGGACGCTGCAAATAGAATACATAGAAGAATCAGCACACAAAAGTTGTATTAAGTTTTTTTATTATTTTAATTTCGCGTTTGTCTTATTCATTCATATTGAGCGAGTAGCAATGCAATCTTTGTGATTGATCACCTTCCCTATTCACCAGATTTAGCCCCTGATGACTTATTTTTGTTCCCGAAATGTTTGCGGCACTGGGACGACGTGTAGACGATTAAACGTGAAACGACCAAGCAGCTGAAGAGCCTGATTCCTGAAGACTTCCAGGAATGTTTTGAACAATGGAAACGGAGGTGGGACAAGTGCATTGATACAAATGGAAAGCATATTGAAGAGAATAAGATCGATCTACCCTTAATTTTTGAAAATAAAATTAAAAAAATAATCAGTTCGCGTAATTATTGGACAGACCTCGTATACAATTTTCGCGCTCTACAAGCATGTAAGCATTTATTTTATGCTAACCAACGTATATACAGGGTGCGCCATATTTTATATAGGGTATGTAAATATTGAATAACTTTTACATTTATCAACCGATTGACTTGAGTAAACATGTTTTTGAAACGTCAATTCAATATGATTTTAACCATGAATCGCTTTTAGCGAAACAATGCACCGAAAAAGTTACGCTGTACATTAAAAAAAAACAATCGTTCAGTTGTGTTAACTCAACGTGCATATCGTCGATAATATCGTGGCCAACAAGCACCATCTGACAACACTATTCGTCATTTGGTGCCACACTACCCACACTGCAAATCAAACAATGCAGTTTCTGACGTGTGATATCAAAAAAAGGCGACATTGACTGGCCACCCAAATCTCCAGATTTGACCCCTTCAGACTTCTTTTTGTGGGGCTATTTGAAAAACAAAGTGTACGCCAGCAAGCCTCGGACCATTGACGAGCTCAAGGCAAACATTCGCGCCAAAATCATTGCTATACCGCCCGAGATGCTCTAAAAATGTGATGGAAAACGCAGGAAAAAGAGTACATTTTGCTTTGGCCAATAAAGGCACCCACTTGATTGATGTTGTATTCAAAAACTTGTATAAATAAAACATAAAGGGTCAAATTAAATAAAAAATACCCCATATATATAGAAATCGGATATATTTTTTAAGTTATTCAAAATTCATATCCAAACATAAAATATACTTACTTTTACTTTGCGTATGGCGGCAATTTTTTTTTTTCTGGGCCATTGGGCCGCGTCACAGGCGAAGATCCAGACCCTCGATCCACTTCACTGCTCCTGGCGTGGCTCTGTGAAGGTCATCAAGGCCAGGAGGGTATCTTCTGGTGGGGCAATCCTCCACAATGTGCCGGATAGTCTGGCTCTCCGCCCCGCAGTCACATCCAGGAGATGGAGTAAGTCCCCATCTACGCATGAGGAAGCCGCACCGTCCCTGCTCTGTTCGGATCCTATTTAGGGTCGTCCACAGCCCCCTTGGGAGACTGAAACCTGGCGCCTCCTGGTGTGGTACAGCAACTAGTTGGTGATTTTTCACGGCGTGCTCCTCCCATATGGACTTCCAATTTGCCTCAACATCCCTACAGCGATCATCAACCGTCCAGATGGGGTTTCTAGACTTGAGACGCTTATCAGGGTGTTGGAATATGTCCTTGAAAGCAGGAAGAAGCGGGTTGCTACGCACTCTATCAACCATCTTGATTGATGCCAGGGATCTACGCAGAGGTGGAGGAGTGATATTAGACAGGACTGGGAGCCACTGGACTGGTGTAGACCTAACGGTTCCTGTGATAGTGCGCATTGATTTGTTGAGCTCCACGTCCAGCTTCCTGCAGTGGTCCTGCAGTGGTGTAAAATATGGCGCACCCTGTATATACCAATGTCCTGAAAGATATTTATTAATCACAAGCGTATATCAATAGAATTTGTAGCAATGATTGAGGAAAGATTCCAAGAATCGAAATCGCGAATGTGCATTCTGGGGCAGCGGCTTAAAGCCTTCGCACTTAATTAGTTTGCGAGTAATCTAGCTCGGGGCTGTTTACTTTCGACGAATCGCCGCCGGCTATTGACATTCGATCAATTTGTTTTCGATGAATTGCTCAACTCCCAGAGCTGCTCGTTGGAGTCGGCGGGCAAATAATAGCCACCGATCCGTCCCTTCAAATACCGGAACCCCCGTTTTACGAGATTTCCAATTACGAACTATTATATTATTTAATATTATTTATTAGTTCTTAACTAACTAACTAACTAACCATCACGCCGTCTCCCCGAAGGGGTAGGCAGAAAGAATGGACTGCCACACCTTTCTTTCCTGACATATTTCTCTCGCTTCCTCAACATTCATACATCGTGTCATGCACGCGCGTCGATTTCTCTGACTCCTCACATGGCCGACATTCAATATTTGATTTATTTGATCGTGCCACGTTTTCCTCGGTCTTCCTCTATTTCTGGTACCATTTACATCATAAACATATAATTTTTTTACCATTCTTTCTTCATTCATTCTTTCCATATGTCCAAACCATCTTAATGATCCTTTCATTATTTTGTTCATGACACCATCATTCGCACCGCATTCACTTCTTATATTTTCATTCGACACTCTATCATACACAGAATATCCACACATTCGTCTAAGAGATCTCATTTCTACTGCATTTATTCTACTTTCATCCTTCTTTTGCCAGTTACATGCTTCGCTTCCATACATAAGGGTCGGTAGAAGAACACCATTGTGCACTGCCATTCTAGCTTTTTTGGATAGGTTTTTGTTTGCGATGACAACTTTAAGTGCACCATTCACTTTGTTGCCTGCCCCAACCCTTCTTTCAATATCCCTCTCCACTCTTGTAAACATACTACCTAAATACACAAACTCAACTACTTGCTCCAAGTTTTCACCATTCACGCTAATGTTGCAGACTGTCGTGGTTTCTTCCTTTTCAAAAATCATTACCTTGGACTTATTAACATTCTAATTAGTTCATACTGTTATAAAATAATTTATTAGTACTAATAACAAATAGCCCAGGTTAATTTTATAAATTTGAATTATTGTATCAAATTTTAAATGCGTTTTTTTAAAAGTCTTTCTTTGTTTAGTTTTTATTATATTTTTACACCTGAAAATGGAAGTATCCTCCGAAACATGTCGTGTTTTTTAATATTTTTTAAATAATTAGTGAATTAAACAAAATTATTTTCAATTTCCTAAGTATATTACTATGGAATTCCAGTGTTAATGCCTTAGCGTTCAATAAATCCTCTATTTGAGAAGGGTCACAACAACACCAGGAATAAGAAGAAGAAGAGGAATTAATTTTATTCAACATTTAAAACCTTCCTGGGACTAATAAAAACTAACTGTGAACTTTTCAGCGAAATCGGTTCAGTAATTTTTGAGAAAATCAAAGACAAACAATCAAACATTCATTTTTATATATTGTATATAGATATAAATAAAAAAAACTCTGTAAAATCGATAAAAAACAATCGCGCTTTCTTTAATAAAATGGAAAATAAGATATTATACTCGATCTTTCTCGATTTCGGCAAAGTTATACACCTAATATTTTATCATATCTGCAGGATTCGTTAAATTCTTTGGCATATAGAATGGAATAATACTCCTAGCGGCTTCTAACAATATGTTGGTCAACAGCCTTCACATTGTGTTAATAAGGTAGTTTGCTAAATGCCGAAAATCATTCTCCATAGATGGCGTTAGTGGGTCGGTTGTATAGGTTAATTCTTGAAAAAATTCACTAGTGCAACCAAATCTACATAGATGGCTGACTGAAACTGCCACGTGAAGATAAATATGGATTTTGAAGTATATATACATCTTCCAAAAATTTGTCATGCATGATCACAAATAACAAAGGTGGAATGGGGAATGTTGTAATTACATAAAGCGTGCGCTTAACCCAACCAATGACAGGTCATAAGTCCTGTAAACACCTTGATCATCCATGTTCAGTTTCCAGTTTACGTCTTCGTCTCTATTGAGATACAATTAAAAATTCGTTAATTATATTATATATGGGGTGTTTTTTAAGTCTATATATCAAATGTCAAATTTTCTAACTTAACTCCAGCAAGAACTTCAAAATTATATCAAAGAAATTATTCAAATTGGCATAGGAACAAATACACATAAAGGTTCGAAAAATCACAAAATTTGACTTTTGATATATTATTGTAACACCTGATGATGACAACATAGGTCGACGAAACATATGTCGCGTAAAATAAAATACGATTGTGATACATAAAACAAAGTTTTTTTAATTTTACAGTTTATAATTATATTTTTACATAAAAGACCACAACTCTATTTACTTTTCCACATAATTACCACCAATATTAAGACACAGATCAGATCAGATATATATCTGGCAAGAAACTGCAAGAGAGAATAAGGAATACACGGATTAGGAAGATATGCGAGGTCGAGGATGTCGTAAGGTGGTGAAGGCAAAGGATAAGATACTGGTAAGCACACGTGAGGAGAATGGAGATCCATCCAGACTCCCCTTCATTGTATTGCACGGCCAACCCCAAGGTAGACGACACCCCAAAGAGATGGATCGACATCTGGGAGTCGACCTCGCTGGAGGCCTATTGCTCTTAACAAACTGGCTACAACCCTATACTAAGAAGAAGAAGATTAAGACACTTGTCATAAAGAACTACAAGCATTTGTATTCCGTGTTATAGAAGTTATAATGCTGAAAGTGACGATTATTCAAGCCAAATTGTCACAGGCGATGAAATATGGGTGGCCTACGCTACACCAGAAACAAAACAACAATCCATGGAATGGCGGCATTCTACATCGCCCAAGAAAGCGGAGACAAAATATCAAATAAATCAAATATTGAATGTCGGCCTAGTGAGGAGTCGGAGAAATCGACGTGTGTGCCTGACACGGTATATGAATCTCGAGGAATCGAGAGAAGTATGTCTGGAAATAAAAGTTTCGCATTCCAATATTTCTGCCTTCCCTTTCGGAGAGACGGCGTGATGGTTAGTTCTTCTTCTTCATCTTCCTCAGCGTATTCCCGTCCACTCTTGTTGACGGGAATAGGCTGAGGAAAGAGAAGAAGAAATTATAAATCTCTGTTAATGTTATCACAATTCTTATTTTTTTTTTTCGCGACAGTCAATTGTTACAATAACACCTGACGATGAAAAAAATATTATAACACCTGACGATGTCAACATAGGTTGACGAAACAGCTGTTGCAAAAAAAATGTGATACCATAAACAGAGTTTTAAGTTAAACGCATTAAAGAAAATCAAATCTAATAACTTCTACTTTTCTTCTTCCTCTTAGTTTAGGTCGTATGATCCGTTTGTGACGGTGGGCTGTCCTGGGATGATGATATCCAGATATCTCTCCATCTTTTTGGCGGTCTTCCTGGTAATCTCTTGTTGCTTGGGTTTTCATCTCCAACCCAACGGGATACAAGAGACAAAACAAGAAAGAGACAAGACAAGACAAAAGACAAGAAAACCCAAATCTAATAACGTGGAAATCAAAGTCTAATAAGACGGAGCTGACAGCGAAAAAGCGACTGGTACGGTCATGTTCAAAGAATGGACACCACCAGACTCTCCTATATTGCATTGCATAATCATAAGCATGGGACTCGTCCTCGTGGAAAACCTCCTAAAAGATGGAAGGACAGCTGGGAGTCTACCTCGCAGGAGGAGCAACACTCTGGAGAACAGACCACATAGGTCTACAACAAGGAAGAAGAAAAAGAAAAAGAAATCTAATAGCGAATATCTTTAAGCAGTTCGTATGTCGAGTGCTTGAAACCTTGAAATTGTTATCCCAAGGGTTGCTACCCCTAATTCACACAAAGTTGAAACACTAAATTAATATTAACACCGGTATCCCTTGTCTAGTTTTTACAGTCACTCCCTTAACGATATCTCTTTACGACACCCTTCCATGCTTTCGTTATGCGGATAATGTTACGCATTTATTTTTATAGCAAATTGGTGACCACCATGCGCAAATAGGCTCTTTTCATTAAAAATGCTTATCAAACTTTTTAGATTATATGTTGGATAATATGAGATAACGCGTTTATAAGGAGTGAAAAACTACTTAATTCTGAGATTAAATGGACCATGATAAATAATAAAAATAATTTCTAGAAGTTTCATTAGCGTAAATGGTGAAAATCTGGAACAAATAGATGAGTATTTATATTTACATAGTACGTATGAGCTGAAAGGGTTGGATGTAGGTGCCAAAATGAGCGGAGTGTCAGTGAGGTGTCTATTAAATACGGATAACGCTGCCCTACTTGCAGATAACGATCATGAACTATAAATCCTGGTGTCTTGTATATATGATGTATGCATGGGGAATGACCTGATGATGAATGTGAATAAGTCTTCTCAAAAGAATAAATCATGACAGTCAGCAACATGAGCGTGGATGGTGAAAATCTGTAACAAGTAGATGAGTTTTTATATTTAGATAGTATGTATGAGCTGAAGGGTTGGATGTAGGTGCCAAAAAGAGCGGAGTTTCAGTAAAATGTCTATTGTATGTGGATGACGCGGTCCTACTTGCAGACAACGAGCATGAACTACAATTCCTGGCGACTAGTTTGTATGAGGTATGTTTGCGAAATGATCTGAAGTCTAAGGTCATGATTTTCGAAAAAAAAAGAAATCATGACAGTCTGCAACATTAGCGTGCATTGTGAAAATCTGGAACAAATATATGTGTTTGTATATTTAAGTAGTATGTTTACAAACAAGTTATTGAAAATAGGTTGGGGCAGGCAACAAAGTGAAGAGTGCATAGTTCATCGCAAACAATAGCCTATCCAAAAAGCTAAAATGGCAGTGCACAATAGTGTTCTTGTATCGACACTCATGTATGGAAGCGAAGCATGGAACTGGTAAAAGAAGAAGGACATCGGCGATCCGAAACATATATGCGAAAAGTGCAAAAAGGTCTCGTGAAAATACAATGTTTTTTAAAAATTATAAACATTTTTGCTTTTTTTTCGATAAAATTATGTCAGAATTAAAAAGTGTTTATCCTTGTTACCTACCCCTGAAGCGAAATGGTATCATTATTAGATAGTCACCAAAGCAGTGAATATGCAAAAATATAAATAATAATATAGGTACTTTGTAAAAATATAAAATAAATAAATAAAATGTTGTATTTAACCAAGGTATGGTTATTATATAATATTTGATGCCAACTAGTTTCGCTTGGACCCAAGCTTGATCAGGGCAGTATTACAACTGTTTTACTGTTGTTATATTGCTCTGATGAACTTGGGTCCAAGCGAAACTAGTTGGCATCAAATATAATAACCATACTGTGGTTAAATACAAAGTTTTATTTATTTATTTTATATTTTAAAAATATCTAACCACAAAGTGAGTGCTCCATATGAAAATTTAAAATACTTTGTATTTAACCACGGATAGTTATTATAATTCATGGTAACTAGTTTCGCCTGGGCCCAAGCTTCATCGGGGCAATTTATAAAAAAATTAATAAATGTTTGTAATGTGCTGAGAGTATCATAATTAAATGTCCTAAACATATTTTTTATTAAGACACTTAAAACTACCCTGTTTTCCAGTCGTCTTCGTCCACCCCATTCGGGAAATAATATATTTTCTTACAAAGGGCTACCGGAAAAATTATTATTCAATGCCTTAGTGCACAATTATCCCTTCTTGCCCTTTCCATAAATAGATCCGGAAGGTCTCTTTGCCTTTATGGTGGTTAAGTTACAGATTTGACCAATGTAGCTACACTCTCATAAAAGCTCAATAAATTGGCGGAATGATAATAAAACCAACCAAAAAATGTTGATTTTACTTACTGTCATATTCACTCTCAATTCGCTATCAACAATTCATATTCACTATAACTTGGGGTGTCTGTATTGTTCTTCTTGTAAACGTAAATGTTTCCAGCCCGTATGTCAGTACTGGAACGAGACATAGATCTGGTGAAATCAAGGTACTGACGGACCTCTGAAGAGCTGCAGCTTGGTGACTGACCAAGAGTTCAAGGCGAGTCGTTATGGATGATCTAATGGTTGGACATGGCCCTCAGAAATGAAGAGCTATTCTTCTTCCTCGATGGTTCTACAGCCCATATCGAGCCTTAGCTTCCAGTATTCTTCGCCTCCAACTCCTCCTGTCGCCCCATCTCTCCCAACTTCATCCTCCCATCGCAGCCTTGGTCGTCAAATAGGTCTTCTACCACCTGGGTGCCACTCCAGCAATCTTTTTGGGGTTCGCGATGACGGCATCCTCTGCACGTGATCGGCCCATCTCAGTCTGACCTGTGTTGAGAGACTGGGAGCTTTGTAAATATGGTACAGCTCGTCTTTATGCCGCACTCTCCAGGCTTCACCGTCATTCACAGGTCCCAGAGTTCTGCGCAGCACCCTTCTCTCAAAAGAATCCAGTCGCTCTGCGATTGCGCTGTCATTGTCCACGCCTTATTGTACGTTTCTTGATTTGAGCGCTGGTAGTAGAGAGAAGAATGTTTTGTTGCCAACACTCACATTTATTAAAAAAATAAAATTAAAATAAAACATCAAACATGTTTTAGACTAACCAGCCCTTCATCAGTGATATTATATAAATATTTAAAATATAATAAAATTGTTTACAAATATGGTCTATTTTGTCAGATGTTATAATGATTTTTATAACATCTGTCAATGTGATAATGATATTTTAATTTAATAATAAAAAAATAATAAATGTGATTATTGTATACAAAGTATATAAAAAAAGAAACATTAAACATCTACAACACAAAGTTATGGCAAACATAGAATAAAAGTGTTCATTTTATTTACTGTCATCTTCTTCTCGTTCTTCCTCAGCCTATTCCTGTCCACTCCTGGACAGAGGCCTCCTCCATTCGCTTCCATGTCACTCTGTCCTGTGCAGACTGCATCCAGGTTATTCCGACGTGTCTGTTCAGATCATCCTTCCACCGTAGTTGCGGTCGCCCTGCACTTCTCTTCGCCGTCCACGATCTCCAAGTCAGCAGTCTGTCATATTCACTCTCAATTCGCTATCGAAAATTCATATTGACGACCTTCGTGACCGAGTGATAAGTGCTATGACTGCCACACCGAAGTTCCCGGGTTCGATTTCTGGCGAAGGCAGTGTGATTGTCACACTATCTTTGGTCAGGTGTAAAGTCTCCTGACAGTAAAATGGCGATAGATTAGCTACCTATCGTATGTCATGAGAATTAATATAATGGCTATACGCTTAACATCGACTTGGCTCAGGCTGAAATGATGGGAATTGTGATGTGTAACGAAGCTTAGAGCTGGCAAAAAAGTATGAAAGTAGGATAAATGACGCAAGATATGAGATCACTGAGAAGAATCTGTTTTTTCTACTTTTGAGTTTGATTTTCTCGATATGTTTCGAAGGTTCTTCGTACCTTCATCATCGGGAGAATGATATAAACTGAAGTTATATCATTCTACCGATTATAAAGTGTAAACCTACGAAACATGTCGAGAAAAATAAACTCAAAAGAAGAAAAAAATGTGTGTTTTATTTCATAAAAAAATTAACATATCATTTCTATTAGCCATATTTACTAGAAAAATATTCATTTACAAATTTTAACTAACTAACTAACCATCACGCAGTCTTCCCGAAGGTGTAGGCATAATAGACTGCCACACTTTAACCGATGCGGCACTCCATCTTTCTCTTTTCGCCCCCGCGGGAGACGCGGTGTAAAGGGTTGTGAATCTCTCGCAATAATTTTTATAATCAGAAATATGATATTTATCTTTAGACGAATGCTTTTTTATTTCTGCTGTACTTCCCGCGTAATCCGCAAACGTTTTGATATCGCCTCGTATAACCTAACGACCAATCTGAAAAAAAACCAAAGCAATACTAAAGAAAAACTTGGGGTTAAATTACGAAATGATTTTATGCTGGGACCTCTTCTTTGAACCGTACTCAAATGAAATATCGTCCAATCACGCATAAATCCGTTATTCATATTATTTCGGCTAGTTTTATTTGGATATATTATATTTATAATAAATTATACTTGTACATTGGAAATTGTTCACTATGTAGTATTGTGCATATTTAAAAAAATAATTCGAATCTACAATACATGCGTACGTCCTATAAAGACATATGGAATGGAAACGAAAGTTGACATCATCAGAACAAAAAGTCTCATAAGAACCACAGAAATGAAGACTTTCCGATCCGTTGCGAGAACGACACTCCGAGACAGAATAAGAAATTCTGAAATAAGAATGATCTGCAATGTAGAAGATGTCGTGCGATGAGGAAGACTGAGAAGACGCTACTGGAGAGATCGTGTAGAAAGAGCATGTTCTGAAAGAGTGATAAATATAGCCGCAAATAAAGTACCAACAGGAAACCTTCGACCAGGAAACCAGGACGACCTTCGTGGCAGAGTGGTAACAGCTCTGACTTCCATACCGAAGGTTCCGGGTTCGATTCCCGGCGATGGCAGTGTGATTGTCACACTGTCTTTTGTCTGATGTAGAATTCACGTGACAATAAAATGGCGATAAATTGGCTTCCTATCACATGTCACGAGAATCAATATATTAGCTAAAAAATAAATTGTTTACAGTAATTGGGTTCAAAAACCTGTTGTATACATAAAAAAATAATAATAATAATAATTAATTAATAAATAAAACGACCTGCAGGAAAACCACCTAAAAGATGGCGAATAAGTTGGACATCTGCATCCCAGGAAGAGGCTCCGAGAAATAACAGGACACGGTCCTAAATAAAGCAGACGAAGAAAAAGAAGAAGAAATAAATAATGATCCATTTTCTAGATTGGAAATTGTAATTGTTATTAAATAGTGGAGAGGGATATTGAAAGAAGGGTTGGGACAGGCAACAAAGTGATTGGTGCACTTAAAGTTGTCATCGCAAACAAAAACCAATCCAAAAAAGCTAAAATGGCAGGGCACAATGGTGTTCTTGTATTGACCCTTATATGGAAGCGAATCATGGAACTGGCAAAAGAAGGATAAAAGTAGAATAAATTCAGTAGAAATGAGATCTCTTAGACGAATGTGTCGATACTCTGCGTATGATAGAGTGTCGAATGAAAATATAAGAAGTGAATGCGGTGCGAATGATGGTGTTATGAACAAAATAATGAAAGGGTCATTAAGATGGTTTGGTTCTATAATCCTGCTTCATCCCGTTCCAAAGTCAACTTCCCATTTCGTGCCTTCCCCTTGTTAGTCAGACTTTCGACGATAACCGTTACTCCCGACCTTCCACGTATCTTCGTATTTGTCGAGAGACTGGTAAAGCATAAATTACAGTTTATTTGACTTGGCTTACTAAGTAAATATTAATTATTTATTTCCAAGACTGTTACAAGATTCTGCTATGCCAAGATAAAGGTGATGTATCGCTTAGTTGTGGCCATTTTTTCGTTGTAATGTTCCATTTCGCATTAAGTAGTAACGTGGGATTCCTCTTCTAGTATCTTTCATTAAATGGGTGTGTATCTACCGTCTGTATCTTACTAACCATTACGCCACGTGGCTAATGGAGTTAAAAGGGTTTATTTCTTGTGCCTTTATTTATTATATCACCATTTCCACTTTTTCAGAATATCACTTAAACGCGGAGGAGCATTGGCGGTGGCTGGATTTTTTTTAACCCTTCAATAAGTTTGATGGAGATCTTACAGCCTGGTTTGATATCAATAAAGGTGTCAAACAGGGTAGCGTAATGTCCCCGTGGTTATTTAATCTGTATATGGACAATTGTATGAAAGAGCTGAAAGGGTTGGATGTAGGTGCCAAAATGAGCGGAGTGTCAGTAAGCTGTCTCTTGTATGCGGATGACGCTGTCCTTCTTGCAGACAACGAGCATGAACTACAAGTCCTGGTGAATTGTATGTATGAGGTATGCATGCGAAATGATCTGATGATGAATGTTAATAAGTCCAAGGTAATGATTTTTGAAAAAGAAGAAATCATGACAGTCTGCAACATTAGCGTGAATGGTAAAATTTGGAGCAAGTAGATGAGTTTATGTATTTAGGTAGTATGTTTACAAGAGATGGGCAAGTAGAGAGGGATATTGAAAGAAGGGTTGAGGCAGGCAACAAAGTGAATGGTGCACTTAAATTTGTCTTTAAAAAAGCTAGAAGACAGTGCACAATGGTGTTCTTCTATCGAACCTTATGTATAGAAGCGAAGCATGGAACTGGCAAAAGAAGGATGAAAGTAGAATAAATGCAGTATAAATGAGATCTCTAAGACGAATGTGTGGATGGTGTTATGAACAAAATAATGAAAGGATCATTAAGACGGTTCAGACGAAAGAAAGAATGAATGAAGAAAGAATTGTAAAAAAAATTATACTCGTACGTTGACAATGTAAATGGCACCCATAATTATTTTCAGTTAATAGATTTTATTGCTATCTTTGTTGAATCGCTCTTCACATCATCAAAATGGCTATAGCTAATCTATAGTCAATTTATTGTCATGTGAATTCTGCACCAAAACCAAAGACAGGTCAAATCAACCAACAGGTCTGAACCAAAGTTATGAAAGACAATCATAATGCCATCAACGGGAATCGAATCCGGGACCTTCGGGGTGACAGTCAAAACACTTACCAAGTGGCGACGAAGGTCGTCATATATGTATACCGCATCTCTGCTGTATTCTTGTTGTTTGATGTGTTGTTTCAAACCTTAAATATCATTGTTAAATTCATGTGTATTGAATGACATTAAATCTTTCAATATTAAGGCGTTAAAACAATAAAGTATGTTTCACAGGACGCCTTTGCAGGAGAGATTTCGTCTTATCGTATTTTCCTTTGAATTCACCTAATAAAACTCCCGGAATAATCCCATTGGGCGTATTGTGTAACAAGCCTTTTATAATACCAAAATTTGAGGCTGTTTCTTATTTCACATAATATCAAGATTTCAAGTGTTTACGTAGACTATTTCAATACCACTCTTGCGTGTGGGTGCGCACAATTTAGTTTAGTTCAACAAATTTAATATAATTTAATGTACACAAACTCTTAATAAAACGTATGTACATATGAAACTTTGATTTTTATGTACGTTTTCCTTATTGTACTAAGAAGATATTCCGCCCGGAATGATGCATGGTTAGAGTTTATTCACAAACCCAAGATCTAGTACATAAGTGTCAGTGTGGCGATATTTCTTGGAATCTGATTGGTTGCCGGGTCAAATGCGCCGAACGGTCAGTGTGTTTCGAGACGTGAAGCGGAGTGCACGCGATTATTGATTAATCACAAATTTACCATGTCGAAATTAGGAATAGGAAAGCCACATTCGGGTTAGTTTAATTTCATAATAAAGAAATATATTTTATAATAGCATCCTAGAAATAAACACCTGTAAGAATCAAATATTATAATTGAAGCCAATAAAAGAAAAAAAAACTTATCATTATTCATATTAGTCTAACCCTTAGTCGCTTTTCCAAGGAAAAATCACCAAACCAAATGTAATTTTAATGCAATTAATTTTTATAATCATTACAATTAAGCCGATAGCATTTTTGCTAATAAAATAACATGGTAATTTATTTCAATGTTTGAATATATGATTGCAACATTTTTTGGTTTTCCAATCATAAAAAAATTAAATAAAAATAGCATCTAGATTATTCGTAAACGCACTGTCATTCATGCTATTGCAAACGATCTCCCTGTAGTGAACGGACTCTACCGCTACACATTTTAAAATGATGAGTTTAAAATCGAAAAATGTATTATTCATGTGATTTTTTATGATGTATATCTGTGACGTCGATGTTGGACATTACTTCTGCAAAGAATTCTCTGTCTTGCGTCGCCCGAAATACCGGAAGGGTTTTCAGAGATCCCAATGTGCTTAGAGTACTATACAATTCATTGGTTCGGAGCAGACTCGAATGTGGTTCTGGGATATGGAGTCCGCACGAGGCGAGATATTCCCTTATGCTGGAGAGGGTTCAGAAAAAAATTCTGAGGTATCTCTACATGAAGGAGTATGGTAGCTATCCATGGCTCTATCCCACAGCGTTTCTTTTGGGAATGTTGGGGTCTAATTCTCTGCAGCTTCGAAGATACGGGTTTCTCATAACCCATTTCTTTAGATTGATTAGGGAATATTTTGAAAATTCAGTCGTGCTGGAGGGTGTAGGTCTTTTTGTTCCCGGCAGATATCTCCGACAGCGCCAGCATAGATTGTTCTTTCTTCCGGCCTCAAGAACCAACCTGCCTCTAATAATGCCGGTGAGAAGAGCAATCAGTCTGCTGAACAAGATTACCTTGGAGATCGACGTCTTTCATATTAGTGAAAGTACGTTCAGAAGAAAAATACTCTTAACTTTAGAGAGTATCTTGTCTTCCTGATTCTTTACCCTTTCTTAACCGTCGCGTTGCCATGTGGTAAATTGAGTTTCCACTGCCAATTTAAAGTTGATTTTCTTAAAACCTATGGACCCTAATATTATAAAAAAAATTGTAATCCTCCATTGAAGTGTTTTCAATATTTCGTAATAAAAAAAAAGCAAAAAATTACTTCCTTCATCCCAAAAAAAATATTTTCTAAGACTGCCCTCACCTTCATTCGTGTTAAGGTAGAATTTGTTTTGCTAATATTTACAACTTTATCAAAAGTGACAAATACTTACTCGCTGTTTTAAACATATTATAAATTATATCTTTGACCTTTTCAATAGGTACGTAATAATACCGACTGGATGAAAACGCACCACGTAACTTAATAATATCAGAACTGTGAAAATATTAACACTTTACCAAAAGGGACAAATATTAATACGTACTCGTTGCCTTGAACGTACTATACATTTTGCCTAGGTGCCTTTATCATACGTAAAATCTCGTAAAGTCTAGCCGCGCCGGCCGCCGCGCGGCGCTTGTCTTTACCTGCGTGTCCAGTCATTCGTATGCTATGACGCATTACATATCAGAAATCGCATGGTTCCAGAAAAAATTAATAATGATATGTTTTTCAAATAATCCATGTATGTTATAGATATCGATCTATTCCTAATGAAATTCCCTACAAGATGACATAAATTAAATTTTGATTCATCTAGTCATATGCTTGATATTTAGATAAAGTTAGCGGTAAACTGAACTTACCACATGGGAGCAAGCGTTTTGTTTTGAACACGGTACGTTAAGGGTTAAATAGATTCCTTTAACTGTAATTATGTTTGTAATATCTTTTGAGTGAATAAACAAACTGAAATATATCCTTCGCGTTTTTTATGCAGTCCAGTCATTCATGTTGCAGAATTTCAACTTCCTACGTTAATTTTAACCCGTGCCGACTTTGCCTCAAAGTTTTAGAAAATAGCTGCTTTAAGTGTATTTTAAATGTAGTTGTAGATGATCACTTAAAACCATTATGTTAGATAAATATCCAGGCGGGGTAGGCAGAGAGGATGGATCGCCATATTGTTCTATTCTGGCATAATTCTCGCGCCTCTTCTAAATTCATACATCGTGACATGCAAGCTCGTTGATTGTCCCTACTTCAAACATGGCCGCCTTTCAGTAATTGATTAATTAGAACTCCATTGTGCACAGCCATCTTTGTTTTAGTCGATATATTTCTATTTACGGTAATGACTTTGAGTGCACCATTTATTTTGTTTCCAGATTCAACCCTTTTTCTGATATCTTTCTCCATTATTCCATCTCTTATAAGCAACTATTTTTGAATTGTTGATCAAATCTGTTTTTGGTATATAAAGCCACATTTTGAATACCTCTAACCTGTTCAAGTATACACTTTCAAAGTTCATGTCTCCGAAACACACCGAAACATAACAGTCCAGATCTTCTTCGTCGTGTCAAAGGTCAAAGGTGTGAGATAACGTCGAACTAGATCTTTCTCCGTGAATATCATAGGACAGCCAGGGCTTTTCGTCGTTTGCAGTATGGATTGCTTCATGACACAGATGTAGAGCGTCGTACCACCCAGAAGAATACCCCATCTCGCTATTGTCCATAGATATACCGACGCTTGTGCGCAGTCGGTTTGTGGGTACTCCAAATTTTCTACGATAACTCGTATCCTTTCGTCTTCTTGGGCATCATCCAATCCAGGCATTCGCAGTTTTCCCTCCATACATATCTCTTGACTTCGGGAGACGTTTGGAGTCCATATATACCACTTCAACATTCTTTAATAAAATTGTTTGTTTCAGAATTCGCATACTGCGCAGAACAGTGAAAAATCATTGTGAGTGCCAACGCCTCCATACCGATCGCGCATCACACGCCAGCCAGCCATCACATTACTTGGTAAGCTGCGTCCAGGGCACGCCAACCAATCGCGATGCTCCGCCTGCTAGTGCTCGCGCTGACTTTGTCACCGCTGCGCCCCGTGCTCGCTGGGTCATGTCGCGAGGCGAAGCTTTGCTGCACGGGGAGGGACTCCAGCTGCGTGGTCCAGCGGGCCCCCTTGAACACCATCGTGGAGGACCTTGGAGACAAGCCTTGCTACTGTGACCACGCATGCCTCAAACTCGGGGACTGCTGTCCGGATTTCAAAGACGCTTGTGGGGGTAAGTCCCATGCTTACAAATTTATTTTAGCATTTTATTTGGGTTTGCCAGGATAAAATTTCCTCAGGGAATATAGTAACTTCTCTTTCTTCTATCCTTAGTTATTTCACACATAAATGATGAGCTAACCTATCCTTGCTGGTGTTTAACTGAAGGGTATTACTTATTATAATAACAATTATTTCCGTATTGAAAATACACATTTAAATAAAAAGCCTACCGACCACTGACCCGAGGCTGTTATAGGGCGCAGCGGCGCCCTTTCGTAAGCTTCGCTCGTTCACTTCCTAAGCCGGTTCCCCGTTAATCTGAGACTTACATTAAAAGTTATTTTTATTTAAGTAATAGAAATGGGACACTAGGCCGCATTTAAGCTAATCTATATCCTCCCTTCTATGTTCAGCACTTACAAGTAATTAGGCACTTACTCAACTAAGATGATTTTTATTATTATTATTGAAGTTAATACACATACAAATGAAAAAACATTAAACACAGTAAAATAAAGACAAAGAAGGTTACCCACCGCTTACCTGAAGCTGTTATAGGACGCAGCGGCGCCCTTTCTTCAGCTTCGCTAAAACAATCCCTAGGCTCGCCCCCCATTCACGCGGGACTTACATTAGGTGGAGAATGCATCATTCCAGAAAAAAAATCAAAAGGCAAAGGGGTAACTAGGCCACATTTAATCTAGTGTAATTTCAATTCACTTCTATGTCCCAATCTCATAAAGTGGGCTATCTACCATATACGAGTATATGTACCATCATTTGCTTTAAAGCTGAGAAAACCATGCCAAACTTCAGCCGTAACATTTGAGGTATATCTACGAGGAGAATAAAAGCTATTCAAAAATATGTTTATTACGTAAGAACAATTATTATGTACTCTTAATATATGTAGCTTGTAACTATGGAAGATGAAATTTATTTTATTCACAAATACGAGGTGAAGACGAGAAATAGTTTTTAAGTAAGAACCATTTGATATTAAGAAGAAAAAAATAAGTAATATTTTTGTAACAATTTTATTTTTAAATGAAAGTCCACAGTTTTATTAACTTTTCCACATAATAACCACCCATATTAAGACACTTCTTGTCATATAGAACTAAAAGTTTTGTATTCCGTCGTGATAGAAGATGACAGCCTGATTTGACAGCCGCTGCAAAATGGCAGTTATCGTTATCATCGTCGTACTTCTTCAGATGCAGAAACAAGTGGTAGTCACTGGGCGCTAGATCTGGGCTGTATGGTGGATGAAAAAATTTTCCCAGCCAAATGATGCGATGAGATATATTATTTATTTAATGTAATTAATTATTGATGATGCTGGATGCTGGTGGTGGAACGTTAGTTGTGAGATTTGATTTCTGATCATAACCAAAAAGTCGTTGAGGGAGACCGCCCTCATCCGTCCAGCTTTCATCTATCGTTAAAACTTCGAGAAGTCCAGAAGAACGTGGTCGATAGTTTGCTCGGTTTCGTTGTCGCATTGAGAAGCATTTCCGCTTTAAATTTGGATTCTGCAGATACAGAATAGTGTCGATGTGTCGGAGAGTTTGAAATCATTTTTTTATTCTCGTATGTTATACCATTCGGGAATTATGAAAGATCTATACATTCCCGGTTGAAATGACAAACATAGGATCATCTTCTTAAAGTGCCCTGTCAGGTCCCCCCGACGTTTACGATCACTCTCTATTTACTCCTGCACGATTCAGGACTTCTGTGTTCGTCACTCTGTCTGTCCATGGGATCCTGAACATTCTTCGGTGAAGCCACATTTCAAATGCCTCTAACCGGTTCATTGTTTTTACTTTTAATGTCCATGTCTCACACCCATATAACAGAACAGACCACACATAGCACCTTAACATCATCTGTCTTAGTTTTAAGTCGACATAGGGTCATATCTAATTTTATATATTGCGATATCAAAATTCTCCTGTATTGGAGTAAATTGGTAATTGATTAAGTCATCATCATCATCATCAGTCTTTAGTCGTCCAGAGCTGAACATAGACCTCCCTTCCCGACTTCCACAACTCTCTATCTCTTGCCGCTCTGTGCCATAGACCTTTTGCCACTCTCTTGATTTCATCAGACCATATCGCACGCTTAATAGAACACTAGCTTAACTAAAAAACAGCAAGTTTTGCACAATCTGACATGAGTCGGTGTTCTAACAAAAACAGTCGAAAAACACGTACGAATGGATAGCGTTAACATTGTGAATGATTATCGTACGTACGGATGGATAGCGTTACCATTGTGAAAAATAGATGGATAGCGTTAACACAAGCCTCTGTCTAATGTTAACTCAAGTATGACCTAAACCTTAATCGGTCAGTTTACCATTAAGCGTGCGATATATCGTTTTCCCGCACATTTCGTCTCAGTGATCTTATTTCTACGGCATTCATCCTACTGCCATCTTTGCTTTAGTTGAAATATTTTTATTTGCAGTGATGACTTTGAGAGCGCCATTAATTTTGTGCCCAGCACCGACCCTTCTTATTTATTTATTTATGTATGCACACATGATACACAAATGAGACATTACAAACGAAAAATATTAAGGCGACTCATTTGGACACAAAACGGTGTTACGTAGATAAGATAAAACAACATGAGACCAAAATATCATACATATCAGAAGGAATCCAGTAATCCTTCCCTCCTCAGTTCGAGGGAGTTATACCCCAGCATACTCAAGAGAAATGCCGTTGGATAGTGCCAAGGATATACCCCTCTCTCATGTAGAGGGCTCTCAAGAATTCCTTTTGAACCCTCTCCAACATGAACCCTCTCCAACTGAGCCTCATGAGGACTCCATATCACGGCACCTCCCTCGAGTCAGCCTCTGACTAAGGAGTTATACAGAGTTCTAAGGACCCGGATATCTCTGAAAACCTTAACAGTCCGAAGAACAAAACCCAGCATCTTTAACGAAACGTCACACACCTTCTCGATCTAAGCACGAAATGTCAATCGACTTTCGTAAATTATCCCAAGATCTCTGAATATTTAATATTTTTATCAAAATATTACAATTTTCCCATCCGAACAATGAATCTAACCGAAATTAATAGATTTACGATTATCCTTCATATTCAGATGTGCTCCTGTAGAAGGGCGGAAATTAGAAAATTAAAAGGAGGAGAAGTTCCTTACTGTGACGGGCTGTCTAGTGGTCGGCTTTGTATGCAGGGCTCCCGGCGGACAATGGCCGGAGGGTGGCAGGGGGTAGGCGGGCTCGCGGTTTGGGATCCACCCCCTATATTAGGGTAACCAAGATACAGCGTTCGCAAAATGACATTTTTAAATTTCAAATGAATGGTTTACGTCAAGTTGTCACCGCAAACAAAAACCTATCCAAAATATAGTATAGTGGTAGTGCACAATTGTGTTCTTGTACCTACCCTTATGTGTGGAAGCGCAGCATCTTTTTCGCGTGCCGTATCAGGTCCCTCTGACGTTGGCAATCACTCCGGTGAAGGCTTCTCTATCTTGCGTAACAGCCGGAACAGCTCCCCCACATGTCATCGTTTGAAAAATTAATACATTTATTTTTAATCCTACTGAATTTAAGTGTAATATGATATATCTTGGACCTCTAGTTAGCTTCTCCTATTGGTCTATCCTAGGGGTTCCGATCTGTGCTCCCATTGGTGCACAGATTGCTCTGTGCTCCCATTGGTGGACGGCGCTCGTCAGCCGGTAGTGGGGGGTGCCTCTTCGCTCTATGGTCCGGCCGTGGCCCGGCCGGAGCGGCTAAGTTCGGAGCTCTTTTCTCATTTATTAAAATTGCATGGCATGCGCGGAGCTCCGAGCCGTTTCTGGGTGGCGGTGTTTCGACCTTCTATCTACATACGCAGCAGTATAATTAATATTGTTAATATTTTCTTCCCAGTCCCGAATTAAATCATGGTCGCACGACGCATTAACAGCTTCAATAAGAAGGAAAAATACAAGTACCCCATTGTATGCTCCGGGAGCGATCTAATGTACTCCGGGCTATTATAAAGGTTGATGATAGAGTGCAATACGACGACCGGCCAAGAAAAACATATTTCCCGGGAAAATAATCGGGAAGTGACAATATCTGAAGAACTCCGAGGTTATTGAAGAAAGTTTTTATTTGTATTTTGAAAGTGAGAGTGACAACGCCAGTATTCTCAAACCATTTCGCCATTTCCCAGGGGGGAAGGCAGAAAGTATGGACCAACACACTGCTCTATCCTGACATATTACGAGATTTCTCGATATTCATACGAGGTCCGTTCAAAAAGTATCGCGAATTTTGTGTTTTTTCAAAAATTATTTATATATTCATGAATTTCTATTTTGTCCCCTTCAAAGTAATCCCAACCAGATATTATACACTTGTGCCAACGTTTTTTTCAATCCTCGAAGCACCCCAAAAAATCATTTTTTGTGATCTTGTTCAGCTCCTCCTTCGATGCCGTCTTTATCTCCTCAATCGTAGCCTAGCGTCGTCCTTTCATGGGCCTCTTCAGTTTCAGGAACAAGAAAAAGTCACAGGGGGTCAGATCTGGGGAATACGGTGGCTGCGGCATTATTGGTGTGTTGTTTTGGCCAAAAATTCGCGCACAAGCAGATGCGAAATTGAGCAATTTTGGTACGAATTTCGCGACGACCGATCTCATGCCCAAATCATTGGTAAAAATCGAATGGCACGAGCCAAGCGATATGTTTAAGTCCTCAGCAACTTTTCTAGCGGTGATTCGATGATTGGCCAATACTATGTTATTCACTTCATCAATGTTTTCGTCTGTTGTTGACGTGCTCGGGCGTCCGGCAGGCTCTTTTTCGTTCACATCTTCTCGGTCCTCTGAGAACATTTTGTACCCCCGATAAACGTTGCTTTGGTCCAAGATAGCTTCACCATATGCTACAGTCAAAATTCGGAATGCGTCCGGGGACTTAATTTTGTTTTTCACTCAAAATTTGATACAGATTCTTTGATCCATTTTTTTGAAGTGGGCAAAAATCGAAGACGAGCCAAAACACGTGCAAGCAAAGTGGCTATCAAAAATTAACTGAACATTCAAACTGGCCGAACTTATCGGCATAAGTGAGAGACATGAGTACCAACATAACGCCACAAAAAAAATCAAAAATCGAATATACGTAACCGGCGGAAATTCAAAATTCGCGATACTTTTTGAATATACCTCGTACATCGTAATATGCATGCTCATCGATTTTTCCATTTTCTAATGTCCGCCTTTTAGTAATTAATTAATTAATTTGGTACAATTAAGAAATTGAAAATAATTTTGTTTGTAATCCACGAAATAATAAAAAGAAACACGACATGTTTCGGAGGATACCTCCATCTTCAAGTGTAAATTTGTTAAAAACGAACATTTTGTTAAGATTAAACATTTTAGTACGGGGGCTGCACTTAACGTAGTCGATCAGCATGTGCATCAGGATAGGATAGTTTGAACAGGTGCGTTTTGAGCCTCGATCTAAACTCTGACGGGTTTTCAATACACTTTAAGTCTGCAGGAAGACTGTTCCAGGCCGAGGGGTCACCTACAGCAAAGGCCCGGTCACCGAAATTTGGGCTTACTTCGCAGAAGACCTTGCTGATCGCAATATAGACTGCCTCGCATTCAGTTTCTCAGTTCAGATAAGTAGGCGGATGCCATTCCATGCAGCGCCTTAATACAGTCCAGCAGAGCTTATATTGTATTCTTCCCGGACATTTCATCCAATGGGGCTCCTTAAGGTGTTATGTGATAATACTTCGGCACACCCTTCATCAGTCTAGCTGCCCCGTTAAATGCAGACTGGAGTTTATTGATTTGTTGTTTTGGAATCTCAAATGCTGATATTAGGAAAGAGTGTAGAGCGAAAGAAGGTATTATGAACAAAATTATGAAAGGTTCGCTTCGTTGGTTCGGACATATGGAGCGCATGGGTGAAGAAAGAATGGTTAAAAAAGTATACGTTAACAATGTAAATGGAGTAAGGAGTCGAGGTAGACCGAGGAAAACATGGCATGACCAGATTAATCAAATATTAAAAGTTGGTCATGTCAGAAGCCGGAAGAATCGACTTGCGTGTATGACTCGATGTATGAATGTGGAGGAAGCTAGAGAGGTGTGCCAGGATAGAGTAGTGTGGCGGTCCATTCTCTCTGCCTACCCCTGCGGGGAAACGGCGTGATGGTTTTGTTGTTGTTGTTTGTTGTTTTGGAATGTTGGCGTAGATTCCATTGCAGTAATCTAGTCGTGACACGACGAAGGATCAGCGTTTTAAAACTGTCAACGAGAATATTTCTTTTTACAGATCTTAATTGCCTTAAATGAAAAAACTGTTGCTGACTGTTTTATTGATTTGAGATTTCAATGAATGATCAGTCTCTAAATGGACGCCGAGAAGTTTTATTGACTCTTTAATTTTTTTGTTCATAACACTTTCATTCGCACCACATTCACTTCTTATATTTACATTTGACACTTATATACGGATTTAACATACATTCGTCTTAGAGATCTCATTTCCACTGGTAAAATAAATGCTGTAGAAATAATATCTATTGCATATTTTAAAACAAATACATCTTGTAGTAAATAAATAAGTGATAAAGTATATAAGAAAGCCTGCCAGCTTCTCAGACATTCATTTTCTGTTTTTATTCCAACTTTACGAACTGTGCAAGCTTCCAGTCGCCAAGGAATTTTTGGATCCCCGTTTGCTGTTTGCTTACTAAGACAATAAAAGAACTTTATTTCAGGGCATGTTTATGACTAGCTTCTCCCGCTCACAGAGGAAATGTTAATAATTGAACTATATACATAAGACAGGCGGGGTGAACCTAACATGACAATTGGGGGTTGTATATTAAATTAAGGCGAAACCCGGATGTCGTAAAAAAAGTACGAGAAAATTTTAAATACATAAGAGCGAGAGAGGAACACAGTAAAACCTCGATATAACGGACTAATTGGGGGGGGGGGGGTGTCCGTTGTAGCCGAAAGTCCGTTATATAAAAATAGGTTTAAAATAACAGTCATTACTGCAAATAGAAATATATCCGCAGAAGCAAAGATGGCAGTACACAATGGCGTTCTAGTGCCAACCCTCATGTATGGAAGTGAGCTGGCAAAAAAAGGATGAAAGCAGGATAAACGCCGTAGAAATGAGATCACTAAGAATAATGTGCGTGGAAACGTTGTATGATAGAATATCGAACGATGAAATAATAAAGAAATGTAAGGCTGACTGCATTATGAACAACAACAACAACAAACCATCACGCCGTTTCCCGCAGGGGTAGGCAGAGAGAATGGACCGCCACACTACTCTATCCTGGCAAACCTCTCTAGCTTCCTCCACATTCATACAACGAGTCATACACGCACGTCGATTCCTCCGACTTCTAACATGACCAACCTTTAAAATTTGATTAATTTGGTCATGCCATGTTTTCCTCGGTCTGCCTCGACTTCGTACCCCATTTACATCATTAACGTATACTTTCTTAACCATTCTTTCTCCATCCATGCGTTCCATATGTCCGAACCAACGCAGCGATCCTTTCATAATTTTGTTCATAATACCTTCTTCCGCTCTACATTCCTTTCTTATATCAGCATTTGAGATTCTGTCGTATATCGTTCTACCACACATACGTCTTAGGGACCTCATCTCTACCGCATTTATTCTACTCTCATCCTTCTTTTGCCAGTTCCATGCTTCGCTTCCATACATTAAGGTTGGGACCAGAACTCCATTGTGAACGGCCGTTTTCGCTTTCATTGATAAATTCTTGTTTCCAATAACTATTTTAAAGCTCCATTCACTTTGTTACCCGCACCAACCCTTCTTTCGACGTCACTATCCGTTCGGGCATCTGCTGTGAACATGCTACCTAAATACACAAATTCCCTCACCTGTTCCAAGTTCTCTTCGTTCACACTTATATTACAAACTGCATTATGAATAAAATTAAAAAAGGATCCCTGAGATGGTTTCGACATATGGAACGAATGGATGAGAGTAGAATGGTTAAAAAGTTGTACACAAGCAGCGTGAGTGGAAAAAGAAGCCGAAGACGACTGAGGAAAACATGGCATAACTGAAGAAATGTAATATAGGATAGAAATGTGTGGTTGCAGATACAAGACACTGAGAGATCGCGTGAGGAACACCAGAATAAGAGATTAGTGAGGTTAATGATATTATAAGATGTAGCAGACAGCGAAGTTCACCTTGCGCGGACCCCCTGAGGTTGTTCAAGGACCCCCAAATCAATTTTAATTTTTCACGGACCCCCTGAATGATGGACCCCCTGAAAGTGGACCCCCCCCCCCCCAGGGGTAGGGGATCCACTTTGGGAACCATTGGTCTAAGATATCTTCTTCTTTCGGTGCCATGTCAGGTCCTTCCAACGTTGGTGATCACTGCAGCAAAGGCATCTCTATCCTGCGCCACTTGGAACAGGTTCTAAACTCTTTTTATTCCTGTCCACATTTATCAATGAAATCGAAAATGGCCGTTCACAATGGAGTTCTGGTTCCAACCCTTATGTATGGAAGCGAAGCATGGAACTGGCAGAAGAAAGATGAGAGCAGAATAAATGCGGTAGAGATGAGGTCCCTAAGACGTATGTGTGGTAGAACGATGTACGACAGAATCTCAAATGCTGATATTAGGAAGGAACGTAGAGCGAAAGAAGGTATTATGAACAAAATTATGAAAGGTTCGCTGCGTTGGTTCGGACATATGGAGCGCATGGGTGAAGAAAGAATGGTTAAAAAAGTATACGTTAACAATGTAAATGGAGTAAGAAGTCGAGGTAGACCGAGGAAAACATGGCATGACCAAATTAATCAAATATTAAAAGTTGGTCATGTCAGAAGCCGGAAAAATCGACGTGCGTGTATGACTCGATGTATGAATGTGGAGAAAGCTAGAGAGGTGTGCCAGGATAGAATAGTGTGGCGGTCCATTCTCTCTGCCTACCCCTGCGGGGAAACGGCGTGATGGTTTGTTGTTGTTGTTGTTGTTGTCCATTCTTTGATGTTCCGCAGCCAGGACAGCTGCCTATTACCAACTCCCCGACGTCCCTCCACTTTATCTATTAATATCAGTCGAGGGAGGTGGTATATTTCTCCCCTTAGCACAAGATACTGTGAAACAAACATTTAGTATACCAAGAAAATTCCGTTTATGAGCTTTAAGAGTTTTCGTATATTTTTCAGCGAATTGAATGATGGAAAGCTAATTCTTTATTCAAAGAAAGTCTCAAATCAGCAAATTGATTTTTTCTCTTGCTTTATGACTGTCTACACCCACTACTGTTTATGTGCTCCGGGAATGAAAGATTGCGATGTGAAGTAAAGTTATTTTTATGGGCTTTCAATGTAAAAATAAGCTCTATTATAAAGCCTGGATGATATTCATAAATAACAAAATATTTTGCTTAAAATAATTGCTTGCTTGCAAAGTTTTTTATTTTGTTTTAATGAATATTTTAGATCGATATGAAAAACAGAAGCCGTAGGAGCAATCATCTTATATTCCTGTGTGAAAATGAAGCATTATTCTAGCACAGTGGTCCGAAGCCTCCTCGCTAACGATCGAACTATTAATATTAATTCGGGTGGTGGTCTAGGGGATAGAACGCTTGGCTCCTGATCCAGGGGACCTGGGTTCAAGTCTGGACACGACCAGTTTCCTTCTTCATAATAATGAGCTATTTTCTGCTCACATTGAAGATTGTAAAATGAATTCTAATATCATTGATATAAATCCTTGATGTTAGTCTTTTTTTTTTAAAGAAAAAAAAAAGAAAAAAAATTTAATACAAAATTAAACAGTTCATTGTTTTGGCCGAAACACTATTATACATTAACATTATAAACTGTTAAATTAAAATATCATCATCAAACTGAAACAAAAAGTCTATGAAGCCTGCGTTCTGCAAGTTTGTAGATACTTATAGTCTTGCTACTGTAACGTTGTCCAAACTAAGTGCCGAGAAACTACGAGTGACCCAAAGAGCCATGTTAGGAATAAGCCTAAGAGACAGAGTCAGAAACGATACGATGAGAGAAAAAACAAAGGTCACTGACATTATCCACCGGGTGGCGACTCTAAAATGGCAATGGGCAGGTCACGTAGCCAGAAGCTCAGATGAAAAGTGGACAAGAAGAATGCTGACTTGGAGACCGTGGACGGCAAAGAAAAGTGCAGGGCGACCGCAATTACGGTGGAAGGATGATCTGAACAGACACGTCGGAATAACCTGGATGCAGTCTGCACAAGACAGAGTGACATTAAAGCGAATGGAGGAGGCCTTTATCCAGGAGTGGACGGGAATAGGCTGAGGAAGAAGAAGAAGAAATTAAAAAATCTTGTTTTATGTTTCACAATCGCATTTTTTTTTCGCGACAGCTGTTTCATCATTAATACAAAATTAAATCCAAAATATATATTTTTTAATAATTGGAAGAATCGACGTGCATGTATGACTCGCTGTATGAATGTGAATGAAGCTAAAAAGGTGTGTCAGACATAACTTTCGTACCTCCTCTACATTCACACACCGCGACACGCATGTTCGTCGATTGTTTCTGCTTCGAACAGGGCCGCCTTACAGTAAATGATTAATTTGGTTACGCCATGTCTTCATTGGCCTACCTCGAATTCTTTTTCCATTCACACTGCTTGTATATATATGTTTTTAAGTATTGTTCCCTCATCCATTCGTTACATATGTGAAAACGACCTTATTGACTCTTTCTAAATTTTGTTTAATGATATTTGGGCCATGGAAAGATCCATGTTGGGTATCTCACTTAGAGACCATATAGCCAACGTGGAGATTAGGAGACGCACCAAGGTCACCGATATAGGGATACGCATTGCGAGGATGAAGTGGCAATGGGCTGGACATGTCTACATGATGGGATGATGAAAGATGAAGCCAGAGGTTACTGAATTGGAGGGCAAGGTTGTGCCGGAGATGTGCATGTAGACAGACTTCCAGGTGGAGCGATGATATTGTGCGGACGGCTGGAAGGACCTGGAGAACACCGGTGAGAGACCGAGAGGGATAGGGTGGTGGTGGAGAGGCTTACGTGAAGCAGTGGATGGAATCAGGTTGACGAAGTAATAATCTTATAATAAAACATCTAATAATTAATGTTTTTAATTGAAATTTCTTGGTAGAAGTTCATTTTAAATAATGAAAACAAAAAAAAAAATTATCCAAAATTTCTTTATTATTATGTATTTAGTGTGCTTCCACTTGTGTTTATGTTCGACCGGTTTCGGTAGCTTGCAGCCATCTTCTTGATCTTATTTCCATAGCTTTCCCGGTTTTGGTTTGGATGCTGGTGTATTTTGGGATAATTCCTTTTCTTACACTCCCAATTAAATCAAAGGTGTTGGCACCAGAAGATTGCAGCAAGCTGCCGAAACCGGGCGAACATAAACACAAGTGGAAGCACACTAAATACATAATAATAAAGAAATTTTGTAACAATTTTTTTTTGTTTTCATTATATAAAACATCTAGAAAAAATACGTTTTTATTCGTATTAATTAATTACGTCAGGATGTTTTGGAGAATTCTTGATGGTTCTTTTCAACATTGAAAAAATTAACATTTGTTTCTTTTTCAATGATGACTTTATTGTCTGACCACAGACAATGAGAATCTCGTACAATAAGAACTCAAGCTCAACAGGGAAGAATCGTGTTGACATTTAAAGTTTTTAGTGTCTATTGTTTTAAAAAAACCTAAAGAATAATGACCTTTATCAGGGTTCCCCAAACCGTGGTCCACAGAAAGGTAATGGCTCTTCGAAACATTATTAATAAAAAATATTTTTTCTACATCTTAACTAACTAACTAATCATCTCGCCATTTCCCCGGAGGGGTAGTCAGAGAGGATGGATCGCCACAATGCTCTGTCCTGGCATACCTCTCGGGATTCCTCTACATTCATACATCGTACCATGCACGCACGTCGATTATTCCGACTTCGAATGTGGCCGCCTTTTAGTAATTGATTAATTTGGTCATGCCATGTTTTCCTCGGTCGTCCTTGGCTTCTTATCCCACTCACGCTGCTTGTGTACAACTTTATAACCATTCTTCTCTCATCCATTTGTTTAATATGTCCAAACCATCTCAGGGATCCTTTTTTAATTTTATCCATGATGCAGTCATCTATCTTACATTTTTATCTTATTTCAACTTTCGGTATTCTATCATACAACGTTTTCCCGCGCATTCTTCTTAGTGATCTCATTTCTACGGCGTTTATCCTGCTTTCATCCTTATTTTGCCAGCTCCAAGCTTCACTTCCATACACGAGGGTTGGCACTTGAACTCCATTGTGAACTTCCATTTCTACATCTTGACTTCGATAATTCATGATATTCATGGGTTAACATTATCTCAATAGAGACGAAGATGCAAACTGGAAACTGAATATGGTGATTGAGGTGTTTACAGGACTTATGACCTGTCATTGGTTGGGTTAAGCGCACATTCCACCTTTCTTATGACCACCATGTCTGACAAATTTTTGGATGTTGTATATATGTTAATATCCAACACCATAATTCACATTTCAGTTTCATCTTACAGACCAGCGCCATCTATGAAGATTAGATTTAAGCATTAATTTAAGATTTAGGCGACACATTTTTTGTCACTCTTGAGAAAAAAATCTAAAGCTCTAGTATGGAAGAGATTATCAATTTATATTTTTATATTAGTTTTAATCCTAGGGATTCTTTTGCAGCATAATTGAATTAAATTGGGATGTCCTCTGGGATTTTGTAATTTAGTAGATTCAATTAATGTACACATTTTTTTAGCTTAAGATTCTCATGACATGTGAATGGTAGCTAATCTATCGCCGAAGCGAATCATGCAACTGGCAAAATAAGGATAAAAGTAGAATAAATTCATTAGAAATGAGATCTCTTAGACGATTGTGTCAATGTATATGATAGAGTGTCGAATGAAAACATAAGAAATGAATGCGGTGCGAATGATGGTGTTATGAACAAAATAATGAAAGGGTCATTAAGATGATTTGAACACATGGAAAGAATCGATTAAGAAAGAATGGTAAAAAAAATATTCATATGTTAACGATGTAAATGGATCTAGAAATAGATGAAGATCGAGGAAAACCGGACACGAACAAATAAATCAAATATTGAATGTCGGCCACGCGAGGAGTCAGAGAAATCGACGCGCGTGCATTACACGATGTATGAATGTTGAGGAAGCGAGCGAAATATATCAGGAAAGAAAAGTGTGGGTATCCATTATTTCAGAGAGACAACGTGATGATTAGTTAGTTGTTAGTTAATTAGTTAGTTAATTTGAGATTTTAAATACTAATTGCCAAGAAAAAAAAACAAATTCTAAATGACCTATTTATGAGTTATGACTAGAAATTCAAATATCTTTACTACTATTTAGTTATTATACTTTAGTTAATTGTTACACCTGATGATGCCAACATTGGTTGGCGAAACAGCTGTCGAGACACTCTCAGTGAGTAAAAAGAAATCGTGATATTACAACAGTTTTTTAAATTTTAACAGAAATAATTATTACATAAATTAAAAAAAGGGTGGTAGCTTTTTTAGTTAAAAAAAAACTAACTTACTAACCATCACGCCATTTCCCCATAGGGGTATTCAGAGAGGATGGATCACAATGCCCTGTCCTGGCATACCTCTCGGGATTCCTCTACATTCATACATCGTACCATGCACGCACGTCGATTATTCCGACTTCGAATGTGGCCGCCATTTAGTAATTGATTAATTTGGTCATGCCATGTTTTCCTCGGTCGTCCTCGGATTCTTTTCCCACTCACGCTGCTTGTATACAACTTTTTAACCATTCTTCTCTCATCCATTCGTTCCATATGTCTAAACCATCTAAGGGATCCTTTTTTCGTTAACCTTTCGAAAAACGTCGTAACAGCTAAAGGGTTAAGACGTATTTTCAAATCTCCGGAGATCTCACGAAATTGCGTAATGAAGCAAAAAAAAAAACACATGTTTTGTATTAAGTCGAAACGTTTATGCATCGGAGCGGGGGATGGATTTGGGAATCTTTGAAATCGGAATACATTAGCAGGGCGTGAAGGGAACTGGATAAAAGGCATAAATCTTCGAATTGAATGAGTGGCCGATGTGAAAGCCCTAACTGCTGAGAGTCCCTTTCACGGCCCTGAATAACTGGCCAGGGAGCCAGCCACAATGGGCGATCTTAGGCGGATACTTCCTACTCCTAACGGGCACTTGTCAGAAGCGCTGGAGATTTGTTTACGGCGCGATTTTTCGACAAAAGGTCATAAATAACGCAAGCCGTAAAAAGGTCAACGGATACAGGGTGGATCGAAACTATTTATATGCTTTCCTCGCCCATTTCATGAGTGCCCTACGTACATAAATTTTTTGATTAAATTTCCTTATTTTCATTTTGTGTTAGAATCCCCTGATCTTGTATCCTACAGTAGCTAGAATTGACATTGCAGGTCAATGCACGTAAGACGATGAAGGATCTCGGAATCATCTATGAGAGTAGGCTGAATTTTCGTGCACATATCGAGAGGATTTGTGGCATTGCAATGAGGATGTTGGGGTTCATCGTCCGGACCGGAAGAGTTTTCAGGGATCCCAATGTGCTCAGAGTCCTATACAACGCATTGGTTCGGAGCAGGCTCGAAAGTGGTTCTGTGATATGGAGTCCTCACGAGGCGAGATATTCCGTTATGCCGGAGAGGGTTCAGAAAAAATTTCTGAGGTATCTCTACATGAGGAAGTATGGTAGCTATCCGTGGCTCTATCCCACGGCATTTCTTCTGGGAATGCTCGGAACCAATTCTTTACAGCTTCGAAGAGATGGACATCTAATAACCCATTTCTTCAGATTAATTAGGGGATACTTCGAGAACTCGGCCGTACTGGAGGATGTTGGTCTTTTTGTCCCCGATAGATATCTCCGACAGCGACAACACAGATTGTTTTACCTACCGGCCGCCAGAACCAATCTGCCTTTGGTGACACCGGTGGGAAGAGCAATTAGTCTGCTGAACGCGGTCTCCTCGGAGATCGACGTCTTTCATGTTAGTGAAAGTACGTTCAGGGGGCAAATACTATTGACTTTAGAAAGTATCTTGTCTTCCTAATGTCGAACCATCTCTAATGCGTTCTTGGTACTTTGTTGTATTTTTATCATATTTTACCTGTACTTAATAGATGCCTTAAACATTTTCCTGTTTGTCATGTCTATTGAGTTAATAAACTGATTTAATTTGATTTGAATACCAAGTGGATGATTGTTTCCAGGAGTAATAATGGCCTAGCCTCATCACTGAGAGATACTTGCATGGATGTAGATAAAATTGATAAAGTCAGAGAGTTCACTTATCTCGGTACGGTCATGACGGAAACCAACGATATGCACGCGGAGTTGGAACACAGAGTTCAAAAAGGCCTACGAGCTGCAGCCTATATATAAAACCTGCGTAAGGCCTATACTGACATATACCATTGAGACCAGAGCGGACATCACAAGAACGAAGGCTAAAGTACGGGTGGCAGAGATGAGGATGCTGAAGATGATACTAGGAAGGACTATTCGAGATAGGGTGAGGAACACGGCTATCCACGAGATTTGCAAGGTGGAGGATGTCGTGAGATGGGGCAGACAACGCAGAAGATACTGGAATGCGCACATGCAGAGGATGGATCCCACCAGAATCCCACACGCTGTGGCGCATCAGATTCCTGCCGGCTCCCGTCCTCCCGGAAGACCACCAAAGAGGTGGAGAGATAGCTGGGAGTCAACCTCCCAACAGAGGCCAACCTGATTTCAGGAACAGACCAAAGGCCTATAAGGAGAAGAAGAAGAAGAAGAAGAGTTCAAATCAAAATCAGTTTATTTCATCAATAGACATTCAAAAATTAAGGTTTAAGACATCTATTGAGAACAAGTAAAATAATATGTTTATAGTATATAGTATACTACCAGAAACGTATCAGAGATGGTTCGACATTAGGAAGACTAGATACTCTTCAAAATCAAGAGTATTATTTAAAAGAGTTCATTTTTGCGAACACCCTTTATTCCATGCTCTCGCTTCTGCCGATCGCTTTACGGCATATTTTACGAAACTCACCTCCGAAGGCTATTATGGCGTGTTGTTTATTTTTCCCTTTAGCAAATACACCCCCTGTATTTACAGTCCACCTTAAAAAAATGACGTTCGCGCTTCATACAAAGAAGGACAAAAAAAGTATAAAAAATAACGTGGCTACCTTTTCCTTTTTACTCAGCTCGGCTTAAATTGTTTGACTCTATATCGTAAAGTAAAAATACATATTTACACCACATGTGCATACTTTGTATTCTGGATAAGCGCTGTATTTTAATATCATCTTCATATTCAGCGTTATTACCCTCGGTGAGTCATAACTTCCGTTATTTTAACGAACAAACGAATGAATCATCACGCCGTTTCACTGGATGGGTATGCAGAGAGGATGGAACGCCAAACTGTTCCATCCTGACTTAATTCTCTCTTTACATTCTACATTCACAAATATTGACATCCACGCACGTCGGTTGTTTATTTTTTTATGTAAACAACAGGTTGTTTGAATCCAATTACTGTATACATTTTTTTTAATCTAATAAATTGATTCTCGCCATTTTATTGTCATATGATATTGCCGCAAGTTAGGGCTATCAGCAATATAAAGTTCAGATATATAGGCTGCTGCCATTCCGTGAAGCGCTTTAAAAACCGCCCAGCATAGTTTATACTGGATTCTTTCAGGACACTCGAGCCAGTGATAATCTTTTAACCAAAACTAACCAACCATCACGCCGTCTCCCCGAAAGGGTAGGCATAAAGAATGGAATGTCACACTTTTACTGATGCGGCACTCCATCCTTCTCTTTTCGCCCCTCGGGAGACGCGGTGTGATGGGTTGCGAACCTCATCGCCACCAATAGGCATCTCCCGCGCACACTTCGATCGTCCAACACCCACAAAATAAATCTAAAACAAATAAAATAAAATACAATGGTATAAAATAAAATAAATAAAATTTAACACAAAATGTTTAAAATTTAACACAAAATGCTTAAGCTATTTACAAGTATTCTGAAAACGAAACTTGAGCAAAAGATAACGAATAGGGAAGAACAGCAGGGTTTTCGACGAAATCGCCCCACAACAGATGCAATCTTCATTCTGAGGCAACTGAAAGAGAAAGCAATTGAATATAATAAAGTAGCCTATATATGTTTTGTCGATCTGACTAAGGCATTTGACAGGGTGTTGTTAAGAGATATTGTAAGAAAATTACAGGAAGGAGGAATATCCAATACATTGATAAAGACTGTCCAAGATCTATATACCAATTGCAAAACGAAAATTAAGGTTGACAATGAACTGTCTAGGGAAATTCCTACAAGCAATGGTATAAGACAGGGAGATAGTTTGAGCCCCTTTCTGTTCAATCTTATTATGGACGAAATTATAGAAGAGGTAGCTGGCCTGGGACTAGGTTATAAAATGGGCAGTAAAACTGTGAATGTCATTTGCTATGCGGACGATGCCGCATTAATAGCAGAGTCTGAAGATGACCTGCAAAGAATGTTGTACAAATTCCACACAGTATCCCAAAGGCTAAATATGGCTATATCAGTCAACAAAACAAAAAGTCTCACTATATCTAGGCAACCTGCAAGATGTAAACTGACTGTTGATGATATACCTGTGGAGCAGGTGATGAGTTTCAGGTATTTGGGAGTGGAGATCTGCAGCCAAAGTGACCTTTATACCGAAGTACGTGAACAAGTCAGTAAAGCCTCTGCCGTGTCAGGATGCCTGAAGAATCTAGTCTGGAAAAATAAGCACATGCGTATCGACAGCAAGATCAGAATATACAAAACATGCGTGCGACCCATCATGACGTACGCTGTAGAGACGCGGGCTGACACTGTGCGAACCAAGGGACTACTTAGAACATCGGAGATGAAGGTCCTAAGATCAATTACTGGAAAAACCCTCCGAGATCGTGTCCGCAACGCAGACATAAGGAAAACCTGCGAAATAGAGGATATCGTTCAGTGGAGTAGATCCAAAAGAAGATACTGGAGGGACCATGTAGCCCGAATGAATGGTGACAGACTCGCGTATACAGCCGCCTATGAAATCCCTTCCGGACACCGCCCACCTGGAAGACCGCCTAAGAGATGGAGGGACAGCTGGATCTCATCATCCGACGAGATATGATTTCTGTGTCACAGATCGTCAGATCTACCAAAAGAAGAAGAAGAAGAAGAAGAAGACAAAATGTTATTTTTAGATGGTGCACATATTGTCTATTTAATTAATGTTTCACGTATCCACCGTTTTTTAATTTAGCACATAATGTAATAACATATAATGTTTTTTTCGATGTTGCTCATGTTGACATGGACGATTCGGACTTTTTTGTTTATTTAATTTATGTTACGCTTAACCAGCAAGAACTTAAAAATAATATTGAAGAAATTATTCAAATTGTCATTGGAACAAATGAAAAATTTATTTTTACACCCGTCAAAATTCTTTATAAAAACGAAAAAAACTAATATAATTTTAACAGCAAACCAGTACAAACATTGACATGTCACAATTAACTATTATAAAGTACGGCAACAATTAAATTGACCAAAACAATTCACTTGTACACGAAATATCTCCAAATTTACAGGAGCACCACATGAACCAAACCAAATTTTCTAAATCCGAATCCGAATATATCTTTTAGATGTTCTGAAATATGCGAGTTTTTTGGGACACAGTTTGAAGTTTATTTGTTTGTTTCTTGGGTATGTTGGCGTAAATGCCGTTGCAATATTCGATGGCTGTATTCAAAGCTAATTAATCTAACCTCTGGTTTCGGCGGTTCGCGTTTAACGCGTCTTGGAACCCGTGCGTTTTGGAACATTAAATTCAGAGCGTTTTAAAGAGATTTGTGTTTCGTTATTTCAAGCGGGTCACTTCGGGTCACGGCGTTGCTGGGTCCGTCAGTTCTGTGAAATAATGCCCTCGGACCCTTCGCGGAAAAATGATCCGCGACGGGCGGTAATTTCGGGCCGTAAATAAAAAGGTCAGATTTATGACCGGCGCTGACGCATTTCGAGAGGTCCTGCCAAGAGGGCTACATAAATCCTCCGCGCCTTCGAAAATATGTACACGTGTAATTTGATTTGTTTCATTATTGTTTTTTCCCTTCATTATAGCGATTATTTTTTTTAAATCTTCTTCTTCTTCCTTTTTAAAGTCGTATGTGGTTATCCAGGGAGTTGCTCCTCCTGTGAGGTGGATTCCTCTGTACCTAACTCCAGCACTCAACTGTATTTCATACTTTCCTGTCTTTTCGAAAATACAATGTATATGTATATGCGTAAAAAAAAATTAGGTAGAAATATTATTTTGAAAAACTATATAGGTAAAAGCGGAACTTGTACAGTTATTTATGGTTAGATTTTTTTTTATTATTATATTGCAGGAGCTCTAACAATGTATGATAGAACACCTAATTATGAAGTAAGAAAGGCGTTGGGTTTGAATATATGGAACGAATGGATGAGGGGAAAATGGTTAAAAAGATATATACAAGTAGTGTGAATGGGAAAAGAAGTCGAGGAAGGCCAAGGAAGACATGGCATGACCAAATTAATCAATTACTGAAAGGCGGCCATGTTCGAAATAGGAACAATCGACGAGTGTGCATGTAGAAGAGGCGCGAGGATTATGCCAGGATGGAACAATGTGGCGATCCATCTTCTCTGCCTACCCCTTCGGGGAAACGGCGTAATAGTTAGTTTATTTGATAATGCCTTAGAAGGGAGAAACATGTCATTCCCATAAAATATAATGAAACTTCTAGAAAATTGACGTTTTCATTTGTATTAATTATGTTATGAGATGCCTATCTCTTGCAAGCTGCAAAGAGTTGGTTCCCAACATTCTCAAAGGAATGCCGTGGGATAGAGTCACGGATAGCTATTACGTATTCCTCCTTATATATGATATGGCGTGATGATGACGAAATAATTATGTTTCAATTGCTAAATTATTTTGCCTATCGTAGTATATGATTTACCTGTATAATACTGTACATGGCATTAAATTATTTTTTACATACGTGTCGGCTTCGTTCTAATAAAAATTCCTGGAAAGGATTTGGTAATGCGGTGTTTAAAATCATCCATTCAAAGGATAATGGAGGGTTCATGGCACCGAAATGACGCGTTATAGCTGTCATTTCCTGACATTCTAATTTTAAATATTTAACGAGCAGGGCCGGCTTCGTGCGTGTGATGAAAAAGTTTATTGCACTTGAGTACCATTTTTATTAGATTCGTTATGTTTAATAATATTAAAGCGAATTTAACAGGTAATAATCTATCATTTAAAAGCACAGTATCACAACAGGATATTTGGATTCAATCACATAAATTGTATGTATGTATGAGGTATGCATGCGAAATGATCTGATGATGAATGTTAATAAGTCCAAGGTAATGATTTTTGAAAAGGAAGAAACCATGACAGTCTGCAACATTAGCGTGAATGGTGAAAACTTGGAGCAAGTAGTTGAGTTTGTGTATTTTGGTAGTATGTTTACAAGAGATGGGAGAGTGGAGAGGGATATTGAAAGAAGGGTTGGGGCAGGCAACACAGTGAATGGTGCACTTAAAGTTGTCATCGCAAACAAAAACCTATCCAAAAAAGCTAGAAAGACAGTGCACAATGGTGTTCTTCTACCGACCCTTATGTATGGAAGCGAAGCATGGAACTGGCAAAGGAAGGATGAAAGTAGAATAAATGCAGTAGAAATGAGATTTCTTAGACGAATGTGTGGATATTCTGTGTATGATAGAGTTTCGAATGAAAATATAAGAAGTGAATGCGGTGCGAATGATGGTGTCATGAACAAAATAATGAAAGGATCATTAAGATGGTTTGGACATATGGAAAGAATGAATGAAGAAAGAATGGTAAAAAAATTATATGTTAATGATGTAAATGGTACCAGAAAAAGAGGAAGACCAAGGAAAACGTGGCACGATCAAATAAATCAAATATTGAATGTCGGCCATGTGAGGAGTCAGAGAAATCGACGCGCGTGCATGACACGATGTATGAATGTTGAGGAAGCGAGAGAAATATGTCAGGAAAGAAAGGTGTGGCAGTCCATTCTTTCTGCCTACCCCTTCGGGGAGACGGCGTGATGGTTAGTTAGTTAGTTAGTTTATCACATAAAAAATATAATCAAATGATTTTACTGAAATCTCTTGATGGAAGTTCATTTTAAATAATAATTCAATAAAACGATATTTTTAAAATAAAAATACATAAATACAAACAGGGCCGCCATTGTGGCTGGCTGCTTGACGAATGCTGATTGGAAAAATAAAAATATGCTAAAGGAGAGCAAAATTTGAATCTACAAGACATGCGTACGTCCTATAATGACATATGGAATAGAAACGAGAGCTGACACCATCAGAACAAAAAATCTCCTAAGAACCACAGAAATAAAAACTCTCCGATCCGTTGCGGAAACGACACTCCGAGACAGAATAAGAAATTCTGAAATAAGAAAGATCTGCAATGTAGAAGATGTCGTGCGATGGGGAAGACTGAGAAGACGCTTCTGGAGAGATCATGTGGAAAGAGCATGTTCTGAAAGAGTGATAAATATAGCCGCAAATAAAGTACCAACATGAAATCGACCGGCAGGAAGACCACCTAGAAGATGGCGAGACAGTTGGACATCTGTATCCCAGGAACAGACTCCGAGAAATAACAGGACACAGTCCTAAATAAAGCTGAAGAAGAAGAAGAAGATATTTTTAACTACGTCCACTTTTGTCTTTATTTCAACAGCGACCGGTTTCGTCAGGCTCGCTGGCATCGACAGACTGGTCAATTGACTGATCAATGAACTGACCAGTCTGTCAATACCAGCGATGTCGATGTCGCTGTCGAAAAGACAAAAGTGGAAGTAGTTAAAAAAGACATCGTTTTATTTAATTATTACATATAATTTTTTTTCAAGCACCTCGTTATGCCTGTTTTAATAAAAAAATAATCTTTTAAAAAAATTAATTAAGTTAAAAAAATGTTAACGGAACTTGAAATATCGAAAGACCGAGAAAAACGTGGCATGATAAAATAAATCAAATAATATCACAATTCTTTATTATACAATTCTTGAGAATGTCACGGCAGCTGTTTCGCCAACCGATGTTGGCATAATCAGATTTATAAAAATCTATTATACGAGTATTACTATATCACTTTGATAACCGATTTGATTAACACAGATAAACAAATTGTTGCACTTACGCTTACTAATTATTTAATACTAGCTGACCCGGCAACGCTTCGCTATTGCTAAATTCGAGTACATAAATAAACCCAATATATATTCAACAAATACAATTAAAGTTCAATAACAATTCGTTTATTTATTGGATCAAATGCCATGTGTATGGATGCAAAAATGTGTGTCTATATCTTTAAAACAAAGTTTCAATCCAAGCAAACTCGCTGTGAATTATAAACTTGAATACATATTACTAATGTAATTGAAAAACTATTTTTTGAATATTTTATATGAAATTTAATAATCAAATAAACAATATTATATCACATTTGGAGAAAACATTCATTATATTAAAGAAACAAAACTCTTGATTTTGTTGTCCATGAAATTCACATCAGAGCCAATAAAGTAAGTTTCTACGATCGTGATTTCGGCACTGCGAGTCCGCTGGCGTGGAATAGTAATATAGATGATAATACTACAAAAGCCTCCCTTCCCGACTTCCACAACTGTATCCCTCGCCGCTCTGCGCCATTGACCTCCTGCCACTCGTTTAATGTCATCAGACCATCTTGCTTGTGATCTGCCAGAATTTGTGTAGCTGTTTCTCTTTCGCCACTCCAGGCCAGATGATCTTATCACCCGTTGTCCTTGCTTTATGACCGATCCCATTCCATTTAAACATTAGTTATTTTACACGCTTCATCGGCAACTTTGGTCCAATCCTTGATTCATCAATTTTGGGCCCTGGAATTAAAAAAAAAAATATTTGAATTGCCATAAGGCGGACACCGAAGAGGCGCATAAGGCAAAATTTAAATTTCCATACAATGAATGAATTACAACTGTTTTTCACTTGTTTGCTGAAGATATTCTTCATATAAAAGGCAGTTCATGCTATATGCATAATAATAATAATAATAATTAGGCTAATTTGTCAAATTAACTAACTAACTAACTAACCATCACGCCGTCTCCCCGAAAGTGTAAGCAGAGAGAATGGACTGTCACACTTTTACTGATGCGGCACTCCATCCTTCTCTTTTCGCCCCGCGGGAGGCGCGGTGTGATGGGTTGCGAACCTCATCGCCACCAATAGGCATCTCCTGCGCACACTTCGATCGTCCAACACCCACAAAATAAATCTAAAACAAATAATATAAAATACAATGATATAAAATAAAATAACAAAATAAAAATAATTTTACACAAAATGTTCTTTTTAGACGGTGCACATATTGTCTATTTAATTTATAATATGTTCCACGTATCCACTGTTTTTTAATTTAGCACATAATGTAATAACACATAATGTTTTTTTCGATGTTGCACATGTTGACATGGACGATCCGGACTTTTGTGTTTATTTAATTTATGTTACACGTATCCACCATTTTTTAAATTATCTGTAATAAGGCACTTAACCAGCAAGAACTTAAAAATAATATTGAAGAAATTATTCAAATTGTTATTGGAACAAATGAAAAATTTATTTCTACACCTGTCAAAATTCTTTACAAAAACGATAAAACAACTAAAACCTTTTAATCTGATTAATTTGATTAATTTGTCAAATTAATTAAACTAATCAGATTTTAAAGGTTGGTCATGTTAGAAGTCGGAGGAATCGACATGCGTGTATGACTCGTTGTATGAATGTGGAGGAAGCTAGAGAGGTTTGCCAGGATAGAGTAGTGTTATGGTCCATTCTCTCTGCCTACCCCTGTGGGGAAACGGCGTGATGGTTTGTTTGTTTGTTTAATTTGTATAATCGCCGTTTTCGTGAATAGCTCACCTCAAGGGCGCTTTGACATTGTTTTTAGTCATGAAAGGTGCATGTGACAACAGCGAAATCACGATCGTAGAAACTTACTTTATTGGCTCTGATGTAAATTTCATGGACAACAAAATCAAGAATTTTGTTTCTCTAAACATATGAATGTTTTGTGCAAATGTGATATAATATTGTTTATTGATATACAGACAACCGTTGTTAACATTTTATGCGATAATTTGAAAAGGTGGGTTTTTAGGTGATATTTAAAGTCTGTCGGATTGTCAATGCATCTGAGGCGTGCATGAAGCATATTTCAGGCGGACGAACCTACTACTGTGAAAGCCCGAGCAACACAAAATTCAGATATATAGGTGGCACGTTTGGGAATGTGCTTAATTATTGTCTATAAACTGTAAATTTAAAAACCTTACCTGAAATTAATAATGGAATTTTCATATATGAATGAAAACTACTAAAAGTAGCTTATGTGTAATGTAAAAATGTAAAAATGTAATGTAAAAATTACTTTTAAGTTGATCAGATTGAAGTTTTTGGTTCGACATCATTATTAAATCATTAGGGAGTTTATTAAATTCTGTAGAGGCTATAAATTGTAAGGATTTTACACCGAATCTAGTTGAACGCAATGCTTCTTATTCTGTGAGCGCGTATCATGTTGGTGTACGTCCGTATTGAATATTGGTCGAGTATTAGAGCACGTTGATGACTTTATTATTTGTATTATAGTTTTAGTGATCTCTAATTTTGGATGGATTTGAAATGGAATTATTTTCGTCTGAGAATATAGGGCCCTTACATGAGTGTACCACGGTAGACGGAAAATATTTCTAACAGCCCGATTTTGGATCACCTGAATCTCATTAGCTTTCTTCTTTGTAATAAAGCCCCAAATACAGGAAAGGTAAGACAGATGAGAATGTATCATGGAGTAGTAAACATAAATTGTCTATATTCTTATGTAACGAATTAAACCAATTAATCCAATTTAAACCTGTACATACCATTCCAAATTAGTTCATAAAGATAACAACATTGTCTTGTGATACGCATATATCGAAGTGTGGGATCCATCCTCTGGACATGCGAACTCCAGTATCTTCTGCGTTGTTTTCCCCATCCTCTGCACATGCGCAATCCATTATCTTCTGCGTTGTCTTCCCCATCCTCAAGCAAATGAAATAACCTGAAAGCAATTTAATTATCTTTGAATATTTTAAATCTCAGCATAATGTAGAATTTAATGGTCAAAAATGGAATATTACTGGACTCTTCTAACTGAGGCAGCTAATGCTGCATATAAGGATATGTTTACCTATCACAGCATTTGTTTTCAGAGAAAAACTAAAACAGCTGAAGTAACTCATAGTGTATTTGGGTATGTGTGCTGCTGGAATTACTCAGTGGAATGGAAAATAAAGAAGAATTGCAACATGCAGATGCACCAATATGGCTCATTATCAAAATAATTTCAATCCCAATACAAAAATATCCCCATTAGACCAGTGGTCTCTCACAACCAGGCAATTATTTTATCAAAACTTAATATCTAATCCCAAAGATATAGATTTTCGCCCTGCCAGAACAATTTTACATTAAAATAACATTATTAAAATAGATTATACCAATTAACTAATTATTACACAACGAAACGTCATAACCTAAAATGACACGTAAGTAAAACGAATAAATTGATATTGTATATCATTAGAACTTTCTTATCGTTGCTGTGGTAATTTTAATATTTCCCTGACCAAAGTACGCGTATAAAGAACACCTTTATGTTTGAATTCATCAAATGTCATATTAATTGTATTTTAAATAACTAATTAAAATCATAATAATTAAATAACATTAATAAAATAGCGCAATACCATTCAAAATTCTGCCAGTTGTTTCTCGCCCGCTACTCCAGGGTGCATCTTATCATCCGTTGTCCCTGCTATATGACCGATTCCATTCCGATCTCTGATTAATTAATATTGTTTCCTAGAAATAAAAAAAAAAATATTGGAATTGGCATAAGGCGGACATCGAAGAGGCGCATATGGCAAATTTTCAACTTCCATACAATTAATGAATTCCAAGTGTTCACTAAGCAGTATATTTAAAAAAATACTCGAGGCTCTTGATCGAGCATTGCAAGAGTTGCGTGGAAATGTGTTAATATTATATGTAGGAGATTTTAGAAACTTTACCTGAACGGCAAAAATAACTACCAAAAACTATGCTAATCAATGCAGTTATGATTGTGCTAAATAAATAACAAAAATTTTACAAAAGCATTCATTACAACCAGACTCCTTCATATAAATTGTCTATATTCTTATGTAACAAAATAAACCAATTAATTCAAAATTTAAACCTGTACATACCAAAATATAAACATTGAACTTACGGAACTGATAATCGCCGTTTTCGTGAATAGCTCACCTCAAGGGCGCTTTGACAATGTTTTAGTCATGAAAGGTGCATGTAACAACAGCGAAATCACGATCGTAGAAACTTACTTTATTGGCTCTGATGTGAATTTCATGGACAACAAAATCAAGAGTTTTGTTTCTCTAAACATATGAATGTTTTGTGCAAATGTGATATAATATTGTTTATTGATATACAGACAACCGTTGTAACATTTTATGCGATATTTTGAAAAGGTGGGTTTTCAGGTGAGATTTAAAGTCTGTCGGATTGTCAATGCATCTGAGGCGTGCAGGAAGTATATTTCAGGCGGACGACCTGCTACTGTGAAAGCCCGAGCAACACAAATTTCAGATATATTGGTGGCACGTTTGGGAGTGTGCTTAATTATTGTCTATAAACTGTAAATTTAAAAACCTTACCTGAAATTAATAATGGAATTTTCATATATGAATGAAAACTACTAAAAATAGCTTATGTGTAATGTGAAAATGAGCCGGTTCTCATTCGCCACTCCAGGGTACATCTAATTCACTGATCATCCGTTGTTTGACTGATCTAATTCCATTTTAACGAAGTTATTTTGCACGCTGCATTGGTAATTTTCGTCCCATCTCTGATCTGTTACTTTATTTTCCTAGAAATAAACGGAAAAAGTCATAAGAATTGTGTCATTCATTCATATTGTATATCATTAGAACTTTCTTACCGTTGCTGTGGTAATGTAACAATTTCCCTGACGAAAGTATGCGTATAAAGAAAACGGCAAAATAGAATAAACTGAAAATATATTTATGAATTAGAAATATAAATATTATATTATACTTACGGAAGCAAGTTTCTTCATATTCTTGTATAGCTTCGACGTCCAATATTTTATATTTTCGCTATCATCCTTTGAAATAACATGAAAGCAATTTAATTATCATTGAATATGTTTAATCCCAGAAATTTCATAACCTAAAATTACATAGATATGATACGTAAGTAAAACGATATTTAATTTCTTCTCTATTCGATATTATTTAGAAATATAACTTTGAAATATGTAATGCGGAAATATAATATGTATTCATTTCAACGGCAAAATAGAATAACTTGAAGATATATATGAATTAGAAATATAAGTATACCTACAAAATAATACGACGTAAATTACGTTTTGACAGGAGACCACGTGACCAATCGAACGGCTAGAATTCTAGAAAACGAATATCATTAAGTAATCACCGTCGAACGTAAGAGAAACGAATAAGTTTCAGCCACACGAAAAAATAAGATTTCGTGCATAACCTCAAAATGACCTACTCGCCAAAATTTGGAAAAATAATTACCTGACTACATTAATGTACATTAAAATATGGCCAATAAAATAGACTGTACCAATTAAACAACCAATTATTTTAGTACGTAATAAGTAAAACGTATTAAGTATTATACATCCCAAAGTAAACGCAATATATTGGACTGTCAGAAAGAAAAACACATTGTTGCCACTACACAAAATTACATGGAGACTGAATTCTCTCCAGACCATGTCAAACGAATATAGACTCAAAAGATTGATACTCAGGTGATACGAACATTAAGGTCTATATTCGTTTGCACTACGAAAATTTTCAATTAATTGATTAATTTATAAAGTTAATTAGAGCTCGATTAATAACAAAAATATGCCTATGACGACCGCTGAATTCCACTTAGTCCATTTTCCAAATTTCAAAAGGATCAGCTCAGGAATCACCGAGAAAGAAGGAGACACACAGATGGGACATTGAGTTTTATTTATATGTAGATGTAGATGGAGTTATACATAATTTATTTCTCTTTTTCTATTTATAAAAAAACTAACTAACTAATCATCACGCCCTCTCCCCGAAGGGGTAGGCAGAAATAATGGACTGCCACACTTTTCTTTCCTGACATATTTTCTCACTTCCTCAACATTCATACATCGTGTCATGCACGCGCGTCGATTTCTCTGACTCCTCACATGGCCGACATTCTATATTTGATTTATTTGATCGTGCCACGTTTTCCTCGGTCTTCCTCTATTTCTGGTTCCATTTACATCGTGATCATATAATTTTATTACCATTCTTTCTTCATTCATTCTTTCCATATGTCCAAACCATCTTAATGATCCTTTCATTTTTTTGTTCGTGACACCATCATTCGCACCGCATTCACTTCTTATATTTTCATTCGACACTCTATTATACACAGAGTATCCACACATTCGTCTAAAAGATCTCATTTCTACTGCATTTATTCTACTTTAATCCTTCTTTTGCCAGTTCCATACTTCGCTTCCATACATAAGGGTCGGTAGAAGAACACCATTGTGCACTGCCATTCTAACTTTTTTGGATAGGTTTTTGTTTGCGATGACAACTTTAAGTGCACCATTCACTTTGTTGCCTGCCCCAACCCTTCTTTCAATATCCCTCTCCACTCGCCCATCTCTTGTAAACATACTACATGACGATACTATTACATGTTTTTTTTATTGTACGTTTAGATAAGGTCATTAAGAACCCTTTTCACGGAAAAAAGCCAAATGTGAAATTTTGATAGTTGGAACCCTCTTACCTTGCACCAAAACCTGAGAGAACGGCCCTGTGTACAAGGAAATCGAGAATAAATATTAAATTATGTATATTTTTCATTGTTTCGAATATGTGTGAGATTACAATGAAAACAGAATGAACACCACGCATAAATAACAATATTAATGTGTTTCCTTTTTTGTACACTCAACACACAGAATTCTAATGGAAATGTGCACTTTGATTAATAACATTTCGTTATATTTATGGTATAAATATGTGAGATTCCGCACCACAGATTGACAATACATTAGGAATCTCCAAAGTCAAGAGTATTTGTCCTCTGAACGTACGCACTAATATGAAAGACGTCGATCTTCGAAGCGATCATGTTCAGCAGTTTGATTGCTTTCCCCACCGGCATCACCAGAGGCAGGTTGGTTCTGCATGCTGGGAGATAAAACCGATAGATATCTCCGACAGCGACAGCACAGATTGTTTTACCTACCGGTCGTCAGAACCAATCTGGCTCTGGTGACGCCGGTGGGAAGAGCAATTAGTCTGCTGAACGCGGTCTCCTCGGATATCGACGTCTTTCATGTTAGTGAAAGTACGTTCAGGGGACAAATACTCTTGACTTTGGAAAGTATCTTATCTTCCTAATGTCGAATCATCACTAATGCGTTCCTGGTATTATGTTGTATGTGTATAATATTTTACCTGTACTCAATAGATGCCTTAAACATTTATGCTGTTTGTAATGTCTTTTGAGTAAATAAACTGATTTGATTTGATTTGAGTATGTGCTGACGCTATCGAAGATAACCATCTGACACATAAAGACGGATAGCCTCCAAGATGACGGAATTCTCAATGAATCCCTTGATTAGTCTGAAGAAATGGGTTAGTGTGTACCCATACCTCCTTATCTGCAAACTATTGGTCCCCAGCATGCCCAAGAGGAAAGCAGTGGGAGAAGGCCACGGATAGCTACCAAACTCCCTCATGTAGAGATATCTCAGAAATCTTTACTGAATCTTTTTTAACATGAGCGAGTATCTTCTACTCACTTTGCCCCCGCGGGAGACGCGGTGTGATGGGTTTGGAACCTCATCGCCACCAATAGACATCATAATATAAATACGCAAAACCCGGACGGTTGTCGTCAAAGAAAGAATACGAGAATTGAATTTTGAATGCAAGAGAGAGAAGAACTTTTCTGGATTATTGGAATAAATATAACTGCACTTATTATTTTTACAAAGTTTATTACACTTTTCATTCACATGTATCGGATGTGACACAACCTTTTTCAATTTGCAAAATTTTAACAATCTTCAAATTTTGTACATCAAAAAAATTGGGTCCTACCACACAAATGAATATGGAAGGAAAATTCCTAGATTATTTTGAATTATGTTCTGATTGTTTTTGTATGACATAAAACAAAAAAAAAACATGAAACTTAGATTTGCAACTACAAATAATAAAATCTAAAAATAAAATTTAAAAAATATATACATATTATGTTTTTTGAAAGTCCGTGGTAGAAGTTCATTGTAAATCTTATTTTTACTAATATTTTTGTGA